>CM057456.1:474150000-474492500 GCA_016271365.2 Neoceratodus forsteri
AGCTAACTACAAGGCATTCCAAAAGTTTTCACAAGCTACTTTAGCTCCTTTATCATGACATTCCTTCACAAACAGTGTGATGCTGCAGGCTGCAAGGCTGTCACCTTATAAATTACCTCAGTCACAAATGGGAAACTGACAGTTTTTTGAAGCGGGTGACAGCTTGCACTTACAGTGGAAGGAGCTCAGTAAATAAATGGAAGCAGGGATAGATTGAAACCGAGGTATTCTTATCAAACCACTTTATTTGACACATAAAAAAAACACTTTTTGTGAGAAACTCACTTTGAACTGTTTACTTTTTCTCCTCTGGTATGCAACGGGCTCCAGGCAATCACTCTCTCTCGCTCTCACTCTCTAAGCTGGCGACTTTCAGTGAGGAAAAGCGATTCAACCTGGCTCGCGCTGCTACCACCTATCAAACACTGCCATGACCTGGAGGGGTGTGTTCACTGCCCCTGTCATGAATGAGCGCTGGACACATAATCGAAAGAGTGTGCCCGTGAAACGTCAGCTGAATACTGTTACTGACGTCACATCAGCACGGATTTCTCGGTCGATGAAGCAGTTTCTTTTTTAAAAAAGTAGCTGGTCTTCTGCTTTAGACAATCACTGTCACTGCCATTTACTTGATGTTGGGGTTGCCTACATCACCAGCAGGAACAAATTCCAACCTGTCCTCAGCAGTACTGAAAGGTAAAAACCTGCAAATAAAAAAAAAGAAAGTTACTGGATATCTGCTCTTTAAGGGAGAATGTGAGGAAATTCTTTTTCACAGAAAGAGTGGTGGATGCATGGAACGGCCTACCTCAGGAAGTGGTGGCTATGAATACAGTGCAGGGCTTCAAACAGGCATGGGATAGGCATAAGGGAGCAATACGGATGAGTATGAATAGATAGACCACTGAAAGAGCAAAGGGCGATGGCACATTTATAAGGTAGAAAAAGAAATGGGCAGACTGGATGGGTCTTGCAGTCCTTATCTGCCGTCAACCTCTATGTTTCTATGTTTCTATGACCAGTTAAACTAGACATATCAAAACCTGGTTTGGGATGTTTTATCATATTTCAAAAATGTTCCATATCCTCCACACTAGGGGGCACCACTGGGTTATGCAAAAGCAAAAATTGTTTTATCACATCATGAATACTAGCAGTATGCTGAACTAAGCACCCATCCTGAGTTACCAGAGAGGACACTGTAATTTTGAATTTGTATTGTTTGATGGCTTCATAGAGATCCCCTTGGGGTTGTTTTGGAGTGCCTTCCTGAAAAAGTACTTTCATTGTACTCGCCCTACCATATTGTACCTCCTGCATTTGTTTTATGGCTGCTATTTTGGTAGAATAATCAAATTTTGAAGTGTTTACAATACAGATTAAATAATATAACTGCTGGCGCAACTTTAAATAATGCAGAAATTTTAAATTTTCACCTGACCTTCCTTGATTTATTAACATTATTTTTAAATCCTCTTTAGACTTCCTCCACCATTCTCCAAAATCATCATAAAATTGATACTGAGAGCAGTGCTGTGAGTAATGACCTAATATTATTTATCACTAATTGACGTTTTAACATGGGAGAACTCAGTTTCCACCTTGTCTTTTGGGGGTGATGGTACTGAACTAGAGGAAAAAACACACTGAAGAAGCAAATGATCTGAAAAGGCCATCAGGAAAGCATAAAATTTACAGGGGGAAGAGTATGTGAAAGAAACATATAATCAATTGTAGATGTAGAGGAATTCCTTTTGAAAGTAAATTTTGGACCACCGTTTTGGAAACATCTACTATCCAACAATCCTGATGTGTCTATTAAATGAAACAAAGCATTGGAATCACAATAAATCTTTTTTCCACTGCATGTGAGCCCACTTTTTACATTCTGTAGCTCACAGTTAAAATCTCCACATAAAAAGACTTTAAAGGAAGTTATTAGAAATGGCCGAAGCAGCAAAAACAGTGCTACGTGTCCTGCTTTTACCTGGGAACAATAAACATTAATAAATCTGCATACCATAAAATTCCACATCCCATCAAGAATCATTAGTCTCCCTGGAATTAAATCAATAATTTTGATTAAAGAAAATCATATGAATTGAAAAGGAATCCAATACCATCAACTGTCTGCTGACCAAAAGACCAGTAGGAAGGGCCCCAGCACCATTCCTTTTGAAAAAAAACCTGGCTTGATCAAGCATAAACATCCACGTTTCTTGGAGGAAGCATACATCAATAGAACTAACATGAATATAATCATAAACTACCTGTCTTCATCTTGGATTCAATAAACTGTGAACATTTAATGACCCTATTTTAAAGAAAGCCATTTACAGAGTACAGGTTAGCCATCTTTTTTCCTTCTTTTTTTCTTTGTCCCTTTATACCCTTCTTATGTATGGAATGGGGATGGAGGACTATCCTGAATTGGTTGAGAATCTGGTTCTCCACAGTCCATTTCTGTATACCCCACGTGTGGACAGAATAGCAAAGGGATTGCTAGATTCAATATCTATTCGAGGGGCAGGAGGAGGTTTAAGGTTCCTGGAGGACCTCCGAACATGAACCACTGGGGGATTAACCGGAGGATCTGGGAGTGGCATCTCCTGCTGTGAGCTGTAACAGACAGGAGAAAGAAGGGGGGCAGGGGTAGGAGGAACCCCAAAAGGGGTAGAGAGAGGTTTTCCATCAGACTGTCCCAATTTTTGAGGTAAGTCTAAGGGAGAGATAATGACTTCTGTTGAGGGAGCAGACTCCGTCTGGATTGGACCTGCTGCTAAGTCTTGGGCCTTCTGAACCAGAAGATCAGGGCTACCACAAGAAGCTTTATTTTTTGCTGCCCATATACATTCTTAAAACACATGACCAGTATCTTCGCATAGGTCGCACCTTGTAAGATTAGCACATTGAAAGGCAATATGACCTATTTCCCCACAATTATCACATCTAGGCTTATTGCAGGAACTAGACAAATGGGTATGAGACCCACATTTATAACAGGCCCTAGGCTGTCCAGCATAGAAACAAACCCCCCATCCCTCCCCAGCAAAAAAGAACTGGGAATATGATCAATACCAGCATCAGTTTGTCTAAGCTTCACTTTGAACCTCCAGCCTCCAGTCCAAAACTGCTCGGAATCCAGAATGGCTTCAGGAGAGCTCATTACCTCACACTTTTGGGACAACCAGTAAGTAATATCATCCACATGAACCCCTTCATTCCGAAACATAATTGTAACAAATTTAATCAAAGGTTTAGGCAATGGTATGACTAAAAAGGGGGGCCATATGGGTGAAAACTTTACCTGGTTATACCGCTTCCAAAACAAATCTAGAGCATAGGCAGAACGGAAACTGATATCAAAGTTGTCTTCACCTGAAATGTTGATAAAGGCTAAGACCTCTCTAGGCAAAAAATGCAAGGAGTCCTTTAGTAAACTTTTCCCCACATAATGCCTATCAGGCCTAACCTCCAACCCCCTATAACGAAGCCTAACTGCATTCCTACGAGGTGCAGCTTCCTTTTTAATTTTAGAAAACAGATCTGATAATTAAGGTTTCTCTAAGTCAGGTTTATCTCGTGACACATTAGGTAAATGCTCAGTTCCAGTAATCAAAGAGGAATCAGAAATATCAGTAGATAAGGGAGTAGTGGTCTGTGAGGCTGCAGAAGAGGGCCTAACTGCATTTGGAAAAGCAGTACTATCATCAGATGTCAGAGGTACAACAGGTAGCTTAGGTTTCCAGGCAGGTTTGTTCTGCAAAAAGTTTAACTTTGGATCCCAATCAGGTGTGGGAAGCCAAGTCCCTTTATGCAAAGTCCACCCTGCTTCACTCAAAGCTCGTTGTGGGGACCATGTGTCAGCTGCAGGAGGTTGTGAGTGTGGACCAGGTGGTGAAGATACTGAGCTAACTTCTGTAGAACTATGAGAAGTAGTACCTTTCACCTTCTCTAATGTTCCTAAGTTCCATTTAGAAAAGATTACAGCTGCCCGTTTGTCTTTACCATCATCCCCAGTTTTCTCATGCAACAGCTGGTGCCGTTTGGTAAATGAAAATTCGAAACCCCATCAAGATTCAAGGGAAGTTTGAAACACACAGGGAGCCTCAGGGTCAGAGATACCAATCGGGGATGTTACCAGTGGGTTCCAAAGACAAACCCCACAGCTTTAGAAAGCATAGTATGGTGCAAATCAGAAACTGAGCTGCCGCAGACTGAGTTTAGTTCATCCAGATCCTTAGACTGTGCCTTATCAACAGGCAGCAAGTTTAATTCAGGTTTAAGTTGTCCCATTGCTAGTAATGGCTCTAGGCACTGAATCTCTCTGGATTCTTTACTTCTAGCCAACAAGGAATCTTTTTGAACAGGTTTTCCAAACAAATGTGCAGAAACATGTAAGAACTCACCAGACCGGTCTGTTTCGGAAGTTTCCTCGGTATTCTCAGTGTCACAGTGAATGACAGCCTGCTACTGAACACTGACAGGCGTAGCTGAGGAGTTTAGTGAAAACAGCTGTTTTTTTAAGTCGGTCTTGTTCTTGTGCTAGAACAGCAAGCTGAAGCCGAAGCTGTTCTTGAAGAGTCTTTGTTTTAGAAACTTCAGTAATCTCTACAATGCTCACTGGCTGGAACACAGACTGAGTTAAATCTTCTGCAGAAACAAATATTTATTTTTCTTCAAGTACAACATCTCCACATACTGGTTTATCCATAATCATCTCCTTAGACTCCAAGGCAGAGCTCAACAGTTGCTCTCCTTCCCCTGAGACATCCATCCTCTTCCAAGGACTGCATGAAAGTGACCAAGCTCTCAGTTACCCAGTCCCCCTGCTGGTCAACAGTAGGGGAATTTCCCTGGTGGCCTGGCTACATTTCCCCCATTCACTAAAAATACCACCAACTGCTTAATCTGGTTCAAGGTCAGTTGGCATTCATTCATATCCCCCTTCCCCAGGTCATGCCTGAAAATAGGCAGAATCTGTCTAGTGCATTTACCCAGCAGCCATTATATTCCCTCAGGAATTCATCCCATACTTTAAAATCCTCCTTGACTCCTTTTGTCATGTCTACCCAATGGTATGGTGTGGTCACTCTGGCTGTAACCCTAGCTAACCTTTTGGTGAAAGCCCTCCCTGGCCCAATAGCCCTGCACGCGAAATTCAGATGTCTCATTACCTGTTGTACCTGTTTCAGCTGTACTCTTCTTCTACTGGTATGTATCTGAATCAGTTCCTTCAATTTTTTCACTGTTTTGTCTGGCAGCCGAAATATTTCCCCCGGGGCATCTATCTCAATACCCAGAAACTCTAACACCTTACTGGGCCCTTCCGTTTTTTCAGGTGCCAATGGGACCCCTAGTTCTTTACACAGTTCTTGGAAGCTGGACAACATTTTTTCTGTCTCTCTTCTCCCACTGCCTATAAAAAGAAAATCATCCAAATAGTGAATCACTGTTTTATAACCAGTTCTTTCTTGAAATATCCACTGCAAACATGTGCTGAATGCTTCGAATGTCGCACATGCTATAGAGCAACCCATGGGCATGGCTTTTTCAAAATAGTACTGTCCCACAATTTTAAAACCCAACAGGTCCCAATCCTCTCTTCTAACCAGAAGTAATCTGAAAGCTGACTCTATGTCTGTCTTTGCCATCCATGCATCCGCAGTTGCCCAGATAATCCGGACTGCATCTTCCTGAGTGGAATATGTCACTTTACTATATTTCTCACTGATAAAATCATTCACTGAATCACCTTCCGGAAAGAATAGGTGATGAATCAACCTGTATTCCCCTTCCTGTTTTTTGGGGACCAAACCCAATGGAAAAATCCTCATATTCTGCAATGGGGGTATCATATGGTCCTTCTATTCTCCCTGCTGCCTTTTCCCTCTCTATTTTTTGTCTCAACATTTCTTCCCTTCCCCTCACTGAACCCAGATTGTTCGCTTCTCTGGCTTTCCTTAGGCCCTCACACTGCAATGAAAAACCTGTGGAAAAACCTTTTTTAACCATTTCTGCTGTTTTCTTATCAGGGTATCTGTCTAACCACTCTCTCCATACCTCTATCCTGATGGGAATTCTAGGTTCTTTAAATTGCTCCCTTGTCTTCATTTCTTTTTCTCCACCAAGGTCTCCCCCTCTGGTTGATGTTCGGCCTTGTTGGTCAGACTCCCTCTATTTGCATGTCCCCTACCCCTCCCCCCTCTATTCCATGTCTACCCTTTATACCCCTGCCCTTCCCAAAAAAACTGTTGACCCGACCCTTGCCCCCCAATTCCTTTGGCTCCCTGGACCCATGTCGTCCTGCATCTGCTCACCAGATGTGATCCCCCACATTTCGAACAGGCATGCTGGAAACGGCACTGTGGCCAGGAGCAAAAGGCCTTATTGTAGGCCCAGCAACATCTCTGTGGCACGGCACTTTTTTCCCAAACTCTCCCTCTTGCGTGGACTGATCAGTTACATAGTCTGTTCACAAGTCTAGTTATTTCATGTCCTATCTTACATCCCCATATGTTGCCATTCTCTACTGAAAGAATTCATCATAGTATATCCAACCCACTCCCCCTTTTGCTTTCGCTCTCCCGCTTCTCGATGAATATGTGATGAGTGGGATGCCCAACTCAGGCCTCTTCTCCAATACTATGGCTGAGAATGTGGCAAAACCTACAAACCACCCTTCCCAAGTCTTCCCTTTAGTGAATTTGTCCTCCTCCTTCTTGCCTAACAAAACTTCTGCTGCTGCCATTTCACTCTTACCTATATTCTCTGCTTCCTCATATTTTGCTGCCACTTCCCGTCTTACTAAAGCGAAAATATCCACATACTCTCCCTTCCACAATTTTTCTTTTGTGGCCACCAGGACATGTTCCCCAACTCTCATCCCAGGAGCTCCTATCTCCCTTGTTCCTTTTCTGTCTTTTTCTACTCTCGCTTCCTTTCCTTTCAGTACCTCTTTCCCTACTGTGATCTCAGCCAGTGCTGACTCCATTTGCCCCAAACCCCCTGTCCCGAATGCTGAAACAATTTGGCTTATATACTCTTTAATGCTGTCACCCACGGAGCCGGGTGAGTTACCTGTGGCCTTATCCGTTCCTTCCTGCCTGCTGTTCTTTTGGTTTCCAAGCATGGTCCCCATTGGTTGAAGGGTGGTTGCCCTAAATGCGGCTGTGGAGGAACTGCTGTGCACTGGGGATCTGGTCTGAGCTCCACTATGGGAACCACAACCTGGTCCTGGGGAGGTACTGACAGTACCGGGTCAATGGGCTGCAGAGGTACTGGGCTAGCCACCCTGGTAGGCCCCGCTATCAGTGTCTGTACCCTGGTTGGGCTGTGTGGCTCAGCCACCCATTTTCCTCTGCTCCCTTTTCCCTTCCCGCATTTCCTTTTCTCCCAGGCTCCTCTCCCTCCACTAACTCCCACATTATATTAGCTTTCTCCGCCAGCTCCACTATTGCCCTGTAGGCATCCTCTTTTGAAGGTCTGCTCTTCTTTGGTGCCATTGTTCCTTGCTTCTTGCTTCTGTAAATATAACTGAAGAAAAGGACAAGAAAATTCTGTTATTAAAAGTTCTGTCTGTAATAGTCTCTCAAAGGGCCAGGCCTGCTTCCCAAAGCCCACCGACTAATAGTCAAAACGTGCCTTTTCCGCACTAAAACTGTGCTCCTGGCCCTCAAATTGTTTATCCTCCACCATTAATACTGTCAGCCCAAAATTATGCCCTGGTTTATACCGCCCTATCCCTGGCAAGTAAGGCCAAAACCTCTCTTTGTGTGTGCCCCCTCCGGCCTCTATTCATGCCCACTAAGCATCTCATGCACTGCCTCCTGTGGCCTTCCAGGCCTAGACATATCATCCCCGTATATACCATTTCCTGGGGTGTGCCAAGTGGCCTCCCAGCCTAAGTGCTCACCCCATCCCACTGAGGAGACCCAAAAATTGCTATTATGCCCCCCCGAGGCCTCTGCCACCATGTTCCTGGCCTCTCGGGCCTAGCCTTTCTTCCTGTGCCCCCCAGCCAGCCTCCAATCACTTATTGCCAAGCTACCCCTTTGCGCTCTTGTGGCCTTCTGGCCTGTAAATGCCCTCCGCATGTGCTCTTGTACACCTCTGGCTGCAGACCTTCTAAGCCTGTTCTGTCCTTGCCCCCACCCACTCCCACATGCCTTGTCAATCCCACGTGGTCACTAGGCCTTCCCCCAACCCCTCTCCTGAGGGGCCTCAAGTATCGCCACTTCTATGTGTTTCTGCTGTCCCTCCCCACCTAATGGACCTACAGCCTAGCAATGCTGTCCCTCACCGGTCACACCCGCGACATCTGACATCATGCCACATGGTCACTGCTTGTAGGTGCTCTCTTGCCATGCTTTTTTGCCTCCTTGCCTACTTCTGAATCAGCCTGCTATTTCCTTTAAACAACTGAAAATCCCTGCTGAGGAGAAACCAGCTGCTGGGCCGTGTGCTTAGCTCCCCCTAAATCCCCGCTGAGAAGTGCTGTCTCTCGCTGAAAAGCACCCCCAGGCATCTGACATCATGTGGTCGCTGCTCACGGAAGCTCTCCTGGCATGCTCCTCTGCCTCTATGCCCTACATCATAGTTACAACTGTGATTCTGTTTTTAAACAAATTACCAACAATTTAAATCACTCAGAGGGGCACCAACTACTGCGCCATGTGCTTAGAAAAGTGTTGCTTCTCACTGCAATGCACCCACGGCATCTGATGTCACACCACGTGGTCATCGCTCATGGGTGCTTTTTACCTACTTGGCCCGCTGCCTCTTCACTCCACATCTTACCCTCCTGCCCTACTTCTGCCTGTGATTTCACTCATGACCCCCAATCATCACGCTAACTGGGGATTGCATTTCAGGCAAGCTGCCTCGGGAAAATACGACACTACCATTGCTAGGAAACCTTCCTCTGCCATCACGCAAGCCCCACTTTCCTTAACATAGCACTCAAGGCTTGTCCCATGCTGTACAAACATTCTTCCACTTTCCCCCATGACTCAGTTGACTATCACAAGTGATACCATCTCCAGGCAACAAACGCTAGAACTTGCCTGTGCAAAGTTTATAAACTAGCCCTTCTGGACAAAAACTCTTAGCAACCAATTGTTGATCCTCACAATTCTTTCTCTAAATACATCCCAATACAGTACCATTTTCCTAGAGTATCACCTTATTATATATGTTTACATATATATATATATATATTCTATACTTTTTTCATTCTCTCTTTTTTATTTTTTTTATAGTCCACTTGTTTCTTGCTTTACTTTCTTTTCTGTAGTGCACAAATCGCAGCTCCAAAATAAGATCCTAGTTTGCCAATCTGAGGAGCTGCAGTTCTGATGTAGATCAAAACTCCAGCAAAAGTGGCTGAACCACCTCTGTGCTGTCCCTTATGTACCTCCACTTGCTCCTCCCTTCCTGTTGCTTGCCCATTGTTCTATCCCTGGCCCTCCTTTCCTTCCCACCTCCCTTCTGAGCACATCATCTTGATGGAGGGAAGGGTGCACCAGACAACCTGGTCTGCCTTTAAGGGCAAACTCCATTATCAAATTGCCTAATATTAGGCTGCATGACAAAATGTAAAATAATGTTCTTTTTAAAAATCAGTAGGTTCAGTACTGCCACTTCTGCATGTTAATTTAGAGAGGTACCTATTTTGCCTTTGTTGCCTAATCATTTTTTTTGAAGGCAGGATAAGCAAAGTGCTAGATCCCATGATGTGAGACTGATGTTCAGTGTCACATCATTCTGTTATCAACAATATGATCTGTACTGGCTGTTCCATACAATGATTCAGAGTGATTCTGATTTGCTGTTATCAGATTTTGGTTTTGGAATCTTTCATATTCCAGGTTTGAATGCAAGCTGTTTTGTTGAGGTGCCTGGAGAGGGAAGGGGAGAGCAAGCATCCCAGATGTGACAGTACACCACAGAGCAGCTCAATGGAAGTGGACACACCTGTTCATAATATGCACCACACTTGTGTGAATGTATCAATCCCCAAGGCTTGTGTCTGGTTGGAGAAAATACTGGTGGCCTGAATCAAGATGAAGGATCAGCTAATTGAAGGCCCCACTCAATAGAGATGTGAGAAGCATCCTCACAAGAAAATAAGGAGGAGTTTGTTAGGTCTCATTCAGGGCAGGAGGAGGAAAAATGAAACAAAAATGTTTAAGGTAGGAGCCTGTCATGTTGCTGATTTTTTTTTCTGCTGCAGTTGTTTGGGTATGGAGGGTGGGTGATACTGAGTACCAAGTGTAGATCAATTTAAGAAATTGACAGTTTTCTACTCATGTTTTTACTGGAATAATTTGATAAATACAAATCACCACCAAAAATTGAAAGCAAAGACTGTTTTTTGAATGTCATAATATGAAGTACTGAGCTGTTAGGACCATGAGGAAAATGATGTAATTGTTGCTTGAATGGAATCAGCACTCACCCAGGACTGTGCCAGCTGATCTGAAAATGTCTGAAGAAATTTCTGTGAAAGCTTCAAAAAAGACAGTCAGTAAAATAGCAACTGAAAATGAGGGCTGACCATACTGCACATTACTTGCAATATAAATGGAGTTGTTCTCATGCTGAGCAAATATGACATGTTAAAAGCATTTTAAAAACACTACAATCGATCTTTAAAAACCATTACAGATGAAACAAAATAAAACAAATTCTGGTCAGAGCCAACATGGCTGTGGAGAGCTTTTGGGATGCTTTTACCCATTATTTCTAATGAATTTGCAAAATGCAGATCTGCTGAGAGGCAGTTTCAGTGTGGTCTACCTTTTACACATTTTTACAATGTGTTTTCCTGGAATATGCCTGCTGATTGCTACATGTTTAGCCTGGATAGTTCACAGAAGACATGGCATCTTATTTTCAGTGGGTCTCTGAATCTACACAATATTATGCTGCATTGCGTAAAATCAGAACACACTGAAAACAATATTTTACATCTGGACTAGGCTACCCTGAATAAATACATTATAAACATAGTAAAATCATGAGCCCTCTGAAAACAAGATATTACATCTAATCAGGGACATCCTGAGTAAATACAGTGCCAAATTGTGTAAAATGAAGATCACAATGACAGTGAGATCTAGCATCTCCCCAACACTATCCAGGATACAAAATATAGGATAAGAAATATTTAAAGAGCTAGTGGAGTCAAATCAGGCAAACAGGAAAATAATACAAATTTTAAGTAGTATTCAGTTGTGATTTTTTATTTCTGAAGTATTTTTCCTTTTCCTTTTGCTCATCAGAAAGTATTCTGTGATAATATTATGCAGGATGTGTGGAACAGCTCTTAGCCTGGCAGTTGACATACCTTTCTCTACTGCCCCACACTACATCATGAGCACTGTGATTGCACTGATCGTGACATTCAGGTGAATGACTTGGCAGTCATTCACTTGCTATTCCTAAGTAGCAGTGATGTCACAGTCATTGAGGTCACAATGCTGATGATAATATGTTTGGCAGTAGAGAAAGATATGTCAGCTGCCAGGCTAAGAGTTATTCCACACATCACACCTACTAACATCAGGTAAACAATCTTCTAATTAATCAAAAGAAAAGAAAAAGTACCTCAGATATATAAGGTAACGGATGGCTGCTTTTAAAATCTAATATTAGTTTAAGGCAGTACACTAGCTCTTTAAAGGAAATTTACTTTAGACCGAACTTCACTGTGTTCACTGACATAAACAAACAGTTTCTTTATTGTTTTTAATATATTAGACTGCAGTATTTATTTTGAATGTTGTGGCCATGAGGATGGTATGTACAGTGTGTGTGTGTGTGTGTGTGTGTGTGTGTGTGTGTTTGCTGTAGTTCAATACATTTTTTTCCCAAAAAGCAAATGCCTGTTGATTGCTATATGATTAACACGGATAGTTCACAGAAGACATGGCATATGTCTGAGACAGTGCTTATCAAATAGTGTCTCAAGAGGTTAAAAACAACTGTGTAAATCATTTGTTCCTGGGAAAGCGTGACATTTATAAGGAATTAATCTTTCTTGAAAGACAATAGTTGCCCAACTGAAGCTAATAGAAAGAACATTTTTAAATGCTAAGTATTAAAATGTGCAAGTTGTTGCATTTCAAAGGGGGTAAACAAATTTCCAGTTTAACAGGCAACCAATTTTTCAAGCTGTTTCAGTTTCCTACTGGACATCTGATAAGCTGCTTTAGTGCTTCTCCAACATTCTAAACAGAAAGAAGGGAGTATTTTATTTCATTTGGCATTGTGATTTATAGTTGCGGAAGGATACATTGAAATGTCTAAAAATGTGTGTCACATTCCTCCATTTTTCAGCTACAGACAGCAAGATGGCTGTAGGCTCCGACCACAGCCATATAAATGTAACCGGTATGTACTTTTTTTTTTGCTGTTAGAGAAGAAAGAGATATAAATCAATTTTGGTAATGTCATTGAATTAATAATTTTATAACAGTGACAAGATAAATGTTTACATTTACTTGTTATAAAATGCTGCACATAAATTACTATAAAATGCTAAATTTTCAGTGAAAATGTAAACTGTCTCATCACTGCAAATGTTTTTTAATGTTGATGTCATCATAAAATAAAGTTGTCTAGCACAGTGATATTGTGTATTTGATTTGATTGTATTGCATTATTTGAGTACAGACAATTTTTATGAATATATGTTTAGCAACAGAAGTGTTGACAGTGAAATAATTTGTGGCTGCTTATGGTAAGAATGCATGTACTGCACAGCCTTACTCAAGGTAACAAATTTAATCTGATTAATCAAGAGTTAATTCTAGTCATAAGTTATTTTTAAGAAATGAACACTGTGTGAGATCAAAAAGCCGCAACATCACTGCAAAAATTGTAAACTTTTCTGGAGGCCTAGGCAATCCCCAGACCCACAGCCCTATTACTGAATTTGTTTTGTCCTCCCCACATTAAAGCCACTGAACCACCCTGACTGAGACCAAATCTCCAAAGAATATATAGCCTATCACGGGGTCAGTGTGATGGGATGTATCTGGCCTGAAAAACAGTACAATTGAGACTCACTCCTGCCCGATCAATTGAGCCACAGGAGGACCACAGCAAGGCTCTACTGAGACCTACCAGACAGGAAAAGCGAGACCCAGCACACAACAGCCAGAAGCCCCTTCATAGAATTTGCTTAGATCAGATGAATGATCATCCAGCCAGCCAGCCAGGACTGCTACATAACTGAGTCAGTAGGATAAGAGTGAGACAAGGAAAGAAAGGTACCATTACCAGGGCCCTCAACCAAACAGCCTGCACACAGCAACCCACCTCCCTCATCAACAGAATATCCAAGTCTCTTCCAGCGGCTTCTAGTGCCTGCCACCCACCTGCCCATCCCTGAAGCCCTGAAGGCTTGTCTCCAGCCCCCTACAGGATTCCAAGTCTCCTCTGATGGCTCCCAGTGCCTACCGCCCGCATGCCCAGCTGCCCATCCCTAAAGCCCTGAAGGCTTGTCTCCAGCTCCTACAGGGCTCCAAGTCTCGTCTGGTGTCTCCCAGTGCCTGCCATCCACCTGTCAGCTGCCTATTCCTGAAAGAAGGTACGGGTTCCAGCGTGAGGATTTTTTCAAATCTAGCACCTTTTTAATTTACAGAGCACAGATCCTCTCCTTGCACTCTGAGCTGCCCCTGAACTTCTCACTCGCTTCTCGAGCTGATTTTCACTGTTCTTGATCTTACTGGTTTTACTGGCTGCTTGCTCAAATTATTCTTTTAAGTTGCACTACTGTTTTAATTGATTTATTTGTTCTTTATAATTTCCCTTTTTTTCTTCTTTCTCACCCCTGTCCTGCTGCTTTCTCAGCCCAGCTCCCAGCACACCCATCCCCCAGCTGTGATCCCTTTTCCAGATTTGCTTAACAGCCCTTTCTCCTTTGTCTCGTATATTTTTTGTTTCCTACTTAAACTGTTCCCTTTCTTTCTTCCCCCAGGCTTGTCTTCAGACCCCTTTCTTTTTTCCCCCAGGCTTGTCTCCAGTCCCCTATAGGGCTCCAAGTCTCGTTCGGTGACACCCAATGCCTGTCACCCGACTGCCCAGCTGCCCATACCTGAAGCCCCGAAGGTACATGTTCCAGTGTGAGGATTTTTTTTTCAAATGTGGTACATTTTAATTTACAAAGTGCAAATCCTCTCCTTGCACTCTGAGTGGCCTTGAATTTCTTGCTCGCTCCAGAACTGATTTTCACTGTGCTTGATGTTACTGGTTTTACTGGATGCTTGCTTAAGTTATTCTTTTAAATTTCACTACTGTTTTAATTGATTCATTTGTTCTTTATAATTTTCCTTGTTTTCCTCTTTTCCCCTGTGCTGCTGCTTTCTTAGCCCAGTTCCCAGCCCACACCATCCCCTGCAGTGATCCCTCACCCAGATTTGCTTAACAGCCCTTTCTCCTCTGTCTGGTGTATTTTTTGTCCCTATTTAAACTGTTCCTTTCTTCCCCAGGCTTGCCTCCAGCCCCTACAGGGCTCCAAGTCTCATTCAGAGGCCCCCCGTTTTCCCATTTGCACATTTTACTACCTGGCCACTAGATGCTCCATGATGTAACACTGATCATTTGACTACCCAATCAATTTCAGTCACTCTTCTGCATCCACAAGTACATTTTTAAGAGTTGTCCCATATATCAGGCTTGTGAAAAAAAGAGCTGTCTGTTTTGGTCCACTTCTTTCTGTTTTTCTGGTACTGTTCTTAATTATTATTGGCTGTGTTACGTCTCAGTCTCTGTGCCACTCTCCTGTCTACCCCCTCTGTCCTCCGCTATGTTTCCAATCACCTTTCCCTTCCTTTCTTTCCTCTTTTTGCTCCACTCCCTTGTTCCCCCTCGATCTCCTTGGCCCTCCTCCCCTTGCAGTCCCCTCTTCTCCTCCCAAACATTACTTCTCCTCCTATCCTCCCCACCTTATTTAGCTCCCTCCTTCTCTCCTGTCCTTCTACTCACCCTGGCCTGCCAAATTCCCCAGTCTACATCATCCCTTTTCCTTCCCCACACATACACCCTGGGATGATCCAGTCAAGACTACTAAACTTCGAGGTCCTGTTTCACTGCACTTCCCCTCCTACACTTTCCTCCCCAAATCCAACAGAGGTACAGGTATCCCTCTTATCTACCCATTTTTGTACTCCTTCTACTTCTTTCTTGATATGTCCATCCGAACCCAGGTCCCACCTCTACCACCTCTAACTCAACACAGTCCCAGTCAGGCGCCACTTTGAATTTTACTTTTTTGCCCAATGGCCTTTGCACCTTTCATTTAAATGCTTACAGTCTCCTTCCCAAAATGGATGATCTTAAAGTTTTGATTGCCCAATATCCACCCAACATTCTTTGTGTTACAAAAACCTGGCTATCAGCCAGGAACCCTGACTCCACCCTCTCTATCCTGGATTTCAACTTTTCCAACAAGACTAAGGCAAGTGAGATGGAGGCATTGCCTCTTATTAGACAGTCTCTCCCTGCTCTATTACCTTCAAAGAACTCGCATTTCCTCAAATGAAGTTATCCTAGCACAAATTTCCTCCCTCTTTGGCCCTGCTTTATATAGGCACTCTTTATGCTCCACCAAAAACAACAACTGACACCTAGTATCCATCATCATTACTATTTCATCCCACATGGAAAATGGTAAATGGAGAGTTGCTGCTTCTAGGGATTTCAACCTGAACTGGCTTTCCCCTCCTCTAAGCCCACCATCCTTAAAACTGAAGCCCTAAACCTTACAAAACTAATCCATGAATCAACTCATATAAACCCCTGTTCCCAAAAATCACTCACTGCTCGACTGGGTGTTGTCCTCTCACCCTCACCATATCACTGTGACTTGGATCTTACCTGATGCCCTCAGTGACCACTGCACTACTTTCTGCAGATGCAAGATTCACTCTTCACGTGCTGCCCCCAAATATATATGGTCCCATCCCCCTCCACAATCTTGATGCTACTGCCCTCCAGCAAGATTTTGCTGAGGCAGACTGGCAACCCATCTCTACATCCAATGATGTCAGTTCTGCCCTATCTCTTTTCTCCAGCCTAGTGCTCTGCGTCTGGAACCAGCATGCCCCACTAAAGAAATTCAGAGTAGGAAGACTTCATCACCCCTGGATAACTGCTGACCTGCTGACAAATGCAGAGCCAAAGACAAAGCTTGGTATCACTACAGAAGTCCCTATGTCAAGTGGGCCTTAAAATTAACAAAACCCTTTGGAACAATTGCACTAAGGCCATCCACCTCTCCAAGGCAAGCTACTTCAGGCCACACCTGCAGCAAGATAAACAAACACTAGCTTCCTTTTTGAAAAATACTCTATTCACTCTTTGACTGCCTATCAATCAAGTCTCCTTGTTTTCAAAGTTGTGGCACCACAATCTCTGACCCTGCATCAGTTGCTGAGTCCTTCAATAAATTCGTTTGCCACATGCTTTCCCCAAAATCCAATCTCCCTACCTCTGACCCACCCCTCAGTTCTTTTGGATGCTCCTAGGCAGCCCTCAAACTTTCAGTTCCCACCCTTCCCCCCTTGAAGTCTACACTGCCCACTTGCCCTTAACCCAACCAAGTCCAGCCTGATGGTCTCCACCCCAGGATTCTCCACATCTCTGCCCCAGCTATAACTGCCCCACTCACTCACATTCTAATCTTCTCTCTGTCTCCACCTCAGCTGTCCCAAAGGTCTGGAAATCTGCCAAAGTCTTATCCCTGCACAAGGGAGGTGACCTTTCTGCACCCAGAAACTATAAACCTATCTCCCTCCTCCCCTTGCTCATCAAACTTCAGGAATCTCTCATTTCACTCTAGACTGTCTGAATTCCTGGCCACTACCAACACACTATGTCCATTACAGTATGGCTTTAGAAAACAACATTTGACCACCTCCTCACTATTGAGAGTTATGGATTAAAGTTTTACAGCTATGGATCAAAGCTACATTAGTGCTGCCATCTTTATTTACCTTGCCAAGGCTTTCATCTGTCTTCCACCCCTACTACTTCAAAACTTTAGTATGCTTTGGCCTTGCTGAATCCTCTGTAAACTGGTTCCATTCTTACTTTCATGACAGGCAGCAATCAGTTTAAATAGGGTGCTCTCTTCTCCCTTTCCTGTCCACTCTGGTGTCCCCAAGGCTCAATCCTCAGTCCTCCTTTTCTCTACTATTTATAAACAACCTCCACTCAGTCTGTAAATCCTCATATATACACATGTATGCTGATGATACCATTATTTTCATCTCTGGGCCCTCTGCCATCAGTGTACAGTCCCCCCTCCAGGAAGACTTCAATAGAGTTCAGTACTGGTTCCAGAAAAACAAACTCAAGCTTAACAAAAAAAAAAAAAAACAGTGGCCATGACATTTGGCTCCAGACAAAAAGGCCAGCCTTCCCCTCCCCATCCACCGGGAGTTGGTTATCAAAATTATCCTTCCCATTTTGATTATGCTGATGTGGTTTATGGTACTGCCTCTTAATCTTCACTTACCAGACTAGACACACTCCTGAAGTCTTTCTGCCACTTCGCCACTGCCTCCCCTCCTTACCCACTACTGTCTCCTGTACTCTTCTCTCATGCCCCTGTCCCACAGGAGAATGATTCACTGTGCCTCCTTTGTTGCAAAATTAAGGTTTGGAACCCTTCCTACCTACCTCTCTGCCCACCTATCCCAGGCTTCTCCTTCTACTTACTCCCTTTAACACCAGGATCCACATACATTTGCCATCCCATGCCCCCTCTCTGCATCTGGCAAATCTGCTTTTTCCTTTCATTTCCCTCTCTCTGGAATAAGCTCCCCTCTGACCTCAGACTATCCTCCTCCCCTTCTCACTCAAAGGGCTACTCAGACTTCTACCTCACCCACAGTGCTCCATGTGTACCCTAGCTCCTTCTCCTGAGCATTAGTTAACCAATCACCTACAGTTGCAAACCCCGACAGCCATATCTCCTTGTCCAATATGAACCCCAGTGCTGTAATTTATGCCTTGCTCTCAGTATTTCTTTTTTCTGACCCATTATTTATTATTTGGTGCAATGGCCTGTCCTACACCTGGACGGTGGTGCTGTCTATCTGTCTGTGGATAAACTGTTTGTTTTTTTTTTGCTTTAAAGTTGTACTCCTGTACCTTAATGTTAACTACTGTTTATGGGTCTTGTAACTGTGACCCTTGTTTCTTGTTACCAATGTGTTTTTTGTCATATGGAAATGTACTATTTTCCCATGTTGCCTTTCTCCGGGTCACACCTGGAAATGAGTCTCAGCTCATTGGTGCTCTTCCTGGTTGTCAACTTTTAAATAAAATAAAAATAAAATAAAACAAACCATTGCAATTACTGTAGGTCAGGAAAGTCAGTCTGGAAAGAGTGTTGCTGCATTAAATTCAAATGTGGGTACAACTTACTTCAAGGAGCAAATAGACCTTGTACCTCATGAAATGTATCAGAACAACAAAATGAATAACCTAGAATGGGTACAACACTTAGTGATTCAGATAGATTCAGTTTGCTGGCAGTGGAATGCTTGTGTTGATGCATCCACCGTTAGTTAGACAATGAGTGTCGTGTATAGTGATCTCAGCATGCCAGTTTTGATCTGTGCTTACAAAGGCTTTGTGCCAGGAGGAAGGGCTGCCAGTATGTTGCTCCAGATGGGTAGGGAGGGATCCAAACTGCCATTTCTAGAAGATCATCACAGACTTTGATGGCAGTATGGTACATCTTTAATGTTTGATAATGGAAGGATAATTGATATGATGTTATATTATAACTGTTGTATGAATATATGTTTATTGTATGGTTTTATTATTGGCATTTGGATTATTGTTTTGTACAGTGCTCAGAGTCCCAGGAATTGGGTGCTTTATAAATAAAATATCTGTCTATTTACAAGTGTTACCCATCAGGAGGCTGGACTTGTGGATATGAAGGGTAATGCATTTGAAATTTGAATTTATGTTCTCGGGAAGCCTTGAGACCGGGAATACATTCCTGATGCCTGGCCATGATCATGGGTGGGTAATTACTATAGAATAATAGCTGTACAACCTCATTCAGGATTTCTTTTGCTCACAAAGCCTTCATTAGCACCTTTTGTTTCATTATATAATGGGTAAAATGTATTACCACCAACTTAGGTCTTGCTGTGGGATCTATCAGCTTGGGTCTGAGGGCACAATGAATCCATTGCATGTTGAGTGTGTAATTAGGGTGAAAGATAAAGTTTCAGGAAGCAGATTGTCCATAAATGCTCTTATTTTCTGTCTTTCTGCCCCTGTGGGAGCCCATGCAGTTAGAGATTGTTTCAATGGACTCTGCTATCCATATCTTTAATGTTATCAGCAATCTGTTGTTGCTGCTTATGGAGATGCAATAGTAAGGTCTCTGTTATGAATGAGGCAGTCCATGGCCAAGATCTTCTAATTGATCTCATCGAGTTGATTGTCCACCACTTGTAATTTGTTTTACACAGTTTGGATGAATTCCTTAATCTCAGCATGGAATTCTGTAAAGGATGTGATTAAAAAGTCATGCTTTATTCACTTTTTCATTGCCTTTACTTTTAGTTTGCTCAGCTTGCCAAGGCTTCCATCCCACAGCGATATAGTGCTTGAGGCCTGTGGGGCCTCACTTTCAGAATCCCCATTCTTCAATACATCAGAATTCATGGGCTGAGCTGCATGTTTTGCACTTCTGGACCATCCCATCATGAGTACTGACCCTCTAACATTCTCAAGATAGTGATTTGGCAAGAAACTGCTGTAGGAGGAAGGTTTGTTTAGGATGAGATGAAGCAGGTATAGGCAACAACCATTCAGGCAAGTGAAATTACCAGTGCTTTTCCTTGTGTAAGGTGCACCAGTATGGCTCCATACTGAATATACATTGTGCATTTGTGTGTAGGCCTTAACATTACTACTACAGCTCTAATATAGTGTACTGTCAGTCCCTATTTCCCCAAGTGACAATACCAATCTTACACTGTGGATAGGCATTCATACAAGTGAAATATCACTGCCAGCACTCCGTGCACCCGGACGAGTCGTCTGCTATTAGGGTGCCAATTTCAGGGTTTGCCCTTCCTCGAGGTCTGCCCCGGTGTTTGTATCTTTAATTAGGAGGGCATGGGGGTGTGGGGTGCATAACCCACAATGGAATGGGAATTCACTGTGAACTCCTGATGCCCTGATGACAAGTGCACTTAGGCCAGCGTAATCACCACCCAGAACCGGAAATATGTGCATGTCTGGGAATGCCCACATCTGTCAATGTGCAGGTGTTGGTATTCAAGCCAGTGATTACACTGGAAATAAGTAACTGCATGCTACAAAGCAAGGTATATTGTCCAACACAATATATTTCATTAACCCGCAGCCCAAATTACAAGGTACCGGTAATGGGCAATTACTTTCCCTTGGGAGAATACACCAGACAGGTGTGAAAGCTACAGGTCTTCTTTAGCAGGTTCATAGTTCCTCATCCTATGCCTATTCCATCTAGCTTATATACACTTTCCACAAGTTGTTATCTTACAGATTCAGCATATGTCCATGCAAGGTAATCTTTCGTAAGGTACAGTACTGTATTTTCAAGTCTGAGACTGACCTTTTACACACACACACACACACACACACACACAGCCTTTGCTATCTCTAATTCTTATTCAGCATTTTGTACAGACAGCAAATTCATCCTTATCACGGTACAAGCTGTGCACAGTGTAAGTTTGTTTTCTACAGCATCAAGGACGTAGAAAGCAGAAAACGGCAAGTACAGAAATATCCTTATTAACCCTTTTTGCCTTCAACTGCCAGCACTTTACAATATTTTTCATTATACCAAATTGTCATATTCCTACACAGGCAGGAAGTGATGACATGTCACCACGTCTCCTGTGCAAGGTGGTGTACAGTATTGCTTTCTGTGAATATGGTTCTGGCCATTTGTGACTTTTTCACACAGGTGCCTATGCACTCCTGCTAGAAATTCAAGTAAGCCTCTCAGGGCTTTTGTGGATCAGGCTCTATATCATAGCAATATTATTGTCATGTGTCCATGTAAGCCTTCTGAATATATAGTGATATACAGCAACACACTTTATATAGAAATGCATTCAAACATGAAGACTGTATCAATATTTTTTTTATTCATACTGATCTGATTCCAAATTTAAATTTGAAATCAAAGCACCAAAACTCAATACTGTAAACTATTAGTTGATAACATTAATTGAGGGAGGTTCTATTTTCCCATTCCATGTCCTGTAGCTGGTTAGCCACACAGCAGTACACCCCACTAGTATACTTCCCTCACCACACAACTGTCCTCCACCCACAGCACTTCCTCCCCACCACGTCAGACAGCAGTACTTTAAGTATATTAATGAAAGTTGGTTCCCATTCACCTGTATATAACATAAAAAATGAGTTTTTCTGCCCACGTATACCACTTTATTCATTTCACAGTTATGCTGTTAAATCTCTGTGTTGGGAAAAGAAGTTTATAGAAATATGCTATTTTGTGTTACCAATTAGACCAAATTGCTTGGAAAAGAATGACATAAAGCAATAAGCGAGGCAGTAAATCTCCATTGTTACCTATTCCCAGGTGTATGGATCACCATTCCTTTAAATACCTTTGAATTGTGGTATCCTTATACCGATAAACTGGTATAGACAAGCATTTGTCAATGCAGAATGTTCCATTGCATGGTGTATGTGGCAAGGGTGTACTGTGTTAGTTGACGTAAAAGGATAGAAGGAGTGGCAATAGTGGTAAATGTCAGGATTTACTCAGAGCTCTTAGTAAGTTCAGAGTGGCTGGAGGAGCGTAAGAGCATGGTAGTACAGAAATGTGCAAACTGCAAATAAAGCTGGAAAAGGAGCTGCTCCATCTCAGCTGTGTTATCCAAGGTAAATAAATTGCTTAAAAAACAAACAAAAACTAGCTGTCCCCCCATCACTTCCACAACTACATGGAATATTATTAGTTAAGCAAAACATACACTGGAGGTAGTGCGGTCTACTAGATTCCCAAACTAGATTATATATATTGGGGAAATAGAAAATGTAAATCCCTGGCTGCTACCACCAATGTAATCACTTTCTGACCTTGGGCAAGTTACTTAGCTCGATGCAGCTGCAGACAGGGAGAGAACAGAAACAAAGCAGGACTCCGCTGGACAACTAATGTTGCAGCTCCACTGTTCTATCTGAGGTAAACAGTGTGTGGGAGTTCCTGCTAACACTGGGCTGGGAACAGAGGCAGGGTGGGTAGTATGTTTTTATGTGTTTCGGATGAGACGTTAAACCGAGGTCCCATCTGACTGAATTGGTGGTAGTTCAGGTGGATGTTAAAGATCCCATGGCACTTATCGAAAAGAGCAGGGGAATTTCCCCGGTGTCCTGGCCAAATTTCCCTCATTCACTTAAAATACCACCAACAGCTTAATCTGGTTCAATGTCAGTTGGCATTCATCTGTATTCCCCTTCCCGGGTTGTGCCTGAAAATAGGCAGGATTTGTCTAGTGCACTTACCCGGTCAACAAAAACTAAATAAATAAATAAATAAAATGTGCCATAGCCAAAGTGCCAGCTGTGCTTCTTTAGAGGGAGCTCAGCTGAGAAAGAGAAGGCACTGCGGCAAAAGGGGTACATCCCAACCCACCTGGCCTGATTGCAATGGCAGAGCTCAGTCAGTGATAGCTCACAACTGCAGCAGAAAAGAGAACAGTCCATGCTTGCTGCTGCTGAGGACAGCCAGCCTTGATCTTACTCCCCCCCAACCTCTTGAATCAGCCTTTTGTTTTGCTAAATTCCCACCTGGCACCTTTGACCAGACCTCTCTGCAGGAACCTGTTCTCTCCCACTATTTGCACCTACTTCTGCCCTGAGCACTAAGTTGCCCAGGGCCCTCCCACCAATTTATTTGACCTTTGTCTTTGACTTTTTAAGTAATGGCCCGCATTTTTTTTCTGCTCTGTTTTAGCCACAAGCCCAAACCAGGCTCTCCACTTCAGCTGAGTGGCCCTGGCGCTGCTACCTGCTGGTGGCCGGACCTCTGTATCTAGCCCACCACCCCCTGACCAAGGAAAGGAGGTCTGTTTGGTCAGCTCCTAGCTTGAGCTGTTAGGCTTCAATCCCTGTAACTGGACTGGCTCTGGGGACTGTGGCTGCTTCCCAATTGGATGCTGCAGATCCCAGAGAAAGAAAGTACCTTTCAAAACACAGCTCGGCCACTGCCTTGCTGTACTGCACTCTGGACAGTTTTTCGGCCACCCCCACCCCCTCTCCTCCTTTAAGTACACTTCCCCAGTGATCCCACCCCATGAGGCCTCACACTAGTCAATTATAGGAACTCCTTAAAGGAACTCTCCTTTCTGTAACTTCCTAAAGTGGTGATCCTCTCTTGTGCTCAAATAACTTATTGTCCTCAATGCATCCGGGATCAAGTGCATTGACACTGACTATGGTCCTCCTCCTACTTCCTATACCAGCCCCATCCTACTTAGGACCATCACCCTCTATGCATAGTACCCCCCCCTTATCTACAACACCTCTACCAGACCCGCCCTGACGCTCGACCATCTCCCCACCTCGGTCCCCCTACCACATTTCCACCCCTGCTACCTCTTACTTCCCACTCATACCTTTGTCTCTTCTCCTCAATGCCTTTCCCACCCTTCATACTCTACCCACCCCTTGCACTTCAGCACCATGTTCAATCGCAAGGGGAGATGCCACAATCACTATCACACTTTGATGCGCCTAATCACCCTCCTGTTGCTTCTATCAGGTAATATTCATCCAAATGCTGGCCCTGTGCCCAACCTTATGAACAAGCCTGCCTAGGCTCAAGGACTCTGCATAGCTTCTATGAATATTTACAGCCTCCTTAAGAAGGCTGCTGCATTCCAATGCTGGGTTACTCAGCACCAACCGGACATTGTTGCACTTGTCAAAACCTGGTTATCCAAATCCACCCCTGATTCCTTCATCTCCCTCCTGGTTACGCCTTTTGGGAAGATCAGGTGGTAAGCGGAGGTGGTTGTGCTGTCTACATGCGTGACTCCCTCCTTGGACATGAACTTCCACCAATCAAGCATGATAATAGGGTGCAAGCCTCACGCTTAAAAATCTCCCCAACCCTGGTAAGGAACCACTTTTCTCACCATTGTCTATATTCCCTCCCGAAAGCAAGACCTCACTATTCAGGCACTTGCTGACTACCTCTCTGGCGTACCACACAAAATGGCACAGATAATTGTTGGTGACCTGAATATCAACTTGCTCTGTGCCACAGCCTCCCAAACCAGAGATATCTTTGCTGCCCTTGACATGTCTTAGCTTGTCACCACCCCAACTAGATGCAACCCCTCTACTGGCTCCAGCACCCTCCTGGATATCACCATTACCAACTGCCCCCAGAGGGTGCTCGATATCAGTGTACTTCCCAACTCACTGATTGACCACTCCCCGGTCGTATTCTCTTGGTCTGCTGCCAACAGCAAACCTGCACCACAAACCACCCAGCAATGTCATCTACTCCCAGGCAGCCACCTTAAACTGTACCTCTCACAACTGGATTGGCCTCAATCAGGCTTGTACCATCCATAGATGAGGCACTGGATTTTTAATTCGCACTTTTAACACTGCCTGTGACCTCTATGCCCCTTCGCTAGAAATAGCACCAAAAAGCAAAGCACGCCCTGGGTTACCCTCCTCCTTCACAAACTTAAAATGAGAGACAACCTCTGGCACATTGCCATGGAATCTGGCAAGCCAGCTGATAGGCAAGTGTACAACGCTGAGTGCAATAAGTGTACTTCGGCCATTCGACAAGCCAAAGCCCAGTACTACCAATCTGCTCTTGTCTCCTCCTGGGGCTCGGCTAGAAACTTTTGGGATAATGTATGATGCTATCTCCACTGAAAGGGTGTGGTTAGCCCTCAAGGCCCTAAAGAAAGACAAATCTCCTCAGCCGGATGGCATTCATCCGAGAGTACTATGGGAATTGGTGGATATACTGGCTGCACCCCTGGCTGAACTCTTCAACAGGTCTCTTGAGACAGGGAGGGTACCTAGGGATTGGCGAGAGGCACATGTAGTGCCAATCCATAAGGGGGGGATCGAGGGAAATACCAGGTAACTATAGACTCATTTGACCTCGGTGGTGGGAAAATTAATGGAGAGTATACTAAAGGAATGATTGGGGGTGTACTTGGAGGAGGTGGGAGGTCTGGATAGTCGGCAACATGGGTTTGTGCCAGGTAGATCATGTCAAACCAATCTTGTGGAGTTCTACGAATGGGTAATATCAGAACTGGACAGGGGAAAGCCTGTGGATGTATTATTCTTGGACTTCAGCAAGGCGTTTGACTCTGTCCCCCACAATGGTCTGGTGGAGAAACTGATGGGGTTGGGAGTAGGCCCTTTGATGGTCAGATGGATTGAAAACTGGCTACCTGGACACACCCAGAAAGTAGTGATCGGTGGGGAGCTCTCGAACCTTAGAGAGGTTGGTAGTGGGGTACCGCAGGGCTCGGTCCTGGGTCCAATCCTGTTTTATGCATACATATCGGAAATCAGGGAGGGTATAGGGTGTGAAATGAGTCTCTTCACTGATGACTCCAAGATGGGAGCAGTAGTTGAGGGGGAAGAGGGGAGGTTGGCCCTGTAAGGGGACCTGGACATCCTGGAAAGCTGGGCTCACACATGGAAATTAAATTTCAATATCACCAAGTGCAAGGTGTTACATCTTGGGTGGGGAAACCCTAAACACAGGTACACCCTGGGAGGGGAGGCACTGGAGGCCTCAACAGGGGAAAAAGACCTAGGGGTCATGGTGGATGCATGTATGAATAACTCTGAACAGTGCAGGAGAGTGGCTAGTAAGGCAAAAAGGATGTTGGGATGCATCGTAAGGGGGATCACCTCTAGGAGCAGGGAAGTGATTCTGCTGCTGTACAATGGACTGGTTAGACCCCACCTTGAGTACTGTGTACAGTACTGGAGACCACACTTGAAGAGGGACATACAGCTCCTTGAGAGGGTACAAAGGAGGGCAACTAAGATGATACGAGGACTAGGGGATTTGACATATTAGGACAGACTTGAGGAGCTCTGCCTGTTTTCATTGGAGGAGAGGAGAGACAGAGGGGACATGATTGAGGTCTTCAAGTACCTCAAGGGAATAAATAGGGTAAACATGGAGGTGATCTTTAGACTAAAGCAGGGAGGTATCACCAGAGGGCATGGTTTGAAGAGGGAAGGTGGAAGGGTGAAGGGGGGAAAGAGGAGGAGGTTTTTCACTGAGAGGGTGGTGGACCCTTGGAATGCACTGCCTGGCGAGCTGGTTCAGAGATCCACAGTGGAGGGCTTCAAGAGAGGGTGGGAAAGACACAGAAAGTGGATGTATCAGATGATGGCCTGGCCCAGGGGGGTTGGGATGGATGATAGGGGTTTATGGAACACAAGGGGGGGCCTCGGCACCCAACTAGGGATCTGAGGTTCGAGCAGACTCGATAGACCATAAGGCCTAATCTGCTGGCAATTAGTATGTTAGCATGTTAGTATGAATGGGAAATCCCACTCCCCACCCCCTTCTCAACTCTCCTTTAATGGAACAGTCTGCTCTGACCCCCTTGGCATTGCAGACTGCCTAAACCACACTTACTCAGACCTGAGTTCAGTCCTGCCCAGTAGCTTCTTTGACCCCATCCCAGTAGCACCCCTGCCCACTCTCCAGTGTCCTCCTTTCTACCTACTTACCAACTTCCCATTGGAGGCTAAACCCCTTCTGCAAAAAGCCATTATAACAACCCCAGCACCGACCTACTGACACTAGACTACTTCGGCCTGACGTTGGATGCTATCCTGGTCCCACTTACCGAGTTGCTCAACCACTCTTCAGTGCCTGGGGCAGTTCCCCAGCACATGGAAAACTGCTATCATCACTCCCATCCTAAAGAGTAGTGATCGAGTGACCCTAGTAACTATTGACCTATCTCCATCCTCACCCCACCTCTAAGGCCCTTGAAAAGTAGTTGCCAACCAGCTTGCCAAATACCTGGCCATGAACAATATCCTTTGCCTGAACAGCATGGCTTTTGTTCAGGTCACAACACCACAACTGCGCTACTTGAATTTTCCAGCTTCCTGCACTCTGCACTTGATGCTGGAAGTCTGCTGGTGCCGTGTTCATTGACCTCTCCAAGGCCTTTGACACGGTTTGCCATCCACTCCTGCTTGACTCCTCAGATGCCTTGGTTTCTCCCTGCCCACTTGCATGGTTCACCAGCTATCTCTTTGCCAGAGCTCAGTGTGTAAAAACCAATAGCACCCTATCTGACACATGACCTGTCTGCTCTGAGGTTTCCCAGGGCTCCATTTTAGGCCCTCTCCTCTTCAGTCTCTACCTCAACTCCCTCCCCTTGGCCTGCCCAAGTAAGATCCTCCTGTACGCGGATGAGGCTGTGCTCTTTGCCGCTGACCCCAACCTCAACACACTCCAGGCCACCCTCCAACAAGCTTTTGATAGAGCTGAGCATTGGTTCACATCACAAAGGCTAGTCCTGAACTTAAATAAGACCAAAGCTATGCTCTTCTCGCATTGCCAAAGCAAAGCCAGTAGTGCCCTTCTCATGATACTGCCTAGCACACTAAACCCCATTGAGCAGGTTTCCTCCTACAGGTATCTGGCATTACCTTTGATTCAGCACTCTCCTTCCATTCCCATATCAATGCCATTTCTGCTGCCACCAATGTCAGGAATGGACTGTTATACCACCATAGGGACTGCCTACCACAAGAGGCCCTTAGATTGGTAATCACCTCCTCTGTCCTGTCACTAATTGACTAGGCCTGCCTATCTATGCTGCAGCTAACAACACTGTGCTTACAAGGATCCAGTTCTCTATAAACAAGACCTGCAGGCTAATGCTGGGAGCCCCTAGGTGCACCCATACGTGCCTGCCATACTCCACCCACCAACTTGCTCCAACTTTGAAGAAAGACTCCTCCCCAACCTGTCTTCTTGTAAAAAGACCCTGCTAGGCTCCACCCCTGGGGTCACCACCTCCCTGCAGCATGCTTCCCCCTCAGTCTCCACCTGCAGCACTGTCAGAACCTTCCTTATTGTCCCCAGGTTAAGGACCTCTATGGCACAGAGATCCTTTTGCTATCAGGCTCCCTCCTGGTTCAATTCCCTCCCAGCCAACATAGCTGACTCCACTGAGCTTGGTCCTTTCAAGGTCCCCTCAGAAGCCATCTGACAAGCACTATCTGCTGCAACTTCACATGATCCCCACCTGCCCCTTACCCTACCTCTAGGCTGGGTCTGCCCTGTCTACTTTTGCTATATATGCCTGGGGTCTCAGACAACATCTGCTGACTAATGTAATAAAATATCTGTGGTTGTTACATGATGTGGTACTCATGTACCTATATTATGACTACTGTGACCTACCTATTACCAAGCTTGTACCACCAGTGAATGCTTGTAATACTGGTTGCTTTTTAATCTATGCTATGTACTGTACTGTTTTGTTTGCAGTAATGTATTGCTCTCTTGACAAAGTGCCTTTGTAAATGAGTCTTTGACTCAAAGGTCTGTAAACCAATGATCTAATAAATAAGTAAATAAAATAGTTACTTTTCCTCTTTACTGCCCCCATCACAATGTCTCCGACACTGTGCCCTGATAAGATAGTTTGCAAGTAAATTGTACTTGCCTGGGTTAGTACACTGCATACGGATGTAGGATGGTTCAAAATGCCCTGCACTACAAAGCCAAAATTTAGACATGTTTTGTTCGGGGTAGACAGCAGACCGGGTAAAGACAGGTGGTATGTTGCTAGTAGCAACAAATCTTGATTGGCCTGAGTTCGGTAGCAGCCATCACCATTGGTTAACTGCAAATCTGTAACTCACTCCAAGATTCTGACTAGCTGACAGTGAACTTCTTTACAGGCAATCAGGGCCAGGCACAAACTAGGGAATGTCTTATTTAATAAATTTTATTTATTTGTTAGAACCTAGTATTCTGTGCAGTGCATGGGTTGTGGTGGGTTCAAAGCGGGAAGGAAAGAAGGGAATTGGGTCCAGAAACAGAACAATTCCTCTGTACAAGCCACTGTCTGATGCCTGCCAGGCTTGTAACTGGGTGGATAAGGTAACTGACTATTGATTAACTGTACAGGCATACAACAACTATTGTACCCTGCCAGGCTTGTAACTGGGTGGGTAGGGTAACTGACTATTGATTAACTGTGCAGGCATACAACAACTATTGTACCTTGCCAGGCTTGTATGGCAGCATGGCAGTTGTTTGTTCTGTTGCCCTGACTGCAAAGTACATATCCCCCAGCATGCTGGTGTATCAGTGGCTACGCCCATCAACACTGTGGATCATGCCAACACGTCCTGTTTATCTAGTAAATGGCTTTCTAAGCTAGAAAAAAAAAAAAGACAAGCGTCTTTTATTTTACTTAAAGAAAGAAAAAAGGCAAAAGACAAATAACGGATGCAACATTATCCACAGTCATAAAGCCGCTCAGCTGCTTGCCAGCAGCATTATGCAAATAAAAGTACTGAAGTGCTCTTCTCATTGAGTACTTCAGTTCTTTAACTACACAAAGTTTCAGCCTATGAAACTGTGACCACTGTCATACTGAGCTTGCTTGGTCATTGGTCTGTCAGGAATGAGCCCAATGTAGCTTAACCTACATTGAGTTAGTCAGTGACACAGCTCTGAAATGTCATTCTCTGTAACAAATGTTTCTGTGCAAGCACGATGAAACATAAAAACTGAACTTTCTGCTGTGCAGCATGTATTAGCCACACTGTTTTTGTTTTGTAATTAAAAGGAACCAGACCAGAAAACACTCCCCAATAGCAATTATATAAAATACAATATGGGGTGGAGTGTAAAACTTGAATTTTACACACAGCCTCAGTGTTGGATGCTTAGATAAACCCCTTGGGCTTCGATCTTGGAGTTTATGTAGCATCCAACACCTCCAGTGTGTGTAAAATTCTCCTTATACACAGTACCTCCTATTACTCTAGGGCCCAGATATTCAAACTGCACCAGGCTGTGGTGCAAGCTTGGGTGCAGCGCCAACTTGACTGCGCGGGGGTGTGGACTGGGCGATAGTCAGCACAGAGCTGTGCCATGGCACAGCATCATTGAATATCGCACCCTGACCACCCGCAGTGTGCATGGTGCAGTGGCACTGCGCCAGCGCAAGTGGCGGAGAATGGAGCAGGGGATGCGCAGTGCAAGTTCCATTTGTCATGCGCAGCAACTGCGATATTCAGTGCGCGATGCAATGGGGCCATAATGTATGCAAGGTGCAATGGGGCCATTTGCATGTCATTATGGCTCCATTTGCATGCAGGTGCGCTGATCCCCGGCAACTTGTGCCTGGCGCCTGCCCGGCAGCAGCTGTCGGGACTGACGCCCTGAAGCAGGCATGTGCTCCACAGCCCGATCGTGGGCTGCAGTAAAACAAGGAAAATCAGAAATCCCTGGTGGTCCAGTGGACCGCTGCCCACGATCGTGGCCAAGAAAAATATCGTCTCATTATCTTTAGGGAACCAGTGGACCTGCCCGCCTGATCGTACACAGGTGGGAACAATATCCTGACATTGGTGGTCCAGTGACACTGTTCGCCTTTGTTCACGGCCAAGCAAAGAATGATGTCTCCATTCTGCAGGTCCAGTGGCTCCGCTCACCTGATCGGGGCTAGGCAAAAAACGCCCCTGCTGTCTCTCAGTCTATCCTGCATCACAGAAGTCATTTCTATTATCCCTGGTGGTTTTCATTTTCCCACCCACTGAATTTACCTCTTCCCCCTGTCAGCGAGGAAGAGCCCTCAATTATTTGCTGCCCGCCGCTTCGCCACCGACAGTCGGGGTTGCATGTCTCATTGGTCTGAGTTGTGTGAGCTATCTGGCGTAATATTAGCCACATCTCCAGATGTGTGAATGATCCCTATTCATATTCGAATGTGTAGAGGAGGGCTGCACGCCATTGGCTCATGCTGTGGACCATCGGGCGACAGCCCCACCGCTGGTGTCAGTTGGCGGGCGCGGGTGGCAGGCGGGTGGTGCTGCCACCACTGACCGGAGCGGGCGGGATTCAGTGGGCGGTGGGGTGGGGGTCCACTGTACCACCAGGGATATTGAGGACATTATTTCGGCACTTAGCCCATGATCGGGCGGGCAGGTCCACTGGACCAGCAGGAATATTGAGGACATAATTTTTTTACTTAGCCCACGATCAGGCGGGCAGGTCCACTGGACCACCAGGGATATTGGGGATATTATTCTTTTACTTAGCCCGTGATTGGGTGGGTAGGTCCACTGGACCACCAGGGATATTGGGGATATTATTCTTTTACTTAGCCCGTGATCAGGTGGGCAGGTCCACTGGACCACCAGGGATATTGGATAAATCCTTTTTACTGATGCCTGCACCACCATGGAGGTGCAGCCGGAGCTCGTGTGGCCACCCACAGGTGGCAGCTGCCATGTTGCACCCTGCAATGTGGCAGCTCACCTGTGGGTGGCCATCCGTTGTTCCTTTTTTTTTTGGATCAGCTTTGTGCTGGCCCAGGTAGGGGTTGCGCATGCATGGCTCTGCACATCCTGGGCTGAATATCAGGCTGTGCAGGGTATGCATGGGCATGCCCCTCCCTACTTGCGCCTGCATACATTACTGATGCGCTCCGGCGCATCGGGATTGGCGCCCAGACACTTTTCCTGTTTAAATATTACGTCACAAGATTGCGGGTTGCACATGGTGTAATACTAGTGGCGCCATGCGCAACCTTTGAATATCTGGTCCAATATGTAAAATTTTGACTCAAGTCTACTTAGCATGTTCAGAGTGCTTTCTTTGTTTGCCTGGTTATCTTGTTGTGTTACCAAACACCAGTTTTGCAAAAGCACTTCCAACCTTTTATCCCCCATCCCATCCTATCAGCTGTCCCAGTCTGTCTGCCATCCCTTCATCACCAAACCACTCCTGTAACCAGTTGCAGAGCCCTCATCATCCCTGATTATCTCCACTTCCTAGTCCTGCCCCTCAAGTCCTGCTGCTAACCTGTGATGTTGCTTTTTGTACACTGAGAAGGAGCTGTTGCCAGTGGTAACAAAGCCAACCCAGGCTCTCCCAAGGCTCGTTGACTTCACTCTCACATTCTCTGACATTTTTGGAAAGACAAAAAGCTCCAGCAAGTAGCTCAGACTGACTGCCTATACAATCCATAATTTAATGACGTCTGTTTTATGCTCTTTTCCCACTTACTCCATGGACCCTTCTTCATAGGTGCCGGGTTTGTAAAATTTTTGGTGGGGTCTATGGGAGCAGAACCCCCTATACTCATATCCTACTGTAATACCATCACTCGTCAGCAGCCTTCAATGAAACAGCCACTTCAAGGCTGCTTCAACATTCTCCTTCAAACCAATATCCCTAAAAGAAGTAGAAGACCTCCTATCCAATTTAGATACTTCTAAGAGTGCAGGTGCAGACTCCCTGGACCCCTACTTTCTTAAAGTAGCATTGCACGCCTTATCTGCCCCCCTCACTCCCTCTTCAATCTTTCCCTAGCTACTGGTTCCATCCCCTCCATATGGAAAACAGCTCAAGTAGTTCCACTACTTAAATCAGGTGATCCCATGGACCTTAACAATTACAGGCCCATTTCCATCCTACCGTACTATCCAAGATGCTTGAAAATTAGTAAATTCACAGTTAAGAGCCTATCTGGACACTATCAACCTCCTAAATCCAGCACAATCTGGATTTAGATCAATGCATAGCACCATCTCTGCCCTAGCCAAAGTCACTAACGATTGGCAGACTGCCTTGGATAAAAAGAATAGTACCTGTGCTGTGTTCCTGGATTTGAGTAAAGAATTTGATACAGTGGATCATGAATCATTAATCTCCTCTCTTAGCTCTGTAGGCCTTGATTCACTCTCACCAATTGGTTTAGGTGCTATCTCTGGAAGGTTACAACTGGTAAAAATGAAAATTACTATCTACCTCTAAACCACTGCTAAGAGGTGTACCACAAGGCTCTATCCTAGGCCCCATCCTCTTTGCCATTTATATTAATAACATTGATGCCAACTCTCTCAATCTAACATTCATCTGTTTGCTGATGATACTGTATTATATGTCAGCAATCCTCACCATCAAAAGCCTGTGAACTGTTACAGTCAGAATTCTCCATCCTACAACACAACCTATTGGAAAAAATTACTTCTAAATGCCAAAAAAACAAAAGCTATGTTCTTTGCAACAAAGAATTGTTCTGCCACTACCCCATCATTTATCACCCCACAATTATCCAGCTTATTTGGAGAAAAGCTGGAATTTGTGGATAAATTCAAATATCTTGGAGTCTGGATTGACAATAAGCTTGACTACTCTGTCCACATTGAAGAGCTATTAAAAAAGTTGAGCCAAAGGCTTGGCCTATTTTACAGAATAAAACACTACCTTACCAGAGACTCCAAACAAAGATTAATCCAGGCATCATTCCTATCCCTTATTGACTATGCTGACTTTCTACGGCCATTGCTCACTCTCCTCTTAAATAAGCTGAACACCCTGTATCATAGAGCCATCAGATTTATTACAGACCTTCCCTCCAGCACCCATCATTGCTCTCTTTACATGGCAGTCAATTGGACATCCCTACAGCACAGAAGAAAAGGAATGCTGCAATCTGGATCTTTAAAGCTTTATCAGGCAAACTCCTCCTATATCTCAGACTGTTTCACCGAATCACATCTAGGCCATACACCTTAAGGATCAATAAGCTCATTATGCTAAAGATTCCCATTACCTGCACCCGGTTTGGGAGGGCTGCTATCAGCTATTCCTAGCATTTGTCTGGAACTCACTCCAAAAATCTATGAATCTGAATACCCTCTACCCTTATCATCCTTCAAAGATTATACACCGCCTTTTTCCAGAGTTGTGCAACTGCTTCCATAAGGCCTAGTCTCCCATCCAACCTACACCTCCCTTCTGTAATCCACTATGTTTAGTTTCCTTCTTCTACCCAGTCAGTTATCACATTTCATATAAAAGCCTACAAAAGCCCTATTATTTGATTATTATCCCTGCTATATCTATTATCCCTTCATTTTTAGGTTAGGTTATTTTACTGTGCCTTGTATATCTGTAAATTTTGTATATATCTTTATTTATTTGATTGTACTAATGTTATGCTATTCTCATGTCTTTGTAAAAAAACTTGTACCCTTATTTGTATGACCACTCAGGTCCATCTTGTAAATGAGCTACGTTCAATAATGTTCGCCTGAATAAATAAAGATTTTGATTGATTGATTGATTGATTGACTTCCCCATACAAAACACACACACACACTACAATGAAAAACAAGGATGTGGATCCTCCTGTAAAGCATTGAGAGGGACAGGAAAATTTTCACACATACAACTTTTAGTTGCTGCAGGTTTTTTCTCAAGCTTACAGCAGGTTTTATGTGGTTTTATTATAGTGTTACTTAATAGTTTAATGCCTGGAAGCTCCTCAAACTGCACCAGAAATCAACCAAAAAGTACCAGTGTCTGATTGTAAGCTGTAGGAAAATTCATCTGAGATGCAATATATTTATATAGTATTAATTACAGCTAACACTCTGAGTTTGTTACTTTATATTATTATTACTCTGCATGCCTTAGCAAAACTATTAGGATGAACACAGTCCTGTGCAAGCATGCAAAATGGTTTGTGTGAGGGAGATCCTGTCAGCCTAACCTGTTAAACTTCTTTTAATCAGTAAGTAGGGTCCTTGAGGACAGATTACCAGTGGATGTTGTCTACCTGTATTTCTCGAAGGCCTTCAACCTAGTACCACACGATGGCCTACTTAGGAGTATCCAGGATATTGATGTAACAACGCCAATCATTAGCTGGATCAGAGCCTGGTTGAGCCAGAGAAGGCAGAAAGTCAATATAAAGGGATCACTATCAAACTGGGGGGGATGTTACAAGTGGGGTGACCCAGGGCTCAGTACTGGGCCCTGTACTTTTTATTATCTTTGTGTCCTCCATCAAGACATCAGAAAATGCATGGATGGCAAAATTTGCTGATGACAACAAAATTGGTGCCATTGTAAGAACTGATGAAAATATAATGAGATTTCAGATGGAACTGGACTCTATTAGTGACTAGGCCATAACACACAAGATGAAGTTTAACATAGCCAAGTGCAGTGTAATGCATTTTGGCCTTAATAGTATCCAAAGGACTTGAACTAATCATGTCTTAAAAATAGTTATTATGTATGTCTGTGTGAGAAATAAAAGAGTTAATTTCCTAGGAGATTTTCTGATAAATAAGGCTCTGCCCATGGACTTGTGTGTTTCAAAGTACCATGAACCATGGTGAGATGTGATAGTCAGATAACATTGGATTATTCTAAGGACACATCAGCCTCCCCATTATTCAAAAGTGACCCACTTGTCAGGAGTATTCAAAGACCTAAAATCTATGAAACCATCTATAGATAATAAATTGTGGGCTAGACATTTCACTTTAAAACAGAACAATTACTTTCTCCTGCCTTTTTCTGGGATACCCAAAGTACAATTATTTTCTTTCCCTTTTCTGTCCCCTTTGACCCTCAGTATGAGAATGCCAAGGAGGAAGCAAGAGACTTGTAGCTACTAAAATGATTTATAATTTATAATACTTGAAGAAGCTAGATGACACTTTCATCTGGCCTTGTTATGCAAGTGTGAAGTGTGTCTATGAAAATAGCCCTGCTGTTTGAGGGTTTCTGGTTCATCATAAAAATTGGATAAAGATAAAAAAAAATTCAAGTTCTGACTTCACTTACATTCTGTAGAAAAATGGGCAGGGTACTGTACCATACTGCTGGCTGGTAGTGATGTCGATGATGGTCCTCCACTCCTGCTCAGCAGCTGTTCACTGCCCTGACTCCTTGGCAGAGTCACTCCATGCCCCCCTATCCTCAGCTGCTCATGGCCTAACAGCTCGGGGCCACTGCCACCCACCGCTGCATTTCAATGCCCCATCCCAGCGGCTTGCCTCCCTCAAGTCATTCTTCCTGCCAGGATGTCACCCCATTGTAGCTGTTGAGAAAATCCTCCCACACCTGGAAGCCCTCCTGCATGCCTCTCAACACATTCACTCAGTGGTGCTACAGCTGAGCCTTCCCCATTGCCCTTACCAGCTTCCTTGTGAATGCCCTGCCTGGGTTGATGGCCTTGCAGGCAAAATTAAGGTGCCCTAGCAGCTGTAGCATTTGTACCAGTGGCACCCTCCACTTCCATGTAACTTGGGCTAGCAGGCCCCTAAGGCTTGCCACCTTGTCCCTGGGAAGCTGATAACAGCCCTCCTCGATATCCACCTCTATGCCCAGGAATTCCAACCTACAGGCGGGGCCCTCTGTCATGCCCGGTGCTAATGGTATACCCACCTGTAGGCACATTGCCTTAAAATCCCATAACATCCCCTGCACCTTCACCCTGGATTCCCCGATGAGGAGGAAATTGTCCAGGTAGTTTACTACCCTCCTGTGCCCATACCAGGCCCTGAATACCCACTGCACCCAGGTGCTGAATGACTCAAAAGTGTAACATGCCACTGAGCACCCCATGGGCATGGCCTTGTCAAAATATATGCCCCTTTGAAACTGAAAACCCAAAAGGTCCCAATCCTCGGGCCGGACAGATAAATGCCAAAATGTTGATTCTATGTCTGTCTTCACAAGCCATACCCCCTTGATTGCCCTGACTAGCACTACTGCTTGTTCCAGAGAGGCATACGACACCATCCTATGGTGATCGGGTATGCCCTCATTTACAAATGAGCCCTCAGGGTAGTAAGTGATGAATCAAGTGGAATTCCCCTGCCACTTTCTTGGGGACAATACCCAAAGGGGAAAGCCGGAAATGCTCACAGGGGGATGCCACCAATGGGCCTTCAAACCTACCCACCCTGATTTACTTCTCTATCTTGGCCCCCACTATTTCTTCTTTTCCCTTCCCTTCACTGACCCTAGATTCTTGGCTACATCTGCTTTCAAAGTTGCAGTTTCAGAGGTGGTTGGCTCAGGACAAAAATAATTAAAAAATCCCAATAAAAATAAAACTGGTAAGAAAGCTATTCAAGGAATTCAAAAGTACATGCAGAATGACAAGGACTTTAATATAAAATAGACAGAGTAACCAAAGACAGACAGACATGTAGTGCCATTGAATGAGGCAAACGGCTGCAACTGTAAGAGCTAATTTCCTCACTGCCATCCTGTATATACATTTTAGCTGGACATGACATGATAGGATAAATTATTATTCTAGAAATGCATGCACAAAACAATGCGTCCATATACTTAAGAATGTACTTGTGTCAGTAAACAGCCTTGAAAACTTTTTTGAATACATCATAAAAATGGGATTTTGAATAACCAGGGAATGCCTTTAAGCACAATTTTTATAGCATATACCCTATCATGCATAGGGTTCAGTCCAGCTTTATGGTTTCAGTGCACTGCATCCCTGCACTCTGTGGGTTCAACTGGATGGCAAACAAGACTGCCATCCTAAAACAAAAGCTTTGCCCTGAGTCCCAGTGTTGATGCTAAACAGTATGTTGGATAATGTCCTCATTCCTCTCTCACATCCCTCCTTCTCCAACTCCATCTGCTCCAAGACCCTCACACCTTCTTCATCCTTGACCCTCACACTTCTCCTGGGCAGTCTACCTTCTTCTACTGCCTCTCTGTCTATGAAAACTGTTGGCCTCCACCCTCCGGCTCTCCCCCAGTTCTTAGACACTATCTAATGTGTCTCCCCACCCCTTCCAACCCTGTAAACCCTCCTCCTGACCCCCCACTTCTGCCTCTTCATCATGCCCTTCTCTCCACCCCTTCTTAAGATTTTTGGCTTTACCCATGGACTGCATTGGCCTAGTGTACTCAACATGTTCTTTGCTGCACCCTTACAAGTTGGCTTCCCTTTCCATCATTTGTCATGGTTTCATTACCTGCTTGCTCTGCCTTCTGTTATTGCACTTTGTAGTTTTGTCTTTGTGTATCATTGGCATTGTAACTGTTTAGTCAATTTGTTGTAACTGTGTCTTTCCGAACTCCCCTTCCCCTGGGCCGCACCTGAAAATGAACTTCAGCTCAGTGTGCCTTTCCTGGTTCCCAATTTTTAAATCAATAATGAAATAAATTAATAATAACTTACTCACCATTTTTAGATACAAGTTCATTTATTTATATAGAGAAACATCACAATATTCTGTAACTGACCTCACTGCCAGCATTGTGAGGGCACATTCTCTTCCTCAGGCTTTCAGTTGCTTAAAGAACAAGTGCTTAGTAAGGATGCACATCTTAAATCATTAAGGTTTGGGGCCTTTAGATGTCTCTGCAATCATTTTCTTCACTTTATTTGTTATTTTAATTACCATTTCAGCATTGTATTTATATTTTGCGAACTACTAGTTAAAAAAGAATCCAATGGCATTCTTTTATTATGATGCCAGAAAAGTTTAACTGTCAAGGTTGGCAGTATATTGCAGTGGCAAACTGCAAACCTGTTTTTAGGTTTTTACAGAGAAATGATACTTTCTGCAAGCAAAATATTATGGGCTGGATATTCAAAAGGGTTGCGCCATGTGCAATAGGGTTCGCCTCATCGAAGTCCGAAATTGCGCCATTCTCGATGATCAGCAGGAGTGCAGTTATCTCCCCAAGTCATGCTGAGCAACAGCGCAATGCTAATGAAGGCATGCTCAACCAGAGGGAGGAACCATGCATAAACTGCACAGCCCGATATTCAGCCGGGCCATGCAGAGTTGTGCAGGCGCGAACTCTACCCGCGCCTGCAAGAAAAGGATTAGTCGGGAACACCCACAGGTGAGCTGCCATATTGCAGGGTGCAACACAGCAGCTGCCACCTGTGGGTAGCTTCCACTGTTCCCTGTGCCCCCTGCAGCCCCTATCATTGGCATAATTGCCAACCCCCCGACTAGCCCCGATCGCGGAGCAGAATGGGTTCAACCCCCAAAGACCAATTTCCCTGGTGGTCCAGTGGACCGAGAAGCCCAATAGCAGGCATAAGGTCAAACCCTCCAAAGACCAGTTTCTCTGGAGTTCCAATGGGACGGTGAAGCCTGATCGCGGGCATGAGAGTAAAACCCACCCACCCAAAGGCCAATTTCCTGGTGGTCCAGTGGCCCCCACCCCACCCACCCATGGAGCCCTGCTACCCCGCTCCCTGCCAGCCAGGGCAGCAGGCACCCCACCCGCCTGCTGCCCCACCACCCGCCATCTGACAGCTCAGTACACGCCCATTGGTTCAGAGCAAGAACTACTAGGTGAGTCTTACAGATAGCAGTATCAGATATGTGAATGAATGAATTCATTCACATATCTGGACTGCCTTGTACGGTATAGATGCATGCCCATTGGCTCTTGCTCTGAACCACGGGCGTGCCCACCGAGCTGTCAGATGGCGGGCGGCAGCGTGGCAGGCAGGTGGGTGCTGCCACACCGCTGACGGGGAGCGGGATGGTGGGCTCCATGGTGGTGGGTGGGGGCCACTGGACCAGCAGGGAAATTGGCCTTTGGGTGGTGGGTTTGACTCTCATGCCCACGATCAGGCTTCATGGTCCATTGGACCACCAGGAAACTGGTCTTTGGGGGTTTGACTCTTATGCCTCGTGATCGGGCTTCACGGTCCACTGGACCACCAGGAAATTGGTCTTGGGGGTGGTTGAACCCATTCTGCCCGCGATTGGGCTAGTCGGGGAGGTGAATCCATTCTGCCCGCTGATCGGGCTAGTCAGAGGGGGTTCATTTACGCTCTGCCCATGATCGGGCCAGTCGGGGGTTGAACTCCATTTTGCCCATGATCGGGCTAGTCGGGGTGAACTTGTTCTGCCCGCAATCGGGCTAGTCGGGGTTCATTTACATTCTGCCCGATTGGGCCAGTCGGGGGGTCATTTACTGTATGCTCCGCGATCGGGCCAGTCGGGGGATCATTTACAGTATGCCCGCGATTGGGCCAGTGGGGGTTCTTTACATTTGCGCCCACGATCGGGCCAGTCGGGGAGATTTACATCATGCCCGCTGATCGGGCTGGAAGGCATCGGTCTCCGATGGCTGCTGCCTGGCAGGTGCCAGGCACAAGTCATCGGGATCGGCGCACCTGCATGCTAATGGGTATGCAAATGGGTCAGAATTAGATGTAAGGCCCCCCATGCACCTTGCATGAATTATGCGCCCATTTGCATGTCACCTTTTGAATATCGGAATTTGGCGCATGGCGCAATGGATCTTAAGGCCACCGCGATCTGAATGTTCCACTTCCGACCACTTCATGTATATCAAGTTCCACTGCGCCATGCACAGTGGTTGTGGGAGCCGGGAGGCAATATTCAAAGGAGTTGCTCAATAGCACAACTCTGTTGAATATCGCCCTGGCCACACTCCTGCTCAACCTTTTTGAGCAGCGCAAGGGCTTGCGCCACAGAATGGTGCAGTTTGAATATCCAGCCCTATATGTTTAGTAGAAATAGTTGATTTTTAAAAACCTGTGATGTTTTGTTATAATTTAGCTGGTGACATTATGTTCAGGAGTAAATTTTACTTGGGAAGAACAGAAGAGAAGCCAATTGAGGTTTTTAAAATAGGAGAACCATACAGAATGACTACAATACTGCAAATATATAGAAGACAAAGTTTGTTGCTGAAAGAAGGATCTATTTCTTTTCAAAAATACAGAAATATATATTTAGTTTCTTATGCTCACTAAAATGCACTGGGTTCCTAATTAGCTGGCAGTTTCTGACATCACAATACCAGAATTCTATTGCATTATTTTTTATTAGCAGTACGAAAAGCAAAGGCTAAAACAATCTTGTTCCACTGTACAAGCAAAATATTTTATTATAAAAGCATAAAGCAATTACTCACACACCAAAATACAATATATGAAATGTTCAGTTGTAATATTCAGTTGTCTGTTTATTAGAAGTGAACACCTGCTTTTTAAATATAGTCTAAATTATATTGCTGTAGCTTTGTTGTTATTGATTCCAACAATATACATCAAAATGATGAACAATGTGAATTATGCATTGTTAATATTTAAAACATTAAAATAGTTCTAGGATTCTTAAACTCATATCACTGAATATTATAGTGACTATACTATGCTGCAGCCCTCACTACATTCTTCAGACTGATCAGCTGAACAATTTTATCTACTTCATTTTAAATATTTGTAATAACCAGTTTTAAACATGCAGTATTACAATATCAAAATTACACAGAAAGAATACGTTTGCACGGGGCTGCATAACTAGTTAGTACCTGTGTGAAGTTGTCTCAAGTGGCTTTAGGTTTCATTTAGTTATTTTATTTTATTTTCCTATATAAAAATATATAAGTAATTGCACCTGTTATTTTGTAATATAGACTATTGTAAATGTATACATTGTTATTATTGTACTATGTAAATAGTTATTGTATAACTATCCTGCTTGAATACCGGCACTTATTTTATTAAATGAACTGTAAATCTAGCCATTAATAAAACATTGTTTAAAAACTGTACATAGCCTAGTATTAGCATAGGGATCTCCATTGCCTGTTAATGCAGTGGTCTAAATGGGTTTGGCATTTCCTCCCCCCCTTCTAGATCAGTCTGCTGTTATGGGGAAAGTAGAAAGGTACAATGTAATTATAGTAACTCTGTAAAACATTAATAGTCACTGGATGATTAGTTCAGTATATGTGGATGTACTCACCCTAAATGATTTGTCAGTAGCACCCATGGGTAATACCCTATGTGGGTGAGTATTATTGAATGACTTAATATGAACGACTCAGTAATACTGCTCCCATGTAGAGTGAGTGGAGAAAAAGAGCACTGAATGACTATAGCAAGTGTAGCACTGAGGGATAAATACAGCAATTTGGCCAAGCCCTGCCTAGCAGGCCATGTGGCATGGTGACTTGAGCCACTGACCCTGGAGCTTGTGGTGCCGGGTTTGGATCCCGGTGCAGGAAGCTATTTTGCTTCCTGGGGGAGTTGCTATATTCTCCTAAGTCTGCTGCCCCTGAAGTTGTCAACATTTATTTTGGGGGGTACGGGAGGCTTGCCCTCACATTAGAAGCTTGATTTTCTTTTTCTTTTCTGTTAGTAAGTAGGCGACCGTCACTATTTGTGATGGTCAGTGCTGTGTGGTTCGCCCTTTTGATGTCGGGCAGTTGTTAACTCGCTTTATGTGATTGGCGGTCTTATAGACTCACTCTTATCACATAAAATTGCACCCATGTCCTGCATGCCATATTGCAGAAATCTGTTTTGGGCTGCTAAACTATCTTTTATACTGTCTAGCTCCAACCTCAAGCATCACAAGACTGTGGATGCAGCATGATTTCATCAGTGATGTTGAGCATCAGCAGCGAGACTGAGGATCTCAACAAGTACACCCTGGGAGAGAGGAGAATGAGAGAGAACATAATAGAGAAACATAGAAACATAGAATTTGATGGCAGATAAGGACTGCTTGGCCCACCCAGTCTGCCCATTTCCCTACCTAATGGGTAAGCTGCAGATCCTAGTTAACCAGCAGCCTACTTCTTTCTACCCCCAACCCCTAGAATTGCCTTAAGTCTGTCCCATGCATGCTTGAATTCAATCACTGTTTTTGACTCCACAACCTCCTCCGGAAGGCTGTTCCATGCATCCACAACCATCTCTGTGAAAAAATATTTCCTTACATTACCTCTGAGCCACCCCACCCCTCTATCTTCAAATTGTGCCCCCTTGTTCTTGCACACCTCTTTTTCTGAAAGATGCTACCCTCTTGGACTTTGTTGATTCCCTTGAGGTACTTGGACATTTTTATCAAGTCCCCCCCTCCCTCCTTTCCTCGAGGCTATACATATTAAGCTCCTTTAGTCTCTCTTCACATGTCTTCTGGTGCAGACCCTGCACCATTTTAGTTGCCCTCCTCTGGACAGCTTCCATCTTGTCTATGTCCTTGCTGGGATTGGGTCTCCAGAACTGCACACAGTACTCCAGATGGGGTCTCACCAGCTGTCTGTACAGAGGGATAACAACTTCCTGTTTTCTACTGGTGATGCCTCTCCCTATGCATCCCAGTATCCCCCCAGCCCTCCTTACTTCCCTCTCACGTTGCTTGCCCACCTTTAAGTCATCTGATATGACTACTCCCAGGTCCCTTTCCATTTTTGTTGTTGTTAGTATCTCACCCCCATTGTGTACTCTTCCCCTGGGTTTTTGTTTCCCAGGTGCATTACCTTGCACTTCTTAGCATTAAATCTAAGTTGCCATACATTTGACCATTCCTCTAACCTTGCCAAGTCCTTCTCATCCTTTCCACCCCACCTTCTGCATCAACTCTGTTGCAGATCTTGTGTCATCTGCAAAGAGACATACTTTTCCTTCCAGTCCCTCTGCAATGTTGCTTACAAAGACATTGAAGAGGACCGATCCTAATACTGACCTCCGGGCACCCCACTAGTAACCTCCTTTCTTCAGAGTGGACTCCATTTACTATTGCCTCTGTGTCCTATTCTCCATCCAATTCTTTACCCAGGCTATCATTTTGGGACCCACTCCCAGGCTGGCTAACTTGTATATTAATCTTTTGTGTGGGACTGAGTCAAATGCCTTGCTAAAGTCTAGGTAGGCTGTGTCCACAGCCCCTTCCTGATCTACTACTTTGGTCACCCAGTCAAAGAAACTTATTAGATTCTTCTGGCATGACCTTCCTGCTGTGAATCCATGGTGCCTTGGGTCCTGTGCCCCTCTGGCCTCCAGGTACTCAACAATTCTTTCCTTCAGAAGTGATTCCATCATTTTCCCTGTCACTGAGGTTAAACTAACTGGTCTGTAGTTTCCTGCTTCTGCCCTGCTCCCACTTTTGTGAAGGGGAATCACATCGCCCTCCTCCAGTCCTCTCAGGTACCACCCATCCTCCCATGATTTGTTAAAGAGGGAGTCAGTGGTGTCACTAGTTCTACCTTAGTTCTTTAGAATTCTGGGATGAATCCCATCAGGCCTCATTGCTTTGTCCACCTTCAGTTTTAATAGTTCTTTCAGAACCCTTTCTTCTGTAAATGGGCTAGTATCAACTTCTGTATCCAGAGTGTATCTATTGTTTGTTTCAGGTACCTCCCCCTCTTCATTTGTAAATACTGAGCAAAAATATTTGTTTAGTATCTCTGCCTTTTCACAGTCACCCTCTGCCCACCCCCCTTCCTTTTATTAATCCTCACTATCCCTCCCTTAGTCTTTCTTCACTCCCTGATGTACCTAAAAGGTTTATCCCCTTCTTAACTGAGTTGGCTATCTTTTCCTCAGCTTGGGCCTTTGCTGTTCTGACTGCCTTCCCAGCTTCCTTTTGCTTTAACTGATACAATTCTCTGTCCTGCTCCTTCTTGATTCCTTGTACTTTCTGAATGCTTTCTTTTTCTCTTGAACCTTCACTGCCACCTCCTTTGAGGACCATAGTGGTTTCTTACATCATTTTGTTTTGTTTATTTGCTTCACACAAGGCTTGTTACCTCTGTGATGGCAGTTTTATTATTCCCATTGTTCTTCCACCCCTCCTTCCTGCCCATTTGCTAGTGCATTCCTTAGCACTCACCCATTTTGGCAAAGTCAGCCTCCTGAAGTCCAGTACTTTTGCCTTTGTATGACTTGACCTCATTGCTGTGTTTATTGTGAACTATACTGTTCGATGGTCGCTAGTTCCCAGATGGCTACCCACTTTACATCTGTGATCCTCCTCCATCTCCATTTGAGAGGACCAGGTCTAAGATTGCTCCCTCGAGTGGGTTCCAATGACTAGTTGTCTGCTAGCATGCCCCTGTAGGGCATCTAGAACAACCCCACTTTTAGAAGTAGCTGCTGCAACTGCACTCCAGTTAACATCTGGCATATTCAGATCACCCAACAGCAATATCTCCCTTTTATCTGCCATTCTAAGTATACTTTCTATCATTTCCTAGTCCATTTCCTCCCCCTGAGAGGGGGGTCTGTATACAACCCCTGTGCCGATTGTGGTGCCATTACCTGCCTCCAAATTGACCCACAGTGCTTCTTCTCCTCCCTATTTACCTCACAAGGATGAACAGAGTGCAAGAGGGGGGTTCCACCTTGCTGCATCGAGAGAGAAATTGTCGATGTACAACACAGCAAACATCACAATGTCGACAGGAGAAATATTTCCTGTTAGACATTGTGTGTTTTTTTCTTAGGGGGCTGCACACTCTTCACCCCCCCCCCACACATCCCCTTTTAATATAACTAACTCTGAGTCTGAGTTATTTCAAAGGGGGGGGGCGAAGGACAGTGAAAGGGTGAAATTTCGCCCTTGGGTCCCTTACAGCAACAATCTCAAAACCTGTCAAGATTGTCACTGTAAGGGATTTTGTGGTGTTTTGTCTGCTGTGTGAATGGTACACCCAAGAGGGTAGTCCCTTTCAAATGACAAAGAGCATCATACCAGAGGGCATGTAATGAAGTTGAAGGGGGAAGTTTTAGAATAATATGTGGAGTACTACTTCACTAAAAAAAGAGTTTTAGATCCCTGGATGAGCCTCCCAGAGGAAGTGGTGGAGGCAAAATCAGAAGGGAGCTTCACACATGCATGTAATAGACATATGAGTATATTAGTAAATAGGAGTGGATGAGGCAACATTGCTGGAGACAATCTAGGGTCTGTAGAAGTTTACTAGGCAGGGACCATTTGGGCAGGCTGGATTGGTGAAGTGGTTCTTTTCAACCTACAAATTCTGTATTTCAATGTTTTTGTTATCAGTCACCTAGCCACATTTTCCTCAGGCATATCACAACATTGTAAAAACAAACAAACAAAAAATTCTGCATACCATTACACATGGAAAACAACAGGTAATGCAAAATGAAATGCTCTGTTTTACGTATGTAACAGGGAGTCACCATAATATTATAATCATATCATCTGGGGTATATGGAGTTCAGAGGAAACAGGAGAATTTCCTAGTTATTTGGGGATGGTTCAGAAGGTCACAGCTTATCATGAATGTTAAGAAAACACAGAGTATGATATTTAATGTAAGAATGACTAGATTGTTTGACCTGTAAGAAGATTTTGTAATAAGGAGCTCTAAGAGAACCAGATTGGATAATAATAAAAAAGAGCATAAATATTTAGGAATGACTGGCAACTGGGATGCATCAGTGATGTTTACATAGTTGCATGCTCACTGTTAAAACAGAGTGGATCTTCCTTACAGTGCATGATTTATTAGAATTGCTTTTAAAGAAGAAAATAAGAAAATATCTGTTATATAAATTAGAGCTTAGAGGCAGAGCACCATGCGTTGTTAATTATTCTACTGTACTGTATGCATGGCTTCAGTTCCTGTTGTTTTTGAAATACTCAATGCAAAAAGGCATTTTAGTGTCAAAATCCCAACATTTTGTAGTACTGTAGCTCCAAGCCATTCTAGTTTGTTTTAATGTATTTCTTTTTCAGAACAATTAGAAAACAAAACTATATATTGTAGCTTTTTCTGACACAGATATTTTTTTCTGCCACTGCCTTGATCACATGCATGCACAACATTAACTGAGATTCAATCTGCACCACGAACATCTTCACTGAAGGAACTGCATATGTCTCTCAGAAGCTAAGTCAGGTCAGACCTGGGATGTAGGAAAACTCCAACAAAGAGCTGCAGGACATAGTGTTGACAGGTCCACAGGGTAACTCTCCCCTTGGTCATAAGTAACCATATCCCATATGAACATCCGAAGCCTACTGAATCACCTGTCTGAAGTGGAAGCATGGCTTAAAATGTACGATCCCGACATACTGTGCCTATCGGAGACCTGGCTGAAACCAAGGACCCCCGATACCATGTGTGCCATACCTGGCTACTCATTTGTACGGCAGGACAGGCCGGGGTCAAAGAGGGGTGGAGGAGTTGCCCTCTACCACAAGTCTCACCTTGACATCAGCACAATCTCTGCCCCAAACCCCCCAACTACTTGTGAATCAATACATGCGCTCCTGACCCGTGGTACTAAAAAACTGCATATAATCTGCCTCTACAATCCACCCTCCGGAGGAGTGTATGGGTTTCAAGAAGCACTCCAACTAATGCTAAAACCTATCAATAACAATGAAGCTGTCATCCTTGGTGACATTAACCTAAATTGGCTGGGTCCCTCCCATAACACCCTTGCTTCACTTGTACAAGGCTTAAACTTTCACCAGCTAATAGCCGAGAACACCAGGCTGTCAACACCGCAGTCTGGTACACTGATTGACTGGATCCTTACTAATAGACCCGAACATATGGCTAACACAGGGATCATGGCTGACTCAATCACCGACCACTCTCCCGTCTACTGTCAATGGCGCGCTGGTCAGCCACCCCCCCCCTCGGCTGGTCACTTTTATGAACTTTGCTAACCTGGATGAAAATGCCTTCCTCCTGGATATATCAAACATTGACTGGTCTGACATATACCATGCAGCTAATGTAGAGGATGCCCTAAATGCATTCCTACTGCAGTTCCTCTCAGTACAAAATAAGCATGCACCGAAAGCTATGAGAAGAGTCAGGGGGAAACAAACCAGATGGCTCCATAAAGATCTCTTGCAGCAACTCATGCAGGGACAAACTCTGGAAAACTACAAAAGCTCTGGGTTGCCTAGTGACTACTCATTATACAGGCAGCAAAGGAAGTCCTGCAGAAAGAACATAAGGTTGGCTAAAGCTTGTACTATCAGAACTTGCTGAACAACTCAGCCCAAGATCCCCGTAAATTCTGGGGGCACTTAAAAACCTTCCTGGGTACACCTCAAGCTGTTACACTCTCTGACATGGTCTTAAACGGCTCCCATTGTAACAACCCCCTCACCATAGTGAACGCCTTCAACAACATGTTCTCTGACCTCTCATCCTATACCTGCACACTGCCATCAGCAACCCACACTACTGTCAATGTGACAGCTCCTGCCTCTGCCTCCCACGCCGGTGACCCTAAACCTTACCCCTTCTACTTCAAAGCCATTACTAGCACTCAGGTTCTGAACCTACTAAAGAAAACATCTGAATATACTAGTCCTGGTTCAGACCAGCTGGAACCTCACCTGTTAAAAATAGCTGCGCATCTTATCTCTAAACCACTGGCAAAAATCTTCACTTTGTCCCTTACCAGCGGTATAGTCCTGGACCTCTGGAAAATGGCTAGGATTTCTCCAATCTACAAAAAAGGGAACAAAAGTGACATCTCCAACTATAGACCGATTGCAATACTGTCAGTACTTAGCAAAATCCTAGAAAAACTGGTTGCAAATCAGATCCTGGGTTACCTTGATACTTCAAAACAGCTCAACGATGCACAGCATGGGTTCAGGAAAAACCACAGCATGACGACTGCTCTCGCCGAGTTCACCTCGGATATCCTCTCTGACATCGATCAAGGAAGGCTCACAGGGGCTGTCTTCATTGACCTTACCAAGGCTTTCGACCTTGTGGACCACCCCCTGCTCCTGTCCACCCTTCTGAAAATAGATTGCTCCTTTTCTGTGCTCAACTGGTTCAGGAGCTACCTGTTAAACAGGTCTCAGGCTGTTAAATTCAACTCAGCCATTTCTACCACTGTGAAAACGAACATCAGAATTCCTCAAGGCTCTATTCTGGGTCCTCTTCTTTTCACACTCTTCATAAATAACCTCCCAGATGAAATACCTGCCTGCTCCTCGCTTCTCTATGCAGATGACCTGGTCATCTATGCCAGCTCTCACAACGTTGAGCATATTAACTTAACACTCAATAGAGCCTACTCCTGCGTCCAGAACTGGCTAAACTCCCATTGCCTTATTCTCATTTCCACCAAGACAAATGCCATGCTACTGGGCACTATACAGAAGCTTCGATCGTGCACCACCCCTCTTAGTATTCTTGATCTAAATGAGAAACCTCTACAAGTCATCACCTCCTTCCATTATCTGGGAATCCTACTGGACCAATCTCTCAACTTAAATCTACACATCCAAACCACATGTAAAACTGTAAACTGTAAGCTGGGAGCAGCATACAGAACCAGCTATATGCTCACTTCTTCAGCAAAGCTAGCCATAGCCAGGGGGATTCTTCTACCTACACTTACCTACTGTGCGCCCATTCTCACTTCTGCCCACAAAACTGCCCTGCATAAATGGGATGTCACTTACAATAACATCTGCCGATATGCAGCTAAAGCTCCATGACTTCAACACCATTGCCAGCTATACACTGATCTTGGATGGCTCTCCCCCTCTGCCACCAGGCGCTACTACCTGGGCTGTCTAAATGACTCTATTCTCAGACAAAGACAGCCAGCAGCACTTGTCGAGATGCTTCTTCCCTCCAGACCAAACCGTGAGTTAAGATCGGCAGACAAAGCCCTCCTGGTTGTTCCCCACTGCCAGACCAACAAAGGAACCGGTTCCTTCAAATATGCAGCCCCTAAGTTGTGGAATCAGCTCCCTCTGGATCTCAGGCAAGCATCCTCGCACCTTGCTTTCAAACATGGGCTGAGACTCCACCTGGCCTCCCTAGATCAATGTACCTGCTTTGACCCTACCTGATTTCCTTCTCGGCTTCTACTCCCTCCCCTCGCTACCTGCCCTCTCATTTCTCTCCTCCCACTCCTCCTATGACCTACCCCTACCCTTAAGCTCCCCTGCCTGTAGTACCTCCTTATTAACTTCATTGGATGCAAATGTACTATTTTAGTTATGTATTTGTGAATGATCGCACTGCCTTGTTTAAATGCTACTTGTAAAATATGCTCTCCTGTAATCTGTTGCCAGGTATTATCATTATTTCGCTAATTGTCACAGGCTAACCGACTACCTGGCAGGGCCACCTCTGAATAGTCAGATGTTGGTATTGCAAGGATCACTACCCCCATCCCCTCCTGCCCCTATTCACTACCCCTGGACATCCCCGGCCAGGGACCGTTATCGGATCTTATGCCCAGTCTCGGAACCTCGAGCCCGGCTGCACGTACCTTCCTATAACCGCTAAAGCCGTAAGTGTGCCGAATCTTTCTCTCTCACCTCCAACCTCCTTTTCTCTCATGCCCAATAGTGGGACCATGAGCCCGGCGCTCCCCTTAGCTCACTGCTGCTAAAGCCGAAGGCTTATCTTACAGTCCCCAGAAACCACGGGTTGCCTGCTGCCATTCGCCCATCTGCGGCACCTCCCCACCAAGCTCAGCTTTCTAACTTGCTGCCTTAGCCTCCAGCTGGGTGCCTTACATTCTCCCCCCCTTATCGTTCTCCTTACCTCCTCCGTTCCACGATACCGTTTGACTACCCCCGCCATAGTCTAAATGGCTTGTACCTTCCGGGCCACTCCTCACCTTCTTGCCCAGTGGAGAAACCACAAGCCCGGCTACTACCCTTTGCTTTTACCGCCAAAGCTGTAAGCATACCTTACGGCCCCCAGATCTCTTTGCTGATTGCCGCTTGCAAACCTTACCACGGTACCCATTGGCTACCCGTCCCATCCCCTACCCTGGCCGGGTGCCATGATTTTTTCCTCCAACTGCCCCTCTTCGGCCCTGAGGAGCATGCTTCCTGAACCTGGAGCCCGGTCCTCTCTACAACACTCCCTCCCCCCCGCCTTTCTCCTCACCTTGGATACCTTTTCCCTGAGGAATGAGTCTAGACCTTGTCCTTATACCAGTACCAACACTCTGTTAACCTCTCTTGTACTGACCTATTGTTTATTGCCTAGACTAGCCCTACACCATGTTAGCCTAGCCAAAGCTGCCTCCCTGTATGAATGAATGTACTCTGTAATGATTGCCTCAAATTGTATTGTTGTTTGCTTCCTTGGTTATCCTGTGTTGTACTCTCCCGGGTCGTGCCTGAAAATAGTCACATGCTGGCTAGTGCACTTACCCGGTAAACAAAAGCTAAATAAAAAAAAAATGTTCCAGCATGGTTTTAGGGGGACACTGTGATGTCATAAGGTGTTGTCTATCTTTCTGCCTGTCAACTCACACTCTGGCATGGCATCTTTATTCTTTGGACATTCTGTACCTGCTTGATTGTTCTCCTCTGTTATTTTCACTTTTGCTTGTTACAGTAGTGTTCTCTAATAGAAGATTAGAAACTTTTAAATTAATATTCAAAAATATTTTTTGGGTTAAGAACTTCAATAATAAGGTGATGATAGTTGATGAGCTACTAGATAATGTGGAATACTATCAACTAGCTTTGGAGTTTTCCTTGTTAAAACATGTGTTTCTTTCCTGCAAACACCATTGCAAACTGCTTCCAATATTTTCAGGACTACTCTGCTAAAGGCAGAGAAAATAAAACAATGCTTGTTGGCCTCATCCTAGGAATTTTTATCTCCAGTGTTTGGGCCCCTGTAAAGAATAATGTGCTTTATTGTACCAAACCCTAAACGTGAGTACAGTGGTGGGACAGCGAGGTTTTGTCAACCTAGCCTGCTTTATTGACTCTGTACTCCTGAAACAGCAAATTACATCACTACATTCACAAACCTGTGTATATATACCTGTGCACTGTATATAAAGATCAAATGCAAATATATTTAAAAAAATAACCATTTTCCTAATACAAGGACAGCCAGGCCTTATTTATTACAAATGCACAGCAGGAATTGCAATTCCTAATGAATAAATATTACTGTATTGCCTATCGTACTTGATGGATTCACAGAATGACTCACAGACTTTTCCAAACCACCTGGCAGAATCTTGGGTGGGTGGTGATATCACTTAAGCAAGACCGACATAATTTTCCTCAAGCTCCTGTTAGCTTATTAAACACATGTTACATCAGATTATGAAATGGCAAAAATTAGCTTTCACTTCAAGCAGTATTAAATATAGTACAAGACATTAAACATCGAGTACCTTTCACAGGGTAATCAGTAAAACTCTGAGGACAATATTGTTGTTTTGTTGTTTATTGAATAGAATCAGAATTACAATCCTTATTATTTTAAACAAGAGAAAGGGTGCCCAAACATTATCAGGTCATGTACTTTTTTGTATCTTTTTTTTTTTGCAGTCTTCCCGACTAACCTACATTTTGTTCTGTTTTGATTCACCCCTGTTTGCTGAGGTTCCACCACAGTATCAGTATTTATGCACTTTCTCTATAAGAGGTTCTCCACCTCCAAAAATTTGTACTGCTGCCTTTTTTTAACCCTTCCAAAATGTTTACTTATGTCCTGCACCTTTTCCTAATTTGCAATTATACCCTGCCCTCTGCTAATATTAAATCTTTATTCATCTTTCCCAAAATATACACCTCTTTAACTACACCCTCACAATAGTTTTACATTTACTCCTCCGTTCTCACAATTAGCACTTTTACTCTTATACTCGATGTTTAATGTCTTATACTTCTCTACTGGGACTATATTGTCCCCCTTCCCTTCCCTCCACCCCCCCACCGAAAGCTAGTTCTATTTTTATAGGCACAGGATTTGACTGACAACAGGAACTTCCAGTTTGGGAGCAGGAAGTGAGTGATCACAGAACCACCAAAGACCCACCATCCTAGAAGGGCAAGAGTAGCTCTCTGACCCCCTCTAGCTGCTGGAGGTCTGCCTCTGAGCAAGTAAGTGGTCTACTGAGAAATATAGGATATTCTTGTCTCAGAACAGGACAATCAGGAGCTTAAAGGGCACACAGGCAGAAAGTAAGGAGAGAGAGAGAGAGAGAGAGAAAAAAAAACAGGAAAGAATAAGGATTGCAAACAGTTAAGGGGCCAGAAATAAGACATGATTGGAGTGGTGCAGTGCAGTGGCTGTGGAGCAGCAGTCTTCCGGGAGACGGTCTGGAGGATGCGGTGTTGTCCCATCTGCAGGCACCTCTCTGGGTTGAGGGAGGAGGTTGCTCATCTCCAGGCTGCATTGGCCAGGATTTGTGGGACCTCCTCTTCCATCCAGGGACCACCAGTGCCACTGCCATTGCCTCCGAGGTTGCCTAGAAAGAGGAGCGGTTGGACCACAGTGGGCTCAGGGAGGGTGAGAGTGGTGGAGCAGAGGTGCATCCCTCCAGTTGTACCTCTAAACAATTCCTATGTCATTCTGGCAAAGTGTGGTTCCTCTATGGAGGCACCCGCAGTGGAGACCAAGGAGGATGCTGGGAACCTCCACAAAGGAGACCCACAGGAGGGTGGCAGGGGATCCTGCAGGGGAAGGAAACAACTCCTGGTAGGGGACTCCATTGTTAGGAAGGTAGAACTGGGGGAGGAAGGGAGAGGGAGGTGGTGCCTGCCTGGCGCCATGGCTTGGAGGGACAGGGAGCAAATTCAGGATTGCCGAGCAGCTGCACAGAGGAGGGAGCTGGATGTCATTGTCCACCTAGGGACAAATGACGAGGCTAAGAAATGGATTAGAGAAGTGCAGGAAGAGTTTGTGGAATTGGGGAAGGGTCTTAGTTAAGTAGCACGCACGGTAACCTTCTCAGAGATGCTGCCCATCTATGGCATAGGAGAGGCTAGGGTGTTCCACATCATGGGATTCAATCAGTGGTTGAAAAACTGGGGTGGAGCTCAGGGATTTGGCTTCATTGGGGACTGGGGGGTCCACCTGGAGTGATGCAAGCCTATACTGGTATGATGGGCTGCATCTGTCCAGGAGGGGAACCAGGATCCTAGGTGATAGGTTTAAATGCTTCATTGGCAAGCTTTTAAACTAGCCAAGGGGGGAGGCACTGGAAAGGAGCAGGGAAATCCTAGCCCCCCACAAATAATCACAGTAGTAAGTGTGGCAAACACCAACATAGAGTTGTCGATAGGGAGAAGGACAGGGTAAATGGAGAAAGTGACAAAGGCAAGAAGGACAGGGATGGGGCAAAAGGGTAAGGCATCAGGAAATAGAGGGTAATGAGTACCAATGCCTGTAGTCTGGGCAACAAGCTCCTGAGCTGGTGGCCTTGATGGAAGAGGATGCCTGGCTATCATAGCAGTCACAGAAACATAGTACACAGAGAACCATGACTGGGATGTTAACATACCAGGGTACATAACCTACAGGAGAGACAGGCAGGGGAGAGAGGGGAGGAGTAGCTCTCTCTATGTAAAGGAAGGGATAAAAGCAACTGAACAAAAGAGTAAACAGGGAGGAGAGGAGGCACTGTGGTCACCTTGGAGACTGGAAAGGGCACCACAATCGCATAGGGCTTGTGTACAGGCCCCATGTCAGGGGAGGGAATGGACAAGGATATGATAGAAGGCATTCTTAGAATGGCAGAGAAAGGGGAGATACTGTTGATGGGAGACCTGAATATTCCAGATGTTAACTGGAGCACATTTGCTGCAGCCACATCCAAGAGCAGGGCCATTCTTGATGCCCTACAGGTGGTAGGCATTAGACAGCTAGTTTTGGAACCCACTCATGAGGAAGCAATCTTAGACCTCATACTCTCAAATGTGGGCAATGAGAGGATCTCAGATCTAGAAGTGGGTTGCCATCTGGGGACAAGTGGCCATCAAACAGTGTGGTTCACGTTAAACTCAGCTACAGAGTCAAGCCATACAAAAGTGAGGGTACTGGACTTTAGGAGGGCTGACTTTGGCAAGATGGGAGAGTGCCTCAGAAAAGCACTAGCAAACAGGCTAGAAGGAGGTGTGGAGCAACAATGGGGAATCATCAAAACTGCCATCACAGAGGCAACAAGCTTTGTGTGAAGCAAATAAACAAATCAAAACGAAAGAAAAAGCCACTATGGTTCTCAAAAGAGGTGGTTGTGAAAGTCAGGAAGAAAAAGATAGCATTCCGGAAGTATAAGGAAACACAGAAGGAGCAGGACAGAGAGCTGTACCAGTTAAGGCAGAAGGAAGCAGGGAGGGAAGTCAGAATAGCAAAGGCCCAAACTGAGGAAAAGATAGCCAACTCAGTTAAGAAGGGGGATAAAACCTTTTATAGGTACATCAGCGAGCATAGAAAGACAAAGGGAGGGATAGTGAGGCTGAATAGAATGAACGGGTGGGCAGAGGGACAGTGAAAAAGCAGGGATACTGAATGAATATTTCTGTTCAGTATTCACAAAAGAGGAGGGAAGTGCCTAATCCAATTAACAGAAGCACTCTTAATAGGGAGGTCGATCCCAGTCCTTTCACAGAAGAAAGGGTCCTGCAAGAACTCCTAAAGCTGAAGGTGGACAAAGCAATGGGGCCTGATGGAATTCACCCCAGAATTCTAAAAGAATTAAGGGGGAAACTAGTGAAACCACTGGCTACTCTTTTTAATAAATCATGGGAGGATGGTGTGGTACCCGAGGACTGGAGGAAGGCGGATGTGATTCCCCTTCACAAAAGTGGGACCAAGACAGAGGCAGGAAACTAAAGACCTATCAGTCTGACCTCTGTGGTAGGGAAAGTGATGGAGTCACTTCTGAAGGAAAGAATAGTTGAGTACCTAGAGGCCAGTGGGGCACAGGATCCAAGGCAGCATCTGTTTTCACAGTGGGAAGGTCATGTCAGATGAATCTAATAGATTTCTTTGACTGGGTGACCAAAGTAGTAGACCAGGAAGGGGCTGTGGACATGGCCTACCTAGACTTTAGCAAAGCATTTGACACAGTCCCATACAAAAGATTAATAGTCTAATTAACCACCCTGGGAGTGGGTCCCAGGGTGGTAGTCTGGGTAAAACATTGGCTGGACAACAGGACACAGAAGGTAATTGTAAATGGAGTCCACTCTGAAGAAAGAGGGGTTACTAGTGGGGTACCGCAGGGTTCAGTATTGGGTCTAGTCCTTTTTAATGTCATCATAAGTGACATTGCAGAGGGACTGGAAGGAAGATTATGCCTCTTTGCAGATGATACAAAGATCTGCAACAGGGTAGATACACAAGGAGGCGTGGAAAGGATGAGAAGGGACTTGGCAAGGTTGGAGGAATGGTCAGAAGTATGGCAGCTAGGATTCAATGCAAAGAAGTGCAAATAATGCACCTGGGAAACAAGAACCCAGGGAAGAATACACAATGGGAGGGAGTAGAATAACAACAAAAGGAAAGGGACCTGGGGGTAATCATATCAGATGATGTTAAGGTTAGTGCAAATGTGGAGAAGGCAGTAGGGAGGTCTGGGGTATACTGGGATGCATAGGGAGAGGCATCAGCAGCAGAAAACAAGAAGTTGTTATCCCTCTGTACAGACAGTTGGTGAGACTCCATCTGGAGTACTGTGTCCAGTTCTGGAGACCCCATCTCCGCAAGGACATAGACAGGATAGAGGCAGTCCAGAGGAGGGCAACTAAAATGCTGCAGGGTCTGCAAGAGAAGACGTATGAGGAGAGACTAAAGGAGCTTAATATGTATACCCTTGAGGAAAGAAGAGAAATGGGGGACATGATAGAAACTTTTAAGTACCTCAGTGGAATCAACAAAGTCCTAGAGGGTAGCATCTTTCAGAAAAAGAGATGTGCAAGAACAAGGGGACGCAATTTAAAGATAGAGGGGGGCGGTTCAGGGGCAATGTGAGGAAGTATTATTTCACAGAGAAGGTAGTGGATGCATGGAACAGCCTTCCTGAGGAGGTTGTGGGGTCTAAAACTATGGGAGAATTCAAGAATGCATGGGACAGACATAAGGCAATTCTTGTGGGTGGTAGGAAGAAATAGGCTGTTGGTTAACTAGGATCTGTGGCCTACCCTGTAGGTAGGGAAATGGGCAGACTAGATGGGCCAAGCGGTCCTCATCTGCATTCAAAGTCTATGTTTCTATGTTCTATGAGTTTTCTAAAATTTCATAAAATTCTGATCTGTTGATAATTCAAAATTCCACATAGCCCTACTTCTTACATTTTTACCCCCTCTCTGCCCAGATTTCACATTTCAGATCAACCCCTATCCTACTTCTTCCATTTATCCAATCCTCTCTGCCCTAGTTATTACATTTTTACCTCCTCCCCACCCCAGTTTATACATCTACCCTTTTTCCAGGCCTGGTCTTTCTCACAACAGATTGCATCCTGTCCTCCCCTTCCTCAATATTACACTATGGGTTTCCAACCCTCCACTGCACATAGATTGTTTTGTTCACCAGTTCCCACATCATCCAATCAATTACCTCATTAAAAACTAACCTTTGCATCTTCTGGACATCCTAGTCTGACTGAATGAAGAGCTTCTGTAACCAACTGCTTGCCTGCTCTGTCAGCTGCTGAATACTCCTGAACCATTTGCCCAATGTCACATCACTGCTGACTGTTTGCCTTCTCCCTCAGCCATCCAACCACTGCTACCATCCTAAACCCAGTGTACACACACTGTGTGAACATCTTTCCTGCTCACTCAGCTGGTTGTGCACTACTGATGCCATTTGCTCACTCCCTGAGTTGCTTCCGTGCTTTGTCAACAGCTTTTCAAGTGTGCATGAAGAAAGCAGAAGCAAGCAGCAGTCATCAGGACTTTGCCTTTTTTCTTCATTGGGGCATTTCTGTGTGGATTTACTAGTGCAGCCATTGTGTGATGTCAGTGCAAGGGGTGGGCCAAAGTCAGTGACTCTGGGAGTCATCAGTAGTGAGTCAGACAGACTGGGGTGCTGCGCAGACATGAGTGGAGGATGCAGAGGTGAAAGAAAGGCAAAACAAAAGGTCCAAACCCTTATACAAATCCTCTAGTGTTTGAATTCTAGTTTAGAACTCGAACACCAGAGTATGAACACAGTTTTAATCATTCTAGAACTAGGTCTGACAACCCTACTGCACACCTTCTAAAACTTGTGTCTGTACCCTACAAACCTTCCAAAATGTGTACAGTACTTGCACCCCTGTACCCTCCCAAAATGTATACTTGCACCCTGCACCTCTCCCAAAATTTAGAGCAAACCTCCCAAAATTTGGATTTACACCTCTGTATCTCTCAATAAAATTTGTAATAGCACCCTACACCCCTTTCAGATTTTCACCTGCATCCCACCTAAAATTTGCACTTGCACCACTGCTGAAACTGGCATCCATTGCAAAATGTGTTATCCTACCATCTCACATCCCTTAAACCATGCAAATGGCTGGGTACAGACTTGGGGAGTAGTGTGTCAAGGATACAGTGCATAGTTCTGGAGTAGTGTGGGGTGAGGGGTACTAATTTGTGGAAGGTGATAATGGTAGGTGTGTAAATTGTGTGAGGGATGCAAGAGAAGGGATACAGATTTTTGGCAGTCTTGCAAATTTTGCTATTTGTGAAGGGAATGGGGAAAGTGTTAGGATGTGGAATGAATTTTTGGCGGGGTACAGGAAAAGAGGAAGAAATCTTTGGAAGAGTGAATGTAGGTGAAAATAGTTTGTAGAGTGTGGGATAGGGGTGAAACTTTAGAAGGTCCCAGGGCAGGGACATAAATAATGAGAAGTGGGTTAGGAAGTAGCAATTTTGTGTTGGGTGGGGTTAGGGACAAACTTGTGGAAGGTTGCAGGTTTGAGGGAGCTTTGCAGGGGAGGTACAAGTTTCAGAAGTCATGGGGAGGGGTATAAATGACTGGAGAAGTATGTATTGTGTAAATGTGGGACATGAACAGATGGGTACAGATCTTGGATGAGTGTGAATGAGGTACAATTACTGTTGGGGTAGGATGGGAGTACACATTCTAGGTGAGATGTGAGGGGTAAGTTTGCAAATATTGGGAAGTGTGCTGGGTAGGGGTACAAATATCAAGGGTTGGGGCAAATTTAGGGAGGCATGCAGAATTTTTTGAGAGGTGCAAAGGTACACATTTTAGGAGGGGTGTTGTGGTAAGTATGCTTTTCAGGGAGTGTATGGCAGAAGAGGTATGGGTTATAAGTGTGGTGCACAATAAAGTTAGAAACCTGGGTGAGGTGTGTGGGCATGTTTTGGAAAAATTACAGGGTAGGGACAGGGTAGAAGTGTACATTTTTGTGGCAATATACATTTCTGGAGAGGCACTGGGGTAGTAGAACACTTTTTGAGAGTGTTGTGGAACCTCAGCAAAGGATATGACTCTAAAAAGAATAACTAAGAAGAGAGTTGTGGTGGCTGCATTCAGGGATGGAACGGGAACACAGAAAACAAAATTTACATTTCAAGAGTATAAGAGTTTTTTTGGGGGGAGGTGTTATGGTGCTCAAAAGGTTGGTGATAAACCCAGGGAACTTGCCAGATATTTACTATTTTCTTCTACTGGTATAAGTTCATTAATTAAAGCCCAATCAGAAAATTGGTAGCAATGACTGATTTATGTCATTTTGCAATTTGATGTACTATCTGTAATAAGCTGACATGACCTGGAGGATATTAATGTCATTATTGCTTGAATGATATAAGCACTCACCCAAGATTCCCCAGGCTGGTTTGAAAAAGTCTGAAGGATTTTTTGTAAAACCATCAAATAAATGCGGCAAACAAAGTATGATTTATGCATGAACAATTGCAATTTTTGAACTTGATGCTTAGTTGTCCTGATGGTGGGAACATAACACATTTTTAAATCATTGTATTTGATTTTTAACCTGCTCCTTAGCACCTTAGCAGAGCCTTCCTGATGGGTCCAGGCAGCGCACCATGGGACATGTGCTTGTGTGATGACGCAATGACATTGATGACACTCAGCATAATCTGACATATTTGGTTGCCCGGAGCAGCTGTCCACACACCTGTTATAAAAGAGGAAGGAGTCATGGTCCTCTTGCAAAAATGGTGGAAGGACCACATGCAGCATGCCAAAAGCAAACACCATCTCTCCAAGAGAGTAAAGCACATTGGTACGGTTTCTTTTCTCTTTTGTAAAAGAGATGTGCTTAGAAATATGGATAAGCTTTGATTTAAGAATGTACAAATAGTAGATGTGCTTACAAAATTGTACTTTGTTCTGATAATAGATAATGGAAGACAGGAGTATTAACTCCTTAAGTAAGCAATGTTAAAATATAATGCATATAATTTTGAAACAAATATAAAAAGAAAATATTTATGAATTGTTTTAGTCTGGTTTAAATAAAATATAACGTACCAGACAATAATGATTAGTGAGCTAACACACAGAAATGCTTGCATGAAGATGGATTTGATTACAAGCAGGTGCAATATTAATTGTGTCTGTATGTAGTAGAATAAAGAACTATATCCACTATTAAAGGAAAACTATACCATCATATCTTCTAAATACTATTTGTTTCCATGTCAATAGACAACTCTTTTCGTGTAGCTGTTAAGGATGCATGCAACTGCTTTAGTCAGTTTTCAAAGTTCATACTAGGCCCTGTTACTGTCCTGGGAGACTCCATTTTGTGGTTGTTGAAATCTCATTGTACCTGAGAGCTGCATTATCATATGAGAACATTGGGCAGGATTCACAAAGACAGCCAAAAATCCTGCAGCTGTGGAAAAAGGCCTGCAGCACTGCAGAAACACTGGTGCAGGATATTCTGAAAGAAAAACTGCACATGTACAGAATTCCATAAAAAAAACCTACAGTTATGGAAATTCAGCATCTGCAGAAATTCCACAAGTGCTGAAATTCTGCAACTGCGGATCTGCAGCTGCAGAAAAGGCTTCAGAGGCACAACAGTAGGTGGTCCATATTAGTTGGAGCAGCAGACTATGACAGTAATGACACAGATGTAGCTGAAAGTACCCACAGAGAAACCAGCAACCATTCCCTTAACTGGGACCACTGCAGGACCACTGGTATCAGCAAAACCATGCTCCACAGTGGCTGTCTGTAACTGATGGTCGTGTCTCTCCCCGGAGTGTTTCTGTTGCCTGCTGCAGTAGCACTCACTACAGGCTGTTCAGCATCTGCAGCCTGTGGGGCTTCTTCATAGAAACATAGAAACATAGACATAGACTTTGATGGCAGATAAGGACCGCTTGGTTCACCTAGTCTGCCCATTTCCCTACCTACAGGATAGGCCGTAGATCCTAGTTAACCAACAGCCTATTTCTTCCTACCCCCCCACAAGAACTGCCTTATGTCTGTCCCATGCATTCTTGAATTCTCCCACAGTTTTAGACCCCACAACCTCCTCAGGAAGGCTGTTCCATGCATTCACTCCCTCTCTGTGAAAAAATACTTCCTCACATTGCTCCGGAACCCGCACTTTATCTTTAAATTGTGTCCCTTGTTCTGCACATCTCTTTTCTGAAAGATGCTACCCTCTTGCACTTTGTTGATTCCACTGAGGTGCTTAAAAGTTTCTACCATGTCCCCCCTCTCCCTTCTTTCCTCAAGGGTGTACATATTAAGCTCCTTTAGTATCTCCTCATACGGCTTCTCTTGCAGACCCTGCACCATTTTAGTTGCCCTCCTCTGGACTGCCTCTATCCTGCCTATGTCCTTGCAGAGATGGGGTCTCCACAACTGGATGCAGTACTCCAGATGGGGTCTCACCAACTGTCTGTACAGAGGGATAACAACTTCCTGTTTTCTGCTGCTGATGCCTCTCCCTATGCATCCCAGTATACCTCCAGCCCTCCCGACTGCCTTCTCACATTGCTTGCTAACCTTAAGGTCATCTGATATGATTACCCCCAGGTCCCTTTCCTTTTTTGTTGTTGTTACTTCCTCCCCCCAATTGTGTAATCTTCCCCTGGGTTCTTGTTTCCCAGGTGCATTATTTTGCACTTCTTTGCATTGAATCCTAGCTGCCATACTTCTGACCATTCCTCCAACCTTGCCAAGTCCCTTCTCATTCTTTCCATGCCTCCTTGTGTATCAACCCTGTTGCAGATCTTTGTGTCATCTGCAAAGAGGCATACTTTTCCTTCCAGTCCCTCTGCAATGTCACTTACAAAGACATTAAAAAGAACTGGACCCAGAACTGAACCCTGCGGCACACCACTAGTAACCCCTCTTTCTTCAGAGTGGACTCCATTTACAATTACCTTCTGTGTCCTGTTGTCCAGCCAATGTTTTACCCAGGCTACCACCCTGGGACCCACTCCCAGGCTGGTTAATTTGACTATTAATCTTTTGTATGGGACTGTGTCAAATGCCTTGCTAAAGTATAGGTAGGCCATGTCCACAGCCCCTCCCTGGTCTACTACTTTGGTCACCCAGTCAAAGAAATTTATTAGATTCGTCTGACATGACCTTCCCACTGTGAACCCATGCTGCCTTGGGTCCAGTGCCCCACTGGCCTCAAGGTGCTCAACTGTTCTTTCCTTCAGAAGTGACTCCATCACTTTCCCTACCACAGAGGTCAAACTGACAGGTCTGTAGTTTCCTGCCTCTGTCTTGGTCCCACTTTTGTGAAGGGGAATCACATCCACCTTCCTCCAGTCCTCGGGTACCATACCATCCTCCCATGATTTATTAAAAAGAGTAGTCAGTGGTTTCACTAGTTCCCCCTTAATTCTTTTAGAATTCTGGGGTGAATTCCATCAGGCCCCATTGCTTTGTCCACCTTCAGTTTTGGGAGTTCTTGCAGAACCCTTCTTCTGTGAAAGGACTGGGATCGACCCCCCCTATCAAGAGTGCTTCTGTTAATTGGATTAGGCACTTCCCCCTCCTCTTTTGTGAATACTGAGCAGAAATATTTGTTCAATATCCCTGCTTTTTCACTGTCCCCCTCTGCCCACCTACCATTCATTCTATTCAGCCTCACTATCCCTCTCTTTGTCTTTCTACACTCTCTGATGTACCTATAAAAGGTTTTATCCCCCTTCTTAACCGAGTTGGCTCTCTTTTCCTCAGTTTAGGCCTTTGATATTCTGACTTCCCTCTCTGCTTCCTTCTGCCTTAACTGGTACAGCTCTCTGTCCTGCTCCTTCTGTGTTTCCTTATACTTCCTGAATGCTATCTTTTTCTCCCTGTCTTTCCCAGCCACCTCTTTTGAGAACCATAGTAGCTTTTTCTTTTGTTTTGATTTGTTTATTTGCTTCACACAAAGGCTTGTTGCCTCTGTGATAACAGTTTTGATGATTCACCATTGTTGCTCCACACCTCCTTCTAACCTGTTTGCTAGCGCTTTTCTGAGGCACTCTCCCATCTTGCCAAAGTCTGCCATCCTGAAGTCCAGTACCCTACTTTTGTATGGCTTGACTCTGTAGCTGAGTTTAACGTGAACCACACTGTTTGATGGTCACTTGTTCCCAGATGGCAACCCACTTCTAGATCTGAGATCCTCTCACTGCCCGCATTTGAGAGTACAAGGTCTAAGATTGCTCCCTCCTGAGTGGGTTCCAAAACTAGCTGTCTGAGGCCTGCCACCAGTAGGGCATCGAGAATGGCCCTGCTCTTGGATGTGGCTGCAGCTAATGTGCTCCTGTTAACATCTGGCATATTCGAGTCTCCCATCAACAGTATCTCCTCTTTCTCTGCCATCCTAAGAATGCCTTCTAGCATATCCTTGTCCATTCCCTCCCCCTGACATGAGGGTCTGTACACAACCCCTGTGTGGATTGTGATGCCCTTTCCAGTCTCCAAGGTGACCCACAGTGCCTCCTTTCCTCCCTGTTTACTCTTTTGTTCAGTTGCTTTTATCCCTTCCTTTACATAGAGAGCTACTCCCCCCCCCTTCTCTCCTGCCTGTCTCTCCTGTAGGTTATGTACCTTGGTATGTTAACATATCAGTCATGGTTCTCTGTGTACCATGTTTCTGTGACTGCTATGATATCCAGGCATCCCTTTTCCATCAAGGCCACCAGCTCAGGGAGCTTGTTGCCCACACTATGGGAATTGGTACTCATTACTCTCCATTTCCTGATGGCTTTCTCCTTTTTGCCCCATCCCTGTCCTTCTTGCCTTTGTCACTTTCCCCATTTACCCCTTCCCTTCTCCCTATCGCCACCTCTATGTTGTTGTTTTCTTTACTTACTACTGTGATTTTTTTGGGGGGGGCTAGGATTTCCCTGCTCCTTTCCAGTGCCTTCTCCCTTGGCTAGTTTAAATGCTTGCCAATGAAGCATTTAAACCTATCACTTAGGATCCTGGTTCCCCTCCTGGACAGATGCAGCCCATCATGCCAGTAAAGGCTTGCATCACTCCAGGTGGACCCCCAGTCCCCAATGAAGCCAGATCCCTGAGCTCTGCACCAGTTTTTCAACCACTGATTGAATCCCATGGAGCAGAACACCCTAGCCTCTCCTACGCCATAGATGGGCAGCACCTCCGTGAAGGTTACCGTACATGCTACTTGTCTAAGGCCCCTCCCCAATACCACAAACTCTTCCTGCACTGCTCTAATCCCTTTCTTAGCCTGGTCATTTGTCCCTAGGTGGACAATGACATCCAGCTCCCTCCCCTGTGCAGCTGCTCTGGTAATCCTGAGGATTCACTCCCTGTCCCTCCAAGCCATGGCGCCAGGCAGGCACCTTACCTCCCTCTCCCCTTCCTCCCCCAGTTCTACCTTCCTAACAATGGAGTCCCCCACCAGATGTGGTTTTCTTCCCCTGTGGGGTCCCATGCCACCCTCCTGTGGGTCTCCTTTGTGGAGGTTCCCAGCATCCTCCTTGGTCTCCACTGCAGGTGCCTCCATAGAGGAACCACACTTTGCAAGAATGGCATAGGAATTGTGGAGAGGTACAACTGGAGGGATGCACCTCTGTTCCACCACCCTCACCCTCCCTGAGCCCACTGTGGTTCAATTGCTCCTCTTTCTTGGCAACCTCTGAGGCAATGGCAGTGGCACTGGTGGTCCCTGGATGAAGGAGGAGGACCCACAAATCCTGGACAATGCAGCCTGGAGATGAGCAACCTCCTCCCTCACGGACTGCACTGGGTCTAGTGGTTGTTGTCTGTTGTCTTTCATTGACTGTGGTGTGCTAGTGTTACTGTAACAACTGCCACTGATATACACCCACTGGTTTGCTATTACTTGTGCCTGACCTCCACTATAATCAGGTCTGCAGCTGACCAAGGCAAGCTGATGGGAGCCATCTTTGTGGACATCTCAAAAGCCTTCGACTGGGTTGACCATTTACTCCTGTGCTCCTCTCTCCAGTCCCTTGGCCTCTCCTCCCCTGCCCTTGCTTTGATCAAGAACTACCTCTCAGGAAGACGGCAGTACATCAAGTTCAGCAAGGCCATGTCTGAGCCCACTATGGTTACCTGTGAGGTACCCCAGGGCTCTGTCCTTGGACCTCTCCTGTTTTCCATATTCATAAAGGAACTGCCTTTGGCCCAGCTCATGGGCAATCTACTCTGTACGTAGATGACCTAGTCATCTTGACTAGCTCCCAGGACATCTCTGTCATCAATGCCAAGCTAAACACTGATTTTGAACTAATTCAAACCTGGCTAAGGGATCACAAGCTCACAATCAACCTGCAGAAGACTCAGACCATGCTCTTTGGCTCTACAGCCAAAACAAAATTTGCCCCTGCCCCTCCAATGATCTCATGTGCCAATGGGTCCCTCCTTCCTGTTGAAAATACTGTCAAGTACCTGGGGGTGACACTTGACCTCAACTGGATCTCACTCAGCACATTCACAATGCTTGCAAGGCCTCGAATCATAAGTTGGGCCTTGCATACAGAACTAAAAGCTGCCTCACCCTGGCTGCCCGACTCACTCTAGCCTGGGGGGTCCTTCTACCCACACTCTGCTATGGACTTCTCACCTTTGCCCTCACCAAGAAAACTAGTCTCTCTAAATGGGACATGGCACACAACAGTGTTTGTCGCTTTGCACTCTCAGCTCCCCGCTTCACCCATTGCTGTGAGCTCTACTCCCGACTTGAGTGGCTCTCACCAGAAAAGCACTGCTCCTTTGTGTTAAGCAATTTCATTGACAATGTAGTCAGAAATGCCACCCCATCTGCCCTCGCTGCATACCTGTTACCCACTATCCCTCCTACCAACTTAGATCCAGAGACTCTCATGTCCTCCAGGTTCGAAAAACCCACACCCAGATGGGCGACCTGGCCTTTGCTGCATACACGTCCAGGGTTTGCAACTTCCTACCAGCAGGAACTTGCTCCTCCTCCTCCTCCCATCCCTGCTTTAATGCCTCCCTCTGGGGTTTCCTCAAATCAGCCTCCTCCTGCCACTGCAGTTAATGAACCCTCCTCCATTACCTCCCTCCTTTACCAGGTTGGTGGGTTCCTGCACCTTATCCATGTATGAAGCGTTCTGCTACCAGCTGTAATGTCTGTGATGGGTCCTCTCTGGCCCAACTGCACACTAATCATGTTTATGATACTGTTATTGTTTATGATCCTGTTCTATCACATCCTTATAGGATGATGTTGCCCTAGTTGTGTTTTATATGTTGTCTACTACCTTTATCATGCTGTTGTAGTCCCCCTCGCTTGCAATGTAAATCCCTTTGATGTTCTTGTATTATCCTTGCTTTGTCTGCTGCTACTGTTTATGCCTTGTACTTGCTCTTTGCCTGATGTTCTTAAATGTACCCTTTGTAATCTCCTGGGTCACACCTGAAAATAAGCATTTGGTGTCTAGTGTGCTTACCTGGTAAACAAAAGCAAATAAATAAAATAATTGTATTTCAATTGTTGGGGCACTGCATTTTGCTCAGGGACTGTTATGCCTCACTCTCATGTGTGCAATATTTTTTTTGCAACTGCAGAAAAACACTGGCTGAGAACAACCTTTAAGGGGATGTGCCATACTTATCAATGACTTTTTTGCCTTAGGAACTTCTGCAGCTGCACTTTTTTCCACAGCCCATAGTGTTTTTTTTTTTCCGTAGCTGCAGAAGTTTTGTGTATAGCACTCAGAGCAATTTCCCCTTTTGTTCTGCAGCTACAGAACATTTGGGGACTTCAGGAAGGTTTTTCACCTTCAGATTGTTTTGTGAATCCCCCCCATGATGCATAATCACCCTTTAAACTCCCCAGTATAACTGTCTGCTTAATTAGTCTTGAAAGAAGGAAGCTGCAAGAAGATGTGAAATACCACATTTACCTTCAGGGAGCTTTGCAAACTGAGTTGTAATGCAGTTTTTTTCCCTTTAAACTCCATTCACTGTATGAGTTCCAGAGAGTTTTTGCAGGATATTTGTTCTTTCAGCACAGAGAAACATGATATACATAATTGATCTGACATCATGTTCTCATACGCTAATGTGGTTCTTATGGTTAATACGATTTTAACAATCATGAAATGGAGACCCCCAGTGCAATCACAGGGGGCTACCATGAGCAGTGAAAACAAACTAAGGCTAACACATATAGACCTAACAACTACAGGAAAGGATTTGTCTGTTCACATGGAAAAAAAAAATTAAATGATGTGAGGGTGTAGTTTTTCTTTAAGGAACGCATATGTTATCATTATTTTATATTATTTGATAGATATAACACGATGAAAAATTTGGGAAGGAAGACTCTTTTCTAGTCTGTTAATAGTATTGAGCTTACTTCATAACAGGGTAATAAGAATAGCATTTAATCAAAGTACCAATGCTATTAAAGGTACCATAAAGGGTCTATAATGTGTAAAATATTTATGTATTAAAATACATAATACTGTGTGTTTACCTGGCTTCAAGCCACTAGACTTTTGCCTCCTTAGTAAACACACATTCAGAGTGCCACTGAATTACAGGTATTAGGATTACAGTTCCTGTGGAGTACAATTTAAGTCACAAACCAAAAAAATGGCAAGTGGGTATCCAGTCTCAGCAGGCAATTCACCTTCAAAAATTGTTGTTCTTAGCCAAATTTACATCTCATATAATTTACTATTACAACTCTGCACCACTGTAAATTGCCACTAAAGTGAGTTTCCATCTTGCAAAAAAATGTGAAACAAGTATTTGAGTCCCTTCCTGGATCTGAACTTCTGCCTTTTACCTACTAAGCAAAAATCCATCTTTAGTGTGCTACTGAGCTGCAGATGAGAGAGATACATTTCCTGTGTTGTAGAGGTATGTCACAACTTGCAAAACAGGTGGCTTGGGATCTAATCCCAGCAGGTGATATACCTTTACAAATTGTGGTTCTTAACTAAATGGACTTCTCATATAATTTATTTTAACAACTCCACACCACCATGAATTGCCACTCATGTGAGTTTCCATCTTAAAAAAACTGAAACAAATTAAGTCCCTGCAAGGATTTGAACCCCTGATCATTTATTTGCTAAGCAAACACACATGTAATGTTCCACTGAGCTACAGGCAAGTGAGCTCCAGTTCCTATGATCCAGAGATTATGTCACAACTAGAGATGCAGTGAAATTTTAATTCATGGGTGGATATGCCACAAAGTCGGGAAATTCACCTGGCAGAGAACTTTGTGTAATTTTTGAAAATTACCTGAAATTCACCATTTGTGACTTCACCTTACTTTTGTGGTTTTTAAGTGCAAATTGCACAAAAAAAAACAAAGCAAGTAGATGTGACAAATGGGAATTCCCCCAATACCACCCTGATCTATACCTTGTGTCTAGAGGCCCCACCCAACACAGTTACAATAATCACCATCCAGCCCCCACATCCATTCACCGATTGTTGGCCAGTTGGCCACATCATGTAATAATATTATTTGTATTTTTTTTATTAAATTCCCCATTCCCTGGTGTCAAGTGGACCCCCCAACAGACACAGTTACAACAATCATCCTCCTGCCCCTAAACACCCACACCGATTGCTGGCCAGTTGGCCACAGCCCACCTCCTACATGTATGTGTGTGTGTATATATATATATATATATATACACACATATATATATATATTTAAATCCTCCATTCTCTGATGTCTAGTGGACACCCCACTCACCCCATCCAAACCACTGCCACACCATCCACTCCCCTTAGTCCACCCCGAGTGGGCCACCGGCACAGCCCACCACTCACCTCCATGGCTGGCAGCCCGACTGAGCTCTAATGAATTAACGTGTGCTTGTACAATCACGTGTTCATTCATTGACTGCTTGTGCTCTTTCGGGTAGCTTTTCAGAGGGCTAGAGAACAGAAAGGGACTGCTCTGGTCACCAGCAAGGGGGGTCAGGATGGGGTGCAATGGTGTTGTGGAGCCATCTGGTGTCCACAATGCCATTGCCCCCCATTCCAGCCCCCCGCCATGGACTGGAGCAAATCACTTCCATTCTCTAGCCCCTTGAAAAGCTGCCCAAAAATGCAAGCTATCAGTGAATCAGTGCATGCTTGTACAAGCATGAACTCATTTATTAAAGCTCAGTCAGGCTGCCAGCCATGGAGGTGAGTGGTGGGATGTGCCGTTGCCCACTCATGGTAGACTGGGGGGAGCGGGGTGGTGTGGCAGTGGTCTGGATGAGGTTGGATGGGTGGGGGTCCACTAGACACCAAGGAATGGAGATTAAATTAAATATATATATATATATTTATATATATATATATATATATATATATATATATACACATACATATATAAATATATATTTTTACATGGGCTGTGGCCAACTGGCCAGTGATTGGTGGGGTTGTTTGGGGGACAGGAGGGTGATTGTTGTAACTGGGCCTGGTGGGGGTCCATAAGACACCAGGGAATGGGAACTTTAATAAAAAAATATTAATATTATTATTACATGATGTGGCCAACTGGCCAACAATCGGTGGGTGGGTGATTGTTGTAACTGTGTCTGACTGGTGGAGTCTACTACATATCAGGGACTGAGGACTTTAATAAAAAAATATTAATATTTTTACATGATGCATCCAAGTGGCCGACAATTGGTGTGTGTGGGGAGGGGTGGAGGGTGATTGTTGTAACTTTGTCTGTGAGGGATCCATTAGACACCTTGTGGCAAAAGTTTTTGTGGAAAGCGTGGAATTTCGGGGGTGAAATTCTACAATTCACATTCGATCTGGCCTCAGTGAATTTGATGAATTTTGCATATTGTGCTTCGTGTATTGAGCGCAATATGTCAAATACTTATGGGAACGAAGTTTGTTGACTTCACCCACCTCTAGTCACAACCTGCAAAACTGGCAACTGGGGATCTAAACCTACTGTAGAAGATGATTTATCTTCATAAATTGTTGTTAGCTGAATGTACTTGTATAATTTACTATTTCAACTCCATACCACCATAAATCTAATTCAAGTGAGCTTCCATTTTACAGAAAGAGATGCTTAAGTCCTTGCTCAAATCTGAGCTACTGATCTTGTGCTGGCTAAGCAAACACACATTTAGTGTGCTATTGAACTGCAAGTAAGTGATCTCCAGTGCCTATGTTGTAGAGATTATGTCACACCTGCAAAACAGAAAACTGGGGAATTGGGTCTAATCCCAGCAGGCACTTTTCCTTCATTAACATAGGCATGAACAGGAGAGGGCTGACTCAGGTCCCACCCCCATTAAAAAAACAGCATCAGAACATTTATTTTTCTAGGCTGTTAGAAGGGTTGGGTGAATAACTTATTTTGAATATTCAGTCACATCTTCATGTTAGAAGCCCCAAATATCTGGAATTCAGTATTCATATCAATTATTTGGGTGTAAATGTAACAAAAACAAACAGCCCCCACAGAAAAAAAAAACACTTCCTTCATCCCCCCCCAGTAAGAATCCATCCCACCATCCTCCTCCTCCCTCCAGCACCCACAATTAAAAATAAATCTCACAACAGGTGGCAGGCACACTATGTATGCCACTGAGCTTCAGGTAAGGGAACATTCCCGGTGTCCTGGCCAACATCCCCATTCCCATAAACCGGTTCATGCAATTACTCAGGCTGCGTGTGGGTGATGATGTGCGATATGGCTGCCACCACACATTCAGTCACTTCACTACCAGTCTAGCATTGCTTGTAAAAGTGCTTTGGGATACTGCGCTATATAAATGCTGATGATTCTTCTTCTTCTTCCAAGGGAGTTGCATTTCCCACAGTGTTGAGGTCATGCACAACCTGTAGAACAGATGACTGGGGATATAATCTTCGCAGGCAATTTGCCTTCACAAATTATGTGCAGAAAAATGTTCTTGTTATATAATTTACTATTCCTTCTCCACAACACCATGAATCACCACTCATGAAAGCTTCATCTTTAAAAAATGTTTCTTACTAAAAATTGAAACAAATGTTTAAGTCTGTGTAAGTCCTTTGGCTGCTAAACACACACATTCATTTCAGCATGTCACTGAACTGCAGATAAGTGAGCTGAAGTTCCTATGTTGTAGAAGTTATGTCACAACCTGCCAGACAGGCAGCTAAAGATCTAAGTTCAGCAAGTGATTTACCACAACAAATTGTTGTTCTTAGCCGATTTTTCTTTATAATGTACTATTCCAACTCCACATCACCATGAATCACACTCAAGTGTGTTTCCATCTTATAAAAAAAAGTTTGCATCTATGCCAAGATTTAATCTATGTCTTCCTGAATTTAAACCACTGATGCTTTGCTTATTAAGTGAACAAATATTCAGTGTGCCACTGAACTGCTGGCAAGTGAGCTACAGTTCCCTTGATACAGAAGTTATGCTACAGCCTGCAAAACAGGTGACTGGGGATATAAGCCCTGCAGGTAATTTACCTTCACAGATGTTCTTAGCTGAATGTACTTATATAATTCACTGTTCCAACTCCACACCACCAATAATCACGACCCAAGGGTATTTCTATTTTAAAAATAAATGTTAAAAAAAAATGTTCAAGTCCCTTCTCAGATTTGAACCACTGACACTTTGCTTGCTAAACAGGCACACATTCAGAGTCCTACTGAACTGCAGGTAACAGAGCTGCAGTTCCTATGATGCAGAGGTTATGAAAATGGGTAACAGGGGATCTAATCCCAGCAGGTGAATTAGCTTCCCAAACATAGGTGTGGACAGGAGTGGGCCGACCCTGGCCCTGTCTCCCGTTAAAACAGCCACTGTCTGAATTATTTTTTAAAGTCTGTTGGTGTTGATGAGGACCTGTTCCCTGTTCTTAGCTAAACATTTACCATCTCACAAAATCAAGACACAGGACTCGGGACAGAAGTTGACTCATTGGGAAGAAGGTGAGACAGAATAGTCTGAGCATGACTGGTAATGTCAGGAGACAAGAGAGAATGGAAAAAAGCATATGGGCAAGGCTGAGTGAAACAGATGTGTATGCTGAAGCTTGAAGAAGACTGTTGCAGCTGAATAGAACTTTATTTATTTTATTTAGCTTTTGTTAACCGGGTAAGTGCACTAGCCATAAAATGACTATTTTCAGGCACGACCCGGGAGAGTACAGACATGCAGAAACTTAACCGGATAACACATTGTAAGTGCCTTACATACAATGAGTTAAAGAGGATACAATATATCAGAACATACAAAGTAAAGCACTTTACATACAATGAGTTAAAGTGGATACAACATAACAGAGACATATAGAGTAGACCATTCATAAGTTCATAGGTGCCTACCTATGCAATGAATAGACAGGACCTTGGACAATAAATTATCAGGTGACATATCATATGAACAGAACAAGGTATACACAAAGACAAAAATAGGTAATACAAAAGGAAGAAATAACCATTGAGAGCAGGGGGTGTCATTAAGGAAAAGGTTGGTAAGTGAGGGAGAGGAGAACAAGCCATGAAATTAGATTATATGAGTGTATGTATGTGTAAGGGAGATGCCTGCAGTGCAAGATTGTATATGGGCAGGGAAAGGGAGCCGGGATAGGCTGAGGCAGTAAGAGGGTTATCTAGAGGTGAGGAAATACTATTGTATGGTCAGAGACATTAGTCATTAGGTAGGGTGAAAGCAGGAACAGGTATCAGCAATCAGCAGATTCGAGTGCAATTTTTTCTTAAAGCATGTGTGGGAGCTAGAAAGTCTAATGTCAAGTGGAAGGGAATTCCACAGCTGTGGAGCCACATGCTCAAATGTAACAGTTCCTTTCCTAGTGCGGTGCCTCAGCAAATTCAGAAAGGATTTATCAGCTGATCGTAGACCATGGAGTGTGTCCTGAGGAACAAGCATAGCTGCAAGAAACCTAGGGGTTTGATTTTGAATTATCAAATTAATAAGAGAGCCAACGTAGTATTTCTTACTAGCTAACAGAGACAGCTAACCAAGATCATTATAAATCTGACAGTGGTGTTCAGGCCGAGGAGCAGAAGAGGCATAGCGACATATGTTGTTATACGTAATATCCCATCTGAGTAGGTCAGTTTTATGAGCAGCCCCAAATAAGGAAGCCCCATAGGTTAGGGTGGGGAGCAGAATCCCCCTCACAATGGCCATTTTAGCCAATGGCATGAGCATATAACTAGTCTTATATGCAACACCCAGTTTGGAGTTGACAGCTCTGCATACAGACTGTACGTGAAGATTAAGATCAAGGTATTGATCTAGCAGGATGCCCAGGTACTTGAAAGAGGTCACACATTCCAGTAATTGACCTTCTAAGGCCTGCACCATCAGTGCTTTTGTGCAGGCCCAGAGCTTTGGGGCTGATTCAATCAGCATGGCTTTAGTTTTGCTAGTGTTGACAGCCAGTTTGTGGTCATATAGCCAGTTTTGGATATTGTTAAAGTCAGAGGAAAGGGTTGTGTTGATAGTGACTATCTTAGCAGAACTTGTATAGATGACAAGATCATCAGCATATAGAATTGCAGAGCAGGATTTTAGAGCAGCTCCAATGTTATTTATATAAGGAGAGAATAGGAGGGGCCCTAGGATGGAGCCCTGAGGTACGCCAATATTAATGGTGGTACTGTTTGATAGACAGGAATTAAATTTCACCACTTGAGTTCTATTTGTCAGCTAGCTTTCATACCAGTCAACAACAGAGGAGGAGAAATGCAGGTGTCGAAGTGAGGAGAGAAGCAAAGCGTGATCAACAAGGTCAAAAGCCTTTGTGAGGTCAATAAAGACAGCCCCAGTCAGATTGCCAGTATCCATTTTTGAAAGAGTGTCTGTGGTGAATTTAAGGAGTGCAGTCGTTGTGCTATGTCCTTTCTTGAAGCCATGTTGGGTATCCGAGAGTAGGCTGTGCTTAAGTAGATAGTCAGTTGTCTGAGTTTGGACAATTTTCTCCAGGAGTTTGCTCAGTACCGAGAGTATGGCAATTGGTCTGTAGTTCATGACAACCTTAAGATCCCCTTTTTTAAGTACAGGTGTGATCCAAGCAGCTTTCCAGAGGTCAGGGACTGCTCTACCTAAAAGTATACATTTTGGCCAGCGGTAATGCAATAAGGGGAGCTGCAAGTTTCAAGAGGCGGGGTTCAAGGAAGTCTGAGCCAAAGCTGGTATGATCAGAGATGGACCTCAGGAGTTTCAGAACTTCTTTTCTAGACACAGCCTTAAAATAGAATGGAGGAGTATAAGGAGGCACAGGGGACAACACTTCCAACTTATCCAGACAGGTTCCTGATGAGGAGTGGGAGGACACTGCAGTGGGATCGAAGTAAGAGGTATAGTGGGAGAGATCAGAGAAATGCAGGTTGAAAGAATTAGCTATGGTGTGTGAGTCATTGCAATGCACATCATTTAACAGCATATCACCAGGGGTAGTTGACTGTGAGGATGCTAGGAAGGACTTGATGTGTGACCAGAATGTTCTGGGATCATTGGCCAAGTTAATCAGTAGGTCTTTACAATACTTGCTCTTAGCAGCTCTGACTTGTCTTTTACATGAATTCCATAGCGTACGGCAAGCATTGAAATCTGTTTGCTGGCCTGATGCTTAGTAGCATTTCCAGAATTTATCTCTAAGACGCAAACTTTTGAGCAAGTCTTTGTTTAGCCATCTTGTTTGTTTACCCCTCACTCTCCGCGTGATCTTTGGGGCATGTTTATATTGAACCATAAGGAATTTAGTGATGAAGAGGTTAAGAGCATCCTGAGAACAGTGTGATAGATAGATCTCCGACCAATCAATTCTGGAGACATCATACAGAAACATCTCTTGGTTTAGGTGAGTAAAGTTTGTGAGCGTGATGAGATGTGGTGGAGGAGATGGAGGTGCCCCCAAGGACAGGATGCAGAAAGTAGGAGAGTGGTCAGTTAAGGCATCAGCAAGAGTACCAGAGGCTGAGATGTGTTCAATCTGGTTTACCAGCACCCAATCCAATAGTGTGCCTAGTGGTGATGAAGACAGACTTCTAGTCGGCACTGTTACCATCTGATGCAGGTTGTAGCTATGAGTCAGAGATTGAAGAGAACTAAGAGCTGCCCCAAGCCAGTTTAAGTTTAGGTCCCCTAAGATGACAATCTCATTATGATTAAAATTCTGAGAGGTATTTTCCAACAGGTACTCTAGACTCGCAATCCCTCCCGCTGGGGGTTGTACGCACAGATAACATGCAGTTTCTTGGCTCCCAACGCAAGGGTAGCATGCAAGTATTCACATACCAATTGAGCATCTGAGATAGCGAGAAGAAAGACAGTCAGATTATTTTTGTAGTACAGAGCAACTCCAACACCACGTTTGTTCAATATCCTATTGCTTTGAATAATAGAGTAATTTGGCAGGGAGCAGAGGGACTCAGTAACCGATGGTTTTAGCCAGGTCTCAGTGAGACAGAGGATATCAGGATTGTACAGTTTGATCCATGACTCCAGTTCCATGAAGTGACACATCAAACTTATTATATTCAAGTGTGCAATTAACAGCCCATATTTGGACATATGGGCTGGATATTCGAACTGTGCTATTTTGTGGGGCAAGCCCTTGCGCTGCACAAAATAGTTGTGCAGGGGTGTGTCCAGAGCAATATTCAAAGGAGTTGCACCCTTGAGCAACTCCTTTGAATATCACTCCCTGGCCACAGCCACTGTGCATGGGGCAGTGGAACTTGCGCCACCGCAAGTGGTCAGAGTGGAGCATTCAACTTGCGGTGGCACAAGTACCATTGCGCCATGCGCAAAATCCCCATATTCAAATGGTGACATGCAAATGGGGCCATAATTATTGCAAGGTGCAGGGGGGCCATTTGCATCTTATTATGGCCCCATTTGCATGCCATTAGCATGCAGGTGTGCCGATCCCTGATGACTTGCGCCTGGCACCCTGCCAGGCAGCAGCCACCGGGGACCAACGCCCCCTGCAGCCCGATCGTGGGCAAAACAGTGTACAATCCCCACCACCACCCCCCACTGGCCCGATCATGGGCATAGTTTAATCTCCCCCCACCAGCCCGATTGCGGGCAGCAATGTGACTCCCCCTCCGCATGTATCCCTGGTGGTCCAGTGGACCAAAAAGCCCGATCGCGGGCAGTAGTTGTTTAAGAAACCCCTCCTCCTCCAAGATTCATCCCTGGTGGTCCAGTGGACCGAAAAGCCCGATCACAGGCGTGTAGTGGTTTAAGAAACCCCCCAACATAGCCCTGGTGGCTGGTGTCTTCCACCCACCACCCTGAGGCCCCACCACCCCGCTCCCCGGCAGCTGGCGGGTGGCAGCATCCACCCGCCTGCCGCCCGCCACCCACCGACTGACTGCCTGGTACTAAGCACGCTTATTGCGAGAGCAGAGCCAGGCGCAGCCCATATCGATAAGAAGACAGTCCAGTTTTGTGAATGAACAGCTATTCATTCACAAATCTGGACTGTCATGTACGGTATGGACTGCACGCCCATTGGCTCTTGCTCTGCACCAATGGGCATGTAGTTTATTGATTGATCGCCGGGAAGCAAATTATTGGTGTAGAGCAAGAGCCACGGGTGCAGAGCCCATACGGTATAAGACAGTCCACTTGTGAATGAATGAATGTATTCATTCACAAATCTGACTGTCATGTACGGTATGGACTGCACGCCCATTGGCTCTTGCTCTGCACCAATGGGCGGTAGTTCTACCGGGCAGTCAGTCGGGTGGGTGGTGGGGCGCAGGCGGTGGATACTGCTGCCTGCCGCTGCCTGGGGAGGGAGCGGGTGGTGGGGCTATTGGGTGGAATGGGGGACACTAGCCACCAGGGCTATGTTCGGGGGTTCTTAATGACTACCACCGCGACTGGCTTCGTCCACTGGACCACCAGGGATGGATGCGGGAGGAGGGGGTTTTAAACAACTACTGCCTGTGATCAGGCTTTTCAGTCCACTGACCACCAGGATAGGTTCGGGGAGCCACATTGCTGCCTGCAATCGGGCTGGTGGGGATTAAACTATGCCCGCGATCGGGCCAGTGGGGTGTGTGGGGATTTGCAGCTGGCTGTCCGTGATCGGCTGCGGGGGGGCACAGGGACTGGGTTGGGGCCAGCCACAGGTGGCAGCTGCTGTGTTGTGCCCTGCAATGCAGCAGCTCACCTGTGGGTGGCTCTCAACTTCAGCCTTTTTTTTTGGCTCAAAGTTGTGCAGGCACAGGTTGGAGGTTGTGCCTGCACAACTCTGCACAGCCCTGCTGAATATCGGGCTGTGCAGTTTATGCATGGTTCCTCCCCCTCCAGTTCAGCATGCATTCATTTGCATTGCGCTGTTGCTCAGCATGTTTTCTGTGGCACAGCTGCCTCCTACTGAATATGGCAGAATGGAGGAAGTTTGGACTTGTGCAGGCACAACCCTATTGCGCATGGCGCAACCCTTTTGAATATCTGGGCCACTATGTATGTCATCTGCTGAGAAATAAGCATCTAGTGGCCCAGAATTTGTCTCTATATCCCCAGACAGCAGAACGGCAATGATGATAAGGAACCACAGCCCCACATTTAGAAAAGGATGGGATAATGCAGACTTGTTCTGTAGTTTCCTAAACATATAGAGAGAACGGTAGGGACAGCCCTTTTGGTAGAGAAGAAGATTAGTTTGTAGTATCCTTGTATTATAAACAATAAGGTTGGAGAAAGTAAAATCATAATGCTCGGTCCTAGATTTATCTGGGCCATCCTCATTCCATAAAGATAGTGTAATTCTGTCAAGGCAAAGTAGGACAAGAAAAGTTATGAGGGCAACCCATAGACAGCTGTTGGACATGGTGTGACTGTTGGTACAACATTGGTTCAACTCATGACAGAGGTCATCCAGGGTCACTACTAGGCAGGGATTGACAAGAGGCTTTAGCTATGCAAGACCTTGCAGGCATACACTCCCCAGCCCCATTACATTGATAGCCTGGGGCACACCTACTCAAGTACAAGTGCAGGATGTGAAATCCTTTTGTCCTTGTGCTTCCTTTGTTATTTACAGAGGTTGTTTAAAAGCCCACAAATAGATCTCTTGGGTGCAAGCCATACGAAAATGTGGATTCGAGCAGGACCCAGAGTCACTGGAGTTTGTCAGACCTAGTTGCTTGATTTCTGTTTTGCTTGGGATAGCTTCCAAAAAGTTGATTTTAAATTGAAAATGCAAATACCTTGTGGTGATGTTTTGCAGAAAATCCAGTCCAGGGGACCTTCACAGATGTAGTGAGCAAGAATAGTGTAGTTACTCCAAGCAGAAGATCTTGTAAATCCCCAAAAACTTAGCTACAGATGCAGACAAACACAAACAACCACATACTTTGCCAGCCAATGCCATGCTCCTCCCTCCTCCAAAGTAGCTCAGTATATAGTTGGGTGGTTGTCTGTGGGTAGGCATGTGTATTGTGTACTGTGCAGTAGATGATCATTGAGTTACTAGTGAGGGGTGGAGAGAAGATCAGAAAAGACTATTGGGCCTGCAAATAGGTTTTGAATTGGTGTCCTGTCACCTGGAGTGATCACAGTTTCAGCTGCAAGATGACCAGGTAGGCATTCAGGCACAGTGTGAACTTTACCATGCACTCTTGGATGCTGATCATGGAAAGATACCCCAAAAGATATAGGGCTCAGTTCTCAAAAGTTGACACAGGCTTGCAACAAGCCCTGGGTCAAACCCAGCAGTGTACTGAACACATTGACGCACCTTGCACCGATTCTCAAAGGTTGCATGTATTTGCAACATTTTACCCCTTTTACAGTGGCTTGCACCAAATATTTGGCACAAACCCTGTACAAAGGTCCTATGAGTGATACAAAGTTAAACCAGCAAAAAGCTGGTTTAACTCATGGCATGTGGCGCATGGGATCAAGAATCTCAATTGACAGCCAGGGAATGCCGCAAGACCCATACGCCATCTGTTTGGCACACCTGGGGCTTGCAGCATTATGACACCTTGGAGAATCGAGTCTACAGAGTCTGGCCTGAAGTCTTAAAATTTGAATCTCAGCAACTTGTTTGCTGTGGCTATTTGTGTCATCCGGAGAGGCCACTGATAACCTCTGAGAACTCTTGCCAAGACCTCCTGTCAACCTTTCTTATTGCTGCTTTTTGTACAGCCAGAGCCCACTCAACAGAATAAACTCCATCTCCTTGGGGACAGGAACAACTTATATCCAGTAAGGCTGCTGCAAATTATTATGATTATTACGAAGGGTTTGAAATGTTTTCTGATTCCTCCTGCCACCCTCAAAATTCTAGTTAATGGCAGGGCAGAATAGTTTACCTCCTTCTCGGATGCCCTCCGCTTTCTCAAGGAATGGACCAGAGAAGAACAGGATGGAGAAACCAAAGTCTCTTGGAGAGAGTGACCCCCGCCTCAGCCCCAGAGTGTTAAGAATAGCTCAACTCAATCATCTTTGCAATTGGACCCAGCAGCTGTGATAGACCCAGTCACCCCGAGCCCCGTAATGGATGAAGAAACTATGGACTGACATTGGAGGGTGGCAGAAGACATTTGTTTGCTCAGTCAATGGAACAGCTAATTCAGTTGGGGGTAGGCTGATGTAGAGCTGTTTCAAATTAAAGCTACAATAAGAGTCACCTTTTCTTACAGTAGACTTTTTGGGACTTCTATGCTGAGGTTTAATATTGTATTTTTATATTGTTTATTACTGGAAGGTACACAGCTGCATTATTGTTTGCATGTATCTTTTAGAGAGGAATTTTTTTGCTCAATTTTCTGTGCTTGCGGAGGTGGGCTCGGTTATATTTACTAGTGGGTGCATAGCTCTGAGCATTCAGCCTTTTTATGTATTTCATTTAATGGCGGAGGCCTTGATGTCGGGTAAATGAGAGAAAGGCTTGGATGTTTACCATTTGCTGTTATACAGTATCTTCTCTGTTTCTCCTTTCATCGTTGACATTTGGGACTATGATCTGGGCTACTTGGAGGTGGATGGGAGGGTGCATCACCTCTGAGATATAAAGTGTTTTGCAGTGTTTTGCAGTGACTTCTGATCGAGGCCCTCTATGTTGACTTTTAGTGGGGCTACTTTAAGTGAAATGCCCTCCTTTCTGCATTAAATTCTACAATTAATGCTTTAGAGTGGCATCATGGCTTACATTCTCATGTACATGGGGCTGGCAATGGAATGTTTACTTATTAATGCCTGGTTTTGCACTGGATATTTGAATGTTTGTATTGTTCACATAGACCTATACTATGAGATTCAGATATGGGGAATCAGAATGGCAGGTATGCCTATATGTTTAATTGTTAATATGTTTCCATTCTTTATCCATGGCCCCAGGGGGATAGTTTTACTAAGGTTGTAAGGGGTCTTTAATTGTATTTTTATTTTTTGGTTACCAGCTGGTTACCCCCTTGGAAGTTACAGGGGGTGCATCTGTTTTTGATTATTGGCATGAGTGGGTGTCACTATTGATATGGGATTGGTGGGGAAGCTAGTTCATTATAAGGGTACTGATAGTGAGCGGTAGCCATGTCCCAGAGAGTACCTGCGTGAGTTTTATAATATACATAAGTATTCTCTGCTTAATGATACTGCTGTATATAGTTTGAAGATGTTGAGGGAGGGTAGTTGTTATGGTTTTTCTTGTTCTTATAATTTTTTTCCTGTTCTGATTAGGCTGCTGGTGTAGGACATTTGTAGTACGGTTCTGCTGCTGCTGGACATGGGGAGGGAGCTGGGGTTGGTTCCCCTGGATTTGAGATATGGGGTCCTGGCATCAACTAAGTTATTATCCTGGAATGTACGGGGTATGAATGGACCGATTGAGTGTAAGCGTGTCATTTCCCACATTAGGAAGTTGGGTGTCAACTTGTTTTTCTCCAGGAGACCCATTTGCATTCTAAGGAGGTGGATCATTTCAAACCCAGTTGGAAGAGTCAAGTTTATCAAGTTTATGCTGCCTCTTACACATCAAAAAGACAGGGGGGGTGATATTGATTGCTCAAGGGCTGAACTGGGTAACTAGACAGGTGGTCTGGACCCTCATGGACGTGGGCTTCTGGTCACTGACACCCTGAATTGTTGTCTATCTACCCTAGTGTCAGTCTTTGGACCAAATGAGGACAGGGCATCATTAAAGGAATAATGCCTGACAGGGTGGGTGTTATGCTGGGATAACATCCCACCTCAGGTGTTGAGCCTGAGGCCACCATCCGAGGGTGTCCAGCACCCGAAAAGGGATGTTATCCCAGCATAATACCCACCCTGGAGGACATTATTACTATGGCTTATTGTTTTATAGTTAAAAAAATAATTTCAAAGAATGTTTTTGTTAGTGTGTAAAAATATTTTTTGTTTCTTAAGAGAAAAAAAGTGCTCAATGAATTGCTCCATATCCTACAAACAATCTGCAGAGATGTTATGCCAGGATAACATCCCTGCTGTGACAGCCAACTGACCAATCAGAAGCCAGGATTCTTTCTTGCCATTGTATAATTTTTCATAAAAATATCCTGAATACTTCAGGATAAGGCGAGGGGGCTATAATATCGGGAGGCAACTTGAATGAAGTTCTAGGCCCAGTCTGTGACCGTGGTGGTACCCCAGCTAAATTGACTACTGCAGGTTCCTAGGCTCTGTTTCAGTTAGCAGAGGATCATGGGCTCTGTGATGTTTGGTGCCTTTGCAATCTGAATACTCGAGACTATAGCTTTTACTCCACAGTGCACCAAAAATACAGCCATATAGATTTAATCTTTGTGCCTCAGATCCTTGTGAAGCACTCACGTTATACCTCTATTGAATCCATTTTCATTTCCGATCATTCCCCCATGACATGGGTGTTTACAAGAGATCTGGAGGAATGGAAGTCCACTCGATGGTACTGTAATGCTAGTTTTCTTTCTGATGAATCTTTTAAGGCTTGGTTACTGGAGGAGTTATAGATTTATTTGCGGAATAATCATACAGGGGAAGTGGCTCCTAGTTGGGTATGGGAGGATATTAAGGCCTGTATTCAAAATACTGTAGGGTTATTTCATATTCTTTGGTGCATAAAAAGGAGAGGATAGCTAAATTTAGGCTACTAGAGTCACAACTAAGTGCCCTAGAGAAACAACATAAAGAGGGATCACAGGACTCCTCTCTGATAAAATAAACAAGAGATATCAGATTTCCGTTAACCCTGCTCAATACCCAGCAGGTGGAAATAGGATTGTTAAGAACATGACAGGCATTCTGGGAGGGAGGTGAGAAAGTGGGTAAACTTTTGCCTTACTGACTTGAAAAAATGGAGAGCTTCAGGATTATTCTTGGATTAAAAAATGCTGAGGGTTTGACTTTAGACACAGAAGGGATTAATGGGGCTTTCTATGAATATTATCGTCAGTTGTATACCTCTCGGAGGGGGAATGGGGATGACATGACTGATAACCAGGCTTTTCTAGACTCTGTGATGCTCCCAACACTCATGTAAGATCAGTGGTTTATGTTGGAGGCTTCCATTACAATTGGGGAAACCAAGACAGCGATAGGACAAATGCAAGGGGTATAAGTTTGGGTCCAGATGGTTTCCCCACAGAATTTTATAGGGAGGTAGCGGATATAATCTGCCTGTTATTAGCAGACGTGGTTGAGGGGGCTAAGCAACAGGGACTGCTCCCCCTACCATGAATGATACCATTATTTCGGTCTTAACTTAGAAAGGGAAGGACCCTTTCAAATGTGCAAATTATCACCCAGTGTCCCTTCTTAAGGTGGATTACAAGCTGCTAGTGAAAATCTTGATCAATAGGCTGTCAAAGGTGATGCCCTCTATAATCAATCCACACCAGGTGAGGTTCGTAGGAGGGAGGGATGGGGCTCACCACATTCGCCATTTGATTAACCTTTTCAGTATCTCTCTCAAGAGTTACCTGGTACCTCAGTGGTGGTGGTCTTGGACACTGAAAAGGCTTTTAAATTGGTGGAATGGCCCTATTTGTTAGCAACCTTGGAGAAATTTGGGTTCAGGCAGCAATTTAAAGACTAGATTTGAACCATATATTCTGCCCCCAGAGCGCTGATCCTCACTAACGGTAAGATTTCACCTATCTTCTCTTTAGGAGGTGAGACCTATCAAGCGTGCCCCTTTCTCCAGCCCTTTTCTTATTAGCTATAGAACCATTGGCTCAGAGAATTAGATCAACCTCTGAGATTGAAGACATAAGGGTGGGCTCTCAAGTATATAAAATCATGTTGTTTGCTGACGACATTTTACTGACTTTGAGAAACATTGACACTTCCCTGCCTAACCTACTTTAGCTCCTAAATTATTTTTCCTCCCTCTCAGGGTTATGAAACAATTGGAGCAAAACAGAGTTCCTTCTGATGACTCCAGGAGGGAGGGGGGCTTCTCCTTTGCCTGTATCTGCTCTCAAATGGATCTCTGGGCCTATGAAATATTTAGGGATTCTAATCTCCCCATGAATTTTGGATTGGGTCACACTAAATTTCCAGCCCTTATTGAACAATTTAAAGAGAGAGATGTAGAGAGCTGGTATCATTTCCATCTGTCTTTATGGGGTAAAGTACAAGCCCTGAGAATGATTTTCATGCCCAAGATTTTGTATGCTATTAGGCATCTCCCCCTGAAGATTCTGGTGAGTTGGTCACATCTTCCTTTTAATGGAAAGGTCAGACCCCTAGGATCTATATGAAGAGGCTTATGGCACCATATAGCAAGGGAGGGGGTTGCCTCACTCTGGATTCAAGGGTATTACACTGGACCTGGGCTTTGGCATATATGGATGTGGTTCCATTTGGAGCAGTGGGAATCCTGTGTACATTGGTTAGTTTTAGAAAGGATTGGGAATAATAAATGCCCCTCCACCATTGTGTGGTTTATTGTACTCTTCTGGTTTTACTCCTGATTCACTCACTGAAAAAAATGCATTTTTTGTTTGGAAGCTGGTGAGGAAGTATTTGAGTGCTGAGCGGAAGGTACCTGTACTTTTATGGCCCCATGGCACAATCCCCATTTGACGATAGGTGGTGTCTCTTTCTATTGGCCATTATGGGTACAAGGGGGGTCTCAAGAGGGTAAAGGATCTATTTTAGTTCACAGTGGACCCTTTTATGTCCTTCCAGGAACTTCATCACCAGCTTATCCTCCAACCTTCACAGTATTGGATAAACCTCCAATTATGACATATGATTAGTTATATGGCAGGAGGTTCCCTTAAGGTACCAAGTTCCCCTTTATGGGAGAAAGTTTTCAGGAAAAGGTACATGACTCAGGGAAACTGGTTCCTCCTAAACTGGGGGTTGTTTATAAGGTGCTAGTGAAGCATACCTCCCCTGACACAGGCAAAGTCCAGCAGAGATGGGAAGATATGTTGGGGTAGTCCTTTGATGAGGATAAGTGAAGTGCTATATGGGAAAATGTGTATGGGGCATGTAAAGATTCTTCAGGCCAATTGATGCAGTTGAAAACCCTATTGCATTAGTATAGAACCCCTGGTTCTTTATTTCATATGAGGCTACTCTCACATCCTAGATGTTGGCATTGCAACACAGGTATAGGCACTCTGATCCATATCCTGTGGGAGTGTTTGAAGATTGCATCCTGGTGGGAAGAGGTGCTCAATACCATGGGGCAAATTTTGGGGTTTTGTATCCAGGCAGATGCCTCAATAATGGTTCTGGGGAATACTTTGAAACTCCCCCGGCTTAATGTGTATCAGCGGGCCTGATTTATGACAGCTATAACAGAAGCTAAACACCTGTTATTATGCTGATGGCACTCAGCTGACATGCTCACTCAAAACAAATGGATAGACAGTATGCTTTGAGTAGCTAACTTCGAGAGGCTATCGTATGTTGTTACTGGTAACTGTGGTAAATGTGCTTGTGTCTGGAAGCCTTTCTTAGATCACTTGGGGATTCCAATGCCAGTGAGGCTGGCTATGGCTCCCCTTTTTTCTTTCCCCACATATAGATCCCTCATTTTTCCTCCCCTCCACACTAACTTTGTTTTTTTCTCTTTTAGATATTTCCTGAAGAAGACCTAAGGTCGAAAAGTAGATTTTTAACTTAGTTTCTATTTTCGGTGTGCATTTAATGTTTGGCTATGGCATAATCCCCATACAGGACCAGGACCTACTGGTTCACCTGATACTATTACTGGGGTTCCTTAGGCTCCCTTTTGAAGCATGGTAGGACAGAAGGATCCTTCCTTCCATCCCGTGCCCATCTTAGTTGTGTTTTTATTGTTATGGTATACTGAAGCAAGTTACCACAGCAGCAGCAGATGCCCAGATCATTTTTTGAATACCTGAGATCAAGGCATTCTACCTCTCTAACAAGCCTTTTAGATGAGTTTAGCAGATTTACTGTATGTTAAATTCTTCTTTGTTTTTCTTTCTCTCAAATAGATACTGTTCATGTATTTCCCATAGGTGCTCTTAGATTGTATCTCCACGGAGTAGACTCACTCCAGCCAGTTGATCCAGTGGTATTGCTATGTTATACTTTTACAGGTGCTATTGTAAATTTTTAATTACAATAAAATAGAAATTGAAAAATACTGTAACTCCCTGACAGGATTCAAACTATTCAATGAAAAACAGAAACATTAGTACTCTCAGACTGGGTGATGCTTCAGTTACATTGATTACTGATGTTTCATTTTATTTCATAAACATATTCACATTACCATATTTGCTCTGGATGCCGTAACCAGGAGAGAAAAAAACAGTACTTCAAAGATAGAACTACCTCTTCATCTAGGGGAGCCTGACAAGAGGCAGTTCTAGCCTCAAAGCACTGTTTTTTTTTCTGTCCTGGTTCTTGCATCGGAGCAGATATGGTGGTGTGGATTTGTTTGTGAAGTAAAATGAAACAGTAGTAATAAATGGAACTGAAGATCACCAAGTCTGAGAGTGCAAGCATTTCTGCTTTTCACTGATGTTTCATCAGCTGCACTGGGATTTACTGGAAATGCTGTTTTCTATATCTTCTATTCGACAGGATTTGAACTATATGTACTTGAATTTAAACCACTGACCATTTGCTTATTAAGTGAATGCACATTCAATGTGCAACTGAGCTGCCAGTAAGTGAGTTGCATTTCCTGTGGTGTAGTGGATATGTCGCAACCTGTAAAACAGATGCTAGGGATCTAATCCCAGCAGGCAATTTGCCTTCACAAATTGTTGTTCTTGACTAAATTTACTTCTCATATAATATACTTTTCTATTTCAACAACACTATGATCTGCCACTCAAGTAAGTTTTCAACTACAAAAAAAGTTTAAGTTCATGTCAGGATTTGACACTGATCCTTTGCCTGCTAAGCAAACACATATGCAGTGTGCCACTGAGCTACAGGTAAGTGAGATGCAGTTCCTAAGGTGGAGAGGTTATATCACAACCTGCAAAACAGGTGACTCAAATTGTATTCAAACCTACACAAGCCTCAGGCAGGTCTAATTTAATTGACTACCACATACTGTAGAACTAAGTTCAATTATCTCAGAGTCAGCTGTTTAACAGCTGAAACCCTTCACTACATCTGCAAAGACATATAACAATGTCTATCATAGAATAAAAAGTAGTGAGAAAGAAAAAAAAAAATCATGCAATACAGGGGATCAAACCCAGGCTTGTGTAGATCTGATACCCTATGCCAAGAGATAAAACCCTTTCACTGACATCATCAGTGATATCATGCAGCCGAATCACTCACACTAAATGTAACCTACAACCTGACTGAAATGCAGAAAATAATACTCATGATGACAATAGATGTTAACAGCTATCAATCAATCACTCAATCAATCAAAATCTTTATTTATCCAGGTGAACATCATTGAGCAGGGCTCATTTGCAAGATGGACCTGGTTAGGATAAGGTCAGGGTACTTGCAAAAGAAAAAAAGGAGATGATACATATGTTTAAATACAACAAGATTGGATAATACAAATAGGTGACAATTATGTAACAGACGATAACATACATGGGCTATGTTGTTGGCACCTAAAAGTAAGCCTAAGGATACAAGGTTAAAATTATAATGGCTCTATGCTCATGATATATATTTTTGTGGACTTGATTTACAGAAAACAAGAAAAAAACAAATATGAAAGCACAATAATGTTCTGCTTTGCTTGTCCAGAGATACTATTGAGGTAATTATGGAGCACTGGTCCACTACTTTTTTTGACTTGTAATGTTTAATGGTTTAGAAATTCTCTTAAGAAAGAAAAACAGTTTATTTACAATGGTTATCTATTTTCAAAATATTTTTTAGCAATAAGCCCTGAAGAAGAAACATGAGGTTGAATCAGAAAGCATTGGTAATGATGAACAGCTGAAAATAATTATATGAATTGAAAAACAAATTTTCTGGTCCAGAATTTATTATTGTTTTCTTCTTTTAACCTACCTAGGAAACGTGTCAGATATTTAACATTTTGTTCTAAGTCCATTAATAAATGCCCCCATAAGAAAATTGTTGACAAAGACTGATTGTTGTCATTTCACATTTTAATGTACTGTGTGTACTAAGCTGACATGATCTGGAGGAAAACAATGTCATTCTTGCTTGAATTACATCAACATTTATCCAAGATTCAGCTGGCTGGTTTGAAAATGTCTGAGGGATTTGTTGTAAAACCATCAAATAAGAGAGACAAACAAAATTGCATTTATATATAAATATTTGCAATTTTTAACTTAATTTGTAACAAAGGAGGCCTACTTGTCCTCACAGTGGAACATACTATATTTTTAAAGCATTGCTTTTATCTTTAAGCCGCTCTTAAGCACTTGAAAACAGATTGTTAACTAAACAAGTCATGCAGTTTGAGGAGCGAGAAGCTGCTATGGAGCTTTCTGCAAGTTTAGAACAACCAGTTACATGCTATGTTCAAGGAGACAACATATACTCTCAGCATTTTATGTTACCGTCTCAAATGGATAACTCTTCATTAATGTAAAACAGTTTGTTAATCTCTTTTGTCATGGAGTATCCTGAAGCACTGTGTTATAACCTTTGGCTCCACTGTACCTTCAGCGTTTCTTGTTTCACCATGCCCTTGTCATCCAGTCACTGGGTGAATCTATCAATAGTCTTATCAAATCTGTTAATAAAATGCTTGGTTCGATCAAGTGCTTTGACAGGAAATATGATGCCTTGTCGGTAAAGACCAATTTTTTACAATCTGAGTGTAAATCAGTTAAAGAAGAGTTATAGAGTTAGAAAAGCATGTTGGAAAGATCTCTGACACTCTTCACAAAACTGAGCCTTTGTGCAGGCTTTAGAATACAGTGCTGCCTTTGCCCTAAAAGAAGACTACAATGTTATCTATAAAACTGAATTGCTGAAGATCCATTTTCAGCAGGGAAATATGTAGATGATTGGCCTGCCTGAAATTTACAATGTAAATTTTACAACCATTTCATGATTTAGTTAAAGAGGTTCTGATTAAAATGTTTGACTTATCAGCTGACAATTCCCCCGCTACTTACTGGAGCCTTTCATGTATCATTCAAAAAACATCTACACCGGATTCTGTTAACTCTGTTTCACACCCACATGACAGTGTTTCCACCAGACTGAGATCTACAAGTCTTGCTAGATTTGAATTTGAAAGTGACTGCCATCTTGTCTTTCTTCTGTCATGGCATAAAGTAGTACTCATATACAATAACAATCAATATGGTTTTTATTACCCGGGACTTTTAATATCAGATTCAAGAGAGAGTCACAGGTTTTTGGCTTACCAGCAGGATATATCAGAGACTGAAGCACAATTAAACTTATTAGGTTTCATCAGGTGTCAGTGTGGCTCAACTGAGAGCACATCTGCCTCTGGGCCAGAAGGTTATAGGTTCTAGTTCCATTCCAGGATTCAGCTCATATCATAAATGCAGGCACCAAGTACAATACTAGGGGATGCTGTACTGCTGAGGTGTGTCATCCTTCAGAGGGGATGTGAAGCTGAGGTCCTGTCTGCCTTTTCTGGTGGTTGTTAAGGTGACTGTTAAAGAACTCATAGTGTTTCTTGAGAAGAGTAGGGAAATTTTATTGAAACAATAAAACATAACAAACTCAATTATAATACAGTAGCAAACATCAAAATCTACAAAAGGCCACATTATATAGGATCAGGATCAAACCATTGCAAAAAGAAACAGCATAAAGTACACATTTTCTGTCTTTCCATGAACTCATAAAATCCAATGCACTCTATTTCAAAGTTTATCTACTGCAGTTTTCCCCAGTTTATTATAATCCTGTTCCCTTACTTGTTGCACTGTATTTTCTATTTGAACCACTACCATTCAATTGGTATGTTGAATATGTTGTGTAACATACTGGTATCTTGCTTGCCATACATAGAATTTTATACAAGAGAAGATATAATTTAGAGTGCTAATATGATATTTCTGTAAAATTCCTGTATAGTCCCCCAATATCAAGCTTTCATATGTAATAGTCTGTAAAAAAAAGGCCAATGCCACCTAGTGGCCAGAACGTTCCCCCCATTGTACTGCAAAGGCACAGAGAATGAAAAACATGTTCCTGTGATTATTCTATGCTAACACATTCTGGTCACAAGCACTGTCTTTCATGAACTGGTTTATGCTTTAAGTTACCCTTACCTCCTGGTTTCCCATGACAACTTAGCCACAACACATCCCATATTTTGGGTGATATTCTGGTATCATTTAATAGTTATAATGATATTTGTAATTTTGTTGGGGGGGCATCTAGGAAAATCTACCTGAATAGCAGATGTTCTGTTTATAATTTGAGAATGTAACTGTTTCCTATGGACATGAAGTAGTTCTGGTTTATTTACCTGCCATTGCTTCCATTTTTTTGATTGCTGGAATAGCAAATTCAGGAACATGTAAATGAGAAATTAGTTTTGGGGAGTCCAGTACCGATTTCTGTAACATGGGTTTAAATAATAATTTTGTCAATTCTTTCCAAGGATGTGTTGCTGTATTCCAACCTACCTGCAAGGTGTATATCAGAAAAAATATATAAAAAAAGGAGGGTTTATCACACTGAAGCCCCCTTTCTTTCTTGGTAAGTATGTAAGTTCTCTTTTTACTGGATTTAATCTGTTGCTCCAGGACATTTGAAAAAATAACTAAATAACCGTGTGTCCAGACATTGAGAAATAGGATATATTTTACAGATGTTTAAGAATATGGATAAAATAACCTTTTTTATAATAAGAATTTGCTTCTGTTTGGACATTGTCCAAGATTTCCAGGCCATGTCCTTTCTTTCACGTAACTGAATTTTCTTTTCCCAGTTAATATATGCTAAATTTCATTTTCCATAAGTGATCACTAAGATTTGTATAGAGGTTGTTTTAATAGAAATGTCTGCTTTGGAAAGACTCAGTGCTGGGTCTTCACTTAACAGTATACCATTACTTTTCTGTGTATTCAGTTCTGTGCCAGTTAATTTAGAGAAGTTTTGGAAAGTCTCTGTTTCCTTTATTCCTGATTCTCTATCTTTCACAAAAATACAGACATCATCTGCATAAGCTGCTAACTTTTGAGGGGAAATATCCTTATGCAGAGAAAGTCCTTCAATATTAATATCCCAAATAATTTGCCTGACTATTGGGTCTAAAGTAAATGTGTATAATAAAGGGCTGATTGGGCAACCTTGCCACACACCTCTCCTTAATTTTATTGGATCTTCTAAGAGTCCATTCGGTAAGGGAATTACGTTTGCTTTCTTATAAAGTATTTTAACACAAGTTATAAATATGCATGGGAATCCTTAAAGTTCAAGAACTTGAAAAAGGTAAGAATGCAATACCTTATCAAAGGCTTTAGCCTGGTCTAATGCTAATACATAACCATTAAGTTTTCCTTGATTGCCAAATTCAAAGATATCTCTAAGAAGCATACATTTTTGAGAAATATTTCAGTTTGGAATCGAACATGTTTGGGCTGGATGGATTATTTCCTGTGCTGCTGTTTGCAGTCTTTTGCATAAAATATTTGCCAATATTTTATAATCAGTGTTAAGGAAGCTGATGGGCCTCCAATTTTATAGGTTGCTGTTATCACCACCACTGCAGTACAGGAATGTTCAAACTTTACTTATGAAGTCAGCATACCATTGTGAAGTTCCACTAAAATATTCCCCAGCTCATTAATAAAGGTTTTATAAAATGCATGAGTCAGGCCATCAACACCTGGAGAGATCCCTGGCTTTAAACATTTTACAGCCTCTGGGATTTCTTCTTTAGTAATAGGGGCTTCTAGCATGTTAAATGTAGTGTCTGTAATTTGTGGTACTGGAAACTGAGCAAGATGATCCCAAGATTTTGTAGGCTCAACTTTAGTACCAGATAGGTCCTTTACAGTGTCTTGTGCAACTGATAAAATACCTGCATTTGAGGTCAGTAAAACTCCATCAGAGTTTATGATCCCGCCTGTTGTTTTCTTTTCCAGTTTTTGTTTACAGGCCTGAGAGGGATCTGAATATTGTAGCTTTTCTAAGCCAAATTTCATTTCTGCCTCTAATGAAACAGCCCTATTATATTGATACTGACACATTTTTGACTTAATGAGATCTAGTGTGGTTTTGCCAGCATTAGGTTTAGAAACTAATTTATAGAATTGATTCCTTTAATTTGAATATTGCAAATAATCAGAATTTGTTTTAGTTTTCCCAAAATGAAAAAAAAATTCCTTAATATCTTTCTTCGTATCAGTCCACCACTCCCCAAGGTCTTCATACATGCATTAAACTGAGGTTCCAGCTTGAAGCAGGGAAAGGATATTTTGTGTGGTTTCTTTGGAATGAAGTAATAATGAACTTAATTGCCACTGTTTTTGTAAACTAAATGGTACATGATAATAATGAATGATCAGAGAACTAACTGGGATATATGTTAAAGGATCCTGGCATAAGAAAACGTGAAAGAAAAATAAAATCTATCCTGGTGGCTAAAGTGTTTCTTCTATAGGTATACCCTTGATCCTTATGGAGTTGCCTACAGGCATCCTTTAAATTAACAGTTTCAATTGTGTTTTTCAAAACATGAGTACCACAATATACCTTCCTCTGTATGTTTAATGTCTAGTGTACAATTCACATCCCCTCCCCAAATTACATTTCATGCAGTGTGTAGGTAAGGTCTAATTTTGTTAAAAAGCTCAATCCTGGTGTATTTACTCTGGGGAGCATAAGTATTAATAATCCTTAAAATATTCCCATTATGAGTACAGTTAATCAATTATGCTCTACCGGGTAAAATGTCTACAATCCTCTGTATCTGAAAGTTTTGGCCTTTAAAAAAATGTCTAACCCATCTACTAAATCAGGGCCAAAAGACCAGAATGACAGACCCCACATCCAGCTTTTTTTAGCTTGTGTGATGTCTAGTAAGGTGTTAAACCTGGTTTCTTGTAAAAATATCACATCAAAATTGGTATACTTAAAAAATGACAAAATAGAAGTTCTTTTCTTGTAACTTTTCGTGCTACAAGTATTTAGAGAGGCTACTTGTAAAGGTGGCATTTACACAAGGTGCTTTTAAGGGTCACTCTTTTGTTTTCGTTTACGCCCCTTCTTTTTCTTAATTTCCAAAGGCCCTAAATCTCTGTTCTCCTCTGCCTCCATTTCTGAGACTACACCGGATTGCAAAGATATATCTGATACTGGCTCAGAAGCACTATCTTCTTGCAGAGCCTGAAAAGTGTTATGTAAGGGAATTATTGGGGCTGGGGGGGGGAGGTTGAGGTTTTTGAGGTTTGTTTAATGGAAGCCCAGGTAAGTCTCTTAGAACTGGGGAACTGAAATTCCGTTGATGGGGGGGGGGGATGTCTCAGTAGGAGCAGTATCAGAAGGCCTTCTTAGGCCTGATTCCTTTTGCGTCCTTTATGAGATTACCTTTGTAGCCAGCAAAACAGGTTCACTGTATGTCGGAGATCTATTTTCTGTAGAGGGGGATGCAACACAGTGGTCGGCATATCTAGATTTGAGGTGCCAGGTTCTTGTACTTGGTATTTTTCTTGGGCCTGAGAAACTAAATGCTCCTGATCATCCCCCAGTCCTATTTTGTCCTGCCCAAGGGCATTGATTATATGCCTGCCATAGTTCATCACAGAGATTACAATGAAAGACATTCCTGCATATTGCACTGGCATGCCCAAACTCTCCACATAAGGAGCACCGAAGACGATAGCAAGCACTACTAAGGTATGTCCTACAGCCCCATTTATAACAAGCTTTGGGTTGGCTGAGATAGAAGCACACCCCTCTATCCTGGCCAAAAAAAAACTATTAGGCATATGTTGTATTTCCCCATCCTTCTGATGTAATTTCACCTGAAACCTCCACCCCCAGTCCATATCCCCTCAGTATCTATAATTGCCTCAGAAGGCCCCTGTACAGAACATTTTTTTTTCAGCCAGAATAGGATATCATTAACATTTACAACTTTGTTCCTAAACATAACTGTTACTGTTTTGTATGAAAGTTTAGTAAGGGGTACAGCCCAGAAAAGTGTCCATAATGGTGAAGTTTTCAACGCATCATATTTCTGCCTAAATCTCTACAAATTAGTAAAGGTTTTCAAAATAAAATTGAAAACAACTTACCCTGAAACATGTATCAGTGCATCTATATCTGTAGCTTGAAAGTTCATAGATTCTTTAAGTAACTTGTGCACAACATAAAGCCTGGTGAGGTGTTCTTCCAGGCTTCCTCTATATCACAACCTTAGTGTTCTTGTGAGGAGCTGATCCCAGTTTATTCTTAAAAAGCTCTGAAAATGTTAAGCCTGTCCATCTATCTTCCCTTCTAGATAATGAAGGATCAGGATTGTCCAACTCAGAGTTATGATTAGTGTGTATATTAGAGTTTGTATTTCCTTATTATTTTTTTTAATTATTTATTTTTATATGCCCCAGAGCCTGGCGGGCGGCTATGGCCCTCCCTCAGAGGGACTCATCCTCCTGCCCCACGCATCCCCTCTAATTAAACCCCTGGTAGTTCCCCTGAGGTGGGGCCAGGGAGGAGAATGCTGGCTTTTCTCCCCCCCAGAGCACAAATCCAGAATCCAGGGGTAGCACAGGGATGTGGCGCCATCACGGAGCTTGTCAGCTCCCGTTTTTCCTCTTTTCTCTCATCCCCCTCCACAACTGATGTAAGGATGTCAACATGTGTCTCCTGACCCATACTGCCCTCCAGCTACCACCAGAGGGCAGTCAATGAGCATAATGACAGGCCTCACTCCCTGCATGAGAGGACAGCAGTCCTCTGGACACTCAGTCCTCTCTCTCTCCCCTGCAGACCCCTGGTGGTCCATGCTTATTCCTGAACCTGGGTTGCCAACATGGCACACCAGTGCCCCAACCTCCAGTGCCACTGGGCTGGCTAAGTTCCCATTTCTATGGTCTAGACCAGTATAAGTTGTACAGAAATTTGGAACAAGTACCTGTTGAGATAATCTGTTAGAAGTTGCTCCTGTCTCCTCAACATGAAAACTTATAGAAGGATGTTCCTCAGTATTGGTCTGCTGGAGGCCCCCTTGAGTATTCTGGCTTGAAAAATCCTCCCAATGTTGGTCCAGAACCCATTTCCCTTTGGCTGTTCTGACCCAGCCTGCATTTTGCAAAGCATCTTCCATGGACCAATCTTGAAAATGTTTTGCTGAATCTGACTGATGAGCTAGAGAAAAGGCTGCTTTCACCTGTTGTTGTGCAGTCATGTTGTCCCATCAAGGAACGCTATTATCTGGGCATAGAACTTTTTCCGGTATGCTGACAGGGACTCCTAGCTGACTGTCAGGGTTAGCCGTTTTAGTTCGCGCCATTTCTGAATGTCTTACTCCAGGATGAATCGATAGTAAAGTAGTACCTGCAGGTTGAAAGGTCACTGTCCCTTGCTGTGAAAAATTCATATTCTGTGGTAATAATGTTTCCTCTTGTCATTCGCCAGCCTCATCACTGCTGCACACCAAAATCCAAAGTTTTGAGTCTTGAGCATTCTCCATTTGCTCCACATGCAGCATTACTAATTTGGTACAAGTCACATCTTCATCCCCTTGCTGACCATGGACTGAAGTCAGGAACTTGAGTCTGCTCACACGCAGCTTCCACCTCCTCCTCCTCCTCCATCTCTGACAGGGTATCTGCCATCTTGCAACGCAAGACAGCAGTGCCCCCTACCACAAAGAGTAGTGGAATTTCCCCAGTGCCCTAGCCAAATTTCAAACATTCACTTACATATCACCAAAGTTCAATCTGATTCAATTTCCTTTGGTTTGCTTCTGTACCGTCCCTCCTAGGGATGAGGCTGGAAACAGACAATAATATCTAGCCCTCTTTTCCTGGTCAACAAACACAAAATAAATTCATTAAGTATTAAATAAATGAACAGGTAAAGTTTGGGTGATTAAGATGGAAAATCATTAGTTCTTGCACAAAAGCATGGGTACCTGTTGATGATGTAATAGATCACTGAACTTGGTCCCTCAGTTAAAAAAATATTTATCTGTAATGATGAGGAAACATAGCAGTGATTTCCACATCAGCCATCAAGAGAAAGCATCAGGTGATGCGAAAATGTTTGATGGCTGATGTGGAGGTGCTTCTACCACGTTTCTCATCATTTTTTGAATAAATAAATAAATATTTTTTTTTAACTAAGGACCAAGTTCAGTGGTCTATTGCATTGCTACTGGGTAGCTGCGCTCTTTGTGCAAGTGTTTCAGTCATTTTGCTAATGGATCCATTTTTGTTTCATGTAGTTGTCTCCAGTCGTAAGTGTAAAAATCATTAGTTGTTTTGAGGCTGATCAGCTGGCAGCTTATGTTCAGTCCCACTATGTGCACATCTCAGAAAGAGACTCCTCTATACAGTATCTCCCTTGGATTTTGACAAAGATTTCTCCTATACTGCAGAGACCACTGAAGCAACTTATACTTGAAGTTATTGCTAAAAACTGAAACAGATAGAAATCCACTTTCATTTATGAAATGAATATCCTCCTTAGTACTAATTGTCTCATAGTAAGGATGTAGAGGTTATTGAAGCTAATGAAGCTATCTCTATTTAAAATTTTCATGAATAATGAAACAGTCTTTTTCAGTAATGAACTCAGTGTTGTCCTAAATAGATTGGTTCTGAAATTTTTTACAGCCAGTGTGAATGTTATAATTATTGGGATTGTTATTTTATAGTCACAGTTCAATCCAACTTTTATAATACTTTGTGCTGTTTGGAAATTGTTCAGTATGTGCTGTATGTTTTATACTGTTTGAACAGTGTAGTTGCAATTGCAAAAAACAGAGATGGTTCTCTTAAGTTGCTCACCAATAAACCACATGATTGTTTGATTGATTAATTGTGTTTCAGTAATGAATTCAACATTGTTTCAAATACAAATTACTGTTTACTTTTTAGTTTGATTCTAATACCCTGTCTCAGTGCTAAATGAATTGTATTCGATGTTTTTTTCCCAAAGTAAGAAAGTTTATTGTCTATGACCAAATGTGTCTTTACTTAATCTTATACCTTGTGGATTAAATGATAATATAATTTCCTTTGTCTTTAGTTTTTGATTTTTATGTATATTTATATATATATATTATGATGTCTGGTAGCACCACTATAGTTAAGGCTGAGCAGGAGTTTATGTGTTAAACCTCAAATTTGGAGTTTAATATCTTTGCATCCATTCAACAGACTTGCACTAAAGTTTGCACCTGCAGTCTCAGTGGGTAGCTATCTTGGCATACCAAATTTCATTCCAGTCAGATGTGTGGATTCTGAAATGCAGATAGTAAAACATTTTTTTTTACAAATTGCTGTTTGTTGCTTGTTTTTTGTCATTGCCTAGCACCCAGACAGTATGGAATTTTGGTCTTAAATTTTCAGGGTAGAAAGGGCTTGGCCCACAGTTGTGTTGTTCACTGGTTTGGTGAAAAAAAATATTAATCCATTCCAAAGTTATTACATTTTGAAAAGTCAGTTCTGAGCATGCGCAGTACAGTGTTTTGGATAGCTGCTTGACATGAAATAAGAATTTTGGTCCATGTGAAAAGGGATTCTTTTTTATATTGGGGTAATACTTTTCCATGAGAACAAAATATTGTTTTGTATGCCCACGATCATGTTTCATTTTTTTTTTTCAAAAAAATTAAAAATCTCAAAACCCTCAAAAATGACATCCTGCACACACGCTGAACATGTATCTTGCTATTTATTACCCCATTAGGTGGATTCTGTGCTTAGTTTCTAGAAAAAATGACTCAGAAATGTATTTTTAAACATTTAAAAATCCTGTTTTTGTGAGCCAATTTTGTTTTTTCATGTGAATATATGAAGAAAGAATTGGTCCATATAAAAAAGGATGGCTGCATACCAAAAGTGTTTTTCTCTGATCTTTCTTTTAAAATGGGGCAGTGTTTATGCTGAGGGTCCAAAGGATGTCCAGAGTCAGAGCCACACTATGATACCAGAGAAGAGTTGAAGGAGAATTGATGGCATCAAGTTGATCAGAGGGTCTATGACTGGAGCTGGAGCTGGAGTTGCAGAGCAGAGTATCAGCAGAAAGGAGTTGCGAAGCACTGAGGGGCCAGAAAGCTGGAGTACTATAGTGTTGGAACCTGAATAGGAGATCTGAGTGTGGAGTGTACAGAAATGGAAAACCAGAGAATAGAAGGCAGTCACGGTGAAGGGCTGGGTGATATTTGATTTTTACTTTATATTAAACTGCGCTAAATGGAAAAAATAAACATAGAACCATAAAGTATAAAAGACTGAAACCGTATAAAAAATACAACTTAAGCTGAGTAACAGAGTGGCAGCTGAACAGTTTTGCATATTCATTAGTATGCAAGCACTATCTTTCATTTTTTTTTACTACCAGATACACTCGTTTGAGTTTGTTAAACAAGAACTCATATGCATGTTTGCTGCAAGTCTTTTAAACAGATTTTAAGTAACAGCTGAGTATGCATGTTATACAAACATGCATATAAATTGTAGCTGTCATGAATTTTGAACCACTTTAGCTTTGGGTCATGATGTTTTCTTTAGATAAGCTTGTATCTGTAAGGGTGGGTGCAGAGGTGACGTAATTTGCACAGGTTAAAAGGGTGAAGTGTTTTGCATTTTTTCTTTCTATGATTCAAAATTTGGCATTGATGGTCACTGACCAATCAGTGGGCCAGCACAGAGTGCATGTGGATCTGTCTGTATATAATGGATGTTGTTTTCTGACTTCTCAGATGCTGTCTAAGTGTAGAGTCAGGAGGACACCAGATATGAGCTAACCCTTCAGTATTTTAAGTTTTTTTTTATCTGGAAAGTCAGCAAGTTACTAGTGTAGCTTTTCTAGTTATACTTTAAATTGAACTGAGTGGCGTGATTCCCTTGGCAATGGGAAAAACTCTAGGATGAACAATGCTGAATTAAAAAAAGGAACTTACCTATCGGCAGTAGCAAAGATCTTTGTAATTAAAATCAAGGATATACGAGTTAGTATTGATTTAGGAAAAATTAAAGTTTATGTTTTAAATTGGTTTATGTCACAGAATTAAAAGCACACTAACACAGACTTCAGGGTGAGTTTTAAATAGCATTGTTCTTCATAATACATGATAATTTCAGGTGTGGTTCAGCCATAATTAGATTTCTGCAACAGTTTACTTCTTTAAGTATACACAGTAAATAAGTTAAACATCTCAAGATCAAGTAGGGTCTGTGGTGATACTGTAGGCAGGGAAACATATTGACAGACTGGGTGGGACAAGTGGTCCTTATGTGCCACCAAATTCTTTGTTTCCATGTTTATGCTTCTACTGCTTGACAATTGAGTTTTCCATTTTGTTTTTTGATTCTAAGTATAGTGACACACAGAAGAGTGATCATTTGGTCATCCTTGAAGCCAAGTACCATTAACTGTTATTGCTGTTTTGGCAGAAATGGAAGCACAGAGCCCAGAGGGCCCTGAGCTTCCACAGCAACATACATGTATGCATCTATAGATGGGATGGACTTACACAGGCAAATGAGGATATGATTATACCATTTAAAAAAAAAGAAATGTATTGCAAAATAAAATTGTTTATGCACTAGTTAAGGTTAAACTGACAAAAGTAGGGAAATGCAGTGTTAGGGTTCTCAACCCTAACACCCCCCCAACACACTGCAGGCAGCAACAGGAAAAAAACATTACTATTTGACCTCTCCTGTGTCTTCACAAATCAGGTGTGGGGTGTGCCTTGGGGTTTGTCAGCCCTAATGCTCACCACATTCTCATATACTGTACGCATTTCAGCTTATTTACTGATGGAATGGGGTGAGCATTAGGGCTGACAACCCCAAGGCACACCCCACACCTGATTTGCAAAGATGCAGGAGAGGTCAAATAGTAAGCATTTCTTTTCCTGTTTCTGCTTGCAGGGTGGGTTTGGGGCATTAGGATTTGGAACCGTAACACCGCATTTGCCTACTTTTGTCAGTTTAACCCTAACTGGTGCATTAACAAAGTGTTTTGCACTGAATATACTGTAGATAGACAGACAGATAGACAGAGATAGCGATATCTCTATTTCATATGTAAGATCAGTATAATGTAATATAACTTTCATTAATGATTAGAACAGGCATTAATGAACTGTATTTTCTTTCCTTGCTGATATAAGGTGATGCAAAATCTATTTTCCTTTCTTCTTCCCTCCCTGTTATGTTTGGAGTACTTTGTATCTCATTGTACTTGCCTCTTATGATGATTTCTCTTTTTAATACAATGATTTATATTTTATATAATGTTATTTAAGCTTCAATAAAATTTAGTTCAAAAAACAACTTCAATGATGTAAACTAATGTTCTGTTACATATACTGTACTATAATGCTGTTGTAATAGCCTCAATCTAATGTATTACAAATCTTCTGATAACATAGCAGTTGTTTCATTTGCTAAGAAAAGGTTTAATAAAGTTGAAAACATTGGTGACATGTCCAACAGTACTTGCAGTTACTCAGTGTGGTATATCTGTGTCTTAACTGATGACTTTGTTGCAGGAATTAGTAAAGATGACAGTTTAACAACCTACTATCATGATATAATAGCCAGCTTCCCCTTTTTCCCATAGGGAAACCGTGGCATAATTTGCCATTATAAAGGAGTGTTTGTAACGGCAAACACGCACACAGTTTCCCTTGCTGTGCACATCCTCACGCAGCAGCGCCACCACTCAAGACCGCTGACCGCTTCCATCTCTCCCGAAACAGCACCGCTGCCACCACCAGAAGAACTCGGCGGTAAGTTCTCCCCCTCCTACACAGTGAAAACCTCACAAACCAGGACAAAAACAAAATGTTTTAAAATACACAGATTCAAATTGGCACCTGAGAAGCCACACGGCTGATGCACTGGAAGCTTTTATTTTATATAATTGCTGAGGCAAAAAAGGGAAATCCGCAATTATATAAAATAAAATATGGGTCGGATGTGTGTCATACTCGATTTTACACACACCCTGGTTGTGGGATGCTTTTCACAGACCCCTTGGGCTTCACCCCAGGGTTTCTGTAGCATCTCAACTGTGTGTAAACTCTAGTTACACCCGAACCATACTTTATTCTCTATATATCTTTCAGTAAAATGGACTGTGATGTATGTCACCAAATGTTCTTTATTGTTCAGGTTCATGTGTCCATAAGGACATAAGAGTTTAACACAGAACTGTAGAGACCATCCACCACACACACACACACTTCTCAGAGGTCAAAATATTTTTTCCAACTTGGTTTCACCGTATATTTATCCACTTTAGTTTTAAAAGTGTTTATGGAGTCTGCTCCAACAGCTGATTCTGCCAGTCCATTCCAGATGCCAACCACTCTATACAAGAAAGTACATTCTCACATCTTTCCTGAAGTTACCCAACTCTTTTTTAGTGTTGTGTTCTCTTTTCACTGTTTTAACATATTATAGACTGAGGGAGCATTCCTAACCTATCAGAATGCTCCTTTCTTCGATGTCAGGCATTCTTATTCTGTGAAAAGTGTCTCACGTGCAGCTGACCTAGAAACAGTCATGTTTGGGTGAGACGATTAAAACATTATTATGTTTTTGATCCAGCTTGATCAAAAATATATTAATTCCACTACTGAGACAACTGTTAGAGTTGAAAGAGTGGTCTATCTTACATTATACAATAGCAAGGAAAAATTCTGACCTCTGATTGGTTAGTCTGGGACTGCAGCCATGATGTTATCCCAGTACAACATCACGATCTAGTTCCAGGGCACAGATGACCGCATCAACTGTAACCAGAATCACTCCACCCTGCCCGCTTCAGTTACCCCTGTTGACAGCCCACTTCTGTTATTGATGTTTGGCACATGCCTTCAGTGTCTCCAAGTCAAAAATACTACCAAAATCAAACCAACAACCCACAGGCATTCCCTGAAAACCTCAAAGTTTCTATTCCATATTAAAAAAAAACATAAAACTAAAACCCATTAATGCAGCTGACTGATCTAGCAGAATGAACAAGCGAGCAAGCGCAAATCATTGCACACGTATAACGCTCACTCGTTTGGTCTTCAAATCACTTTCCTTTTCTGTTTTTCTTTTTCACTGCAGTAATAAAACCATTCATGAAACATCCTTCCTACCACCTTTTCTCTTTATTAACACACATCCTCACAGCAGCAGCACCGAGTGACAGATCGGAAGAACGGTGGGGGTCGGCAGCAATGTCTGATTCACAAGCAGCAGCACAGCACAAACATTAAGTAACAAAAAGACAAACAGAAGGAAATATAAGGAGCCCAAGGAGGATGGGGGTCCCATGGAGTGGGCCAGTAAGCAAGCATGGGAGGGAGGGTGTTTGTGGGTAGTCAAGAGGGATGGATAGTAAGTTGTAATGGATGCAGGGTAGCCATATTCTTGGGGATTGTATGCAGTGCAGGGGACTGTATGGTGTATGGTGTGTAGGCTGTTTATACAACTTAGGGAGGAGCTTAGATAGCTGAGAAGGTAGCTGGGTAGATGGGGCAGGGATGGGTGGAACACCAAGGAAAAGGGGACCTGAGGAGGCCATCACCACAGGTTGCAGCAGACACAAGAAAGGATAGACAAGGTTGAGGAACAAAAGGGTCAGTCAATCAGGAACAGCTGGGGGCAGGCACCAACAACTGGAGGGTGGTCAAGCACCATGGGAACATAAGAACAGGGGCAAGGGTATAACTCACAGTGATGGGTGACTGGAGTAGCTCAGAGAAGGGAGAATGACAATAGAAACAGATTCTCTGTTTTTGCTAGCTTGAAGGAGCAGGAAGTGCAGGGAAGGAAACTGCAGAGAATGTGCAGAGAATGGAAGGGTGGAGGACACTACAAAGGGTAAGGGATACAACAATGAGGTAGAAGGCAAAAGAGGCAGCCCAGGCAGCAGCAGATGCAATGCAGGGCAGAAGGAAAGTGGCAAAGCAGCAGGTATGAGAGGGAGAGGGAGAGGCATGTAGAGAACAGATGGGAGGGGTGCAACAGGCAGTCCTGGAAAGGATATCACTGGTCAAGGGGAGGAAACAGGGAAGAGGAAAAGAACAGGTCAGTAGGGACACAAGGAGCCAGTTGCAAGGGGAGTGGGAAGACAGGCACAGAAAGGGGTGAAGTAGAGCAGAAGAGGAAGGGTACGAGGGTGGAATCAGATAGTCTGGGCACAAGTGGTACAAGGGAAATGATGGGGCAAAGAAAGAGGACATACAGGGCTCAGGGAAGGCACAGGGGTACAGAGGCAGGGGGAAGGAGGGGGAGATCAAGACATGGGGGCAGTGGATTACCAGACAACAGGAGGGTGAAAAGGATAAAAGAGGGAAGGTCATTATTCTGGGAAATGCAATATTTAAGGGTGTCAGATGGGGGGAAGAGGCACCAGGAAAAGCAGCATTAGGGTAGAGTACATGCCAGGCATGACAGTGGATAAAGTGGGATGGCATATTGGCAGATGTGTGAGGAAGGTAGGGGATAACACCACATTGTGGTATACCTTGACACAAATGACCTGGAGGGAAGAAGGATAGAAGAGGTGCAGAACAGTTTCAGGAACTGGGGAAACTATGCAGTATCGTGGGAAGGTCGGTAGCTTTCTCAAACATTCTACCAATGCCAAGAGTAAGTACAGCTAGGAAGCAGAGAATCACTGAATTCAATAGATGGCTAAAGGAATGGAGTGGGTCCATGGAGTATGGATTGGTTGGGGGGGCAACAAATGGTAGAACACAGACATGTATGCAGAGGATAGGTTGCACCTTAGTAAGGAGGGCTCACAAGTACTGAAGCATAAGTTGGGGGAGTTTATCAAAGAAAATTGTAATTTAAACTAGGTAAGGGGGTGCCAAATGGGTGGGAATTCACCAAGAGAGCGGGTCCTTTGGATCTCCCCCAACAGCTAGGCAAAAGCCAAATTCAAATAGGAGGGGATATGGAGGGGAAGGTAATGGTGCAGAGCATAGTAGATCAAAATGGAGTGTGGTATCACTGAATGTTAGGAGCCCGGGGAACAAGATGGCAGAGTTGCAGACATTGATGGTGGAAGGGGAGGTGGGCATAGCCGCCATCACTGAGACATGGGCAACCCAATACCATGACTCGGACCTAACCATCCCAGATTTCAAGCTATACTGGAAGGATAGGGAAAAGGGGAAAGGGGGTGGGGTGGCCTTCTATGTTAGGAAAGGTATAAGGTGTAATAGGGAGAAGAGGGAGAAAGGCAGGATGGAGGTCATATGGGTGCAACTATACAACCCAAGGGGTAGCAAGGTTAAACTGGGGGTAGTTTAAAGTCCTCCAACACAGAATGAGGAAATTGATAGGGAGCTGGGGGAGCAGCTAAAGAGGCTTAGCGGCAAAGGGAGCATTGTGGTGGTGGAGGACTTTAATCCACCAGAGGTGGATTGGAACATCTCAGCTACCTCATGTGCAAGGGTGCAGATCCTCCTGGAAGCCTTCCAGGACAGAGTCCTGGCACAGAGGGTAGCAGAACCAACTAGGGAGGGGAACATCCTAGACCTGGTGCTGGAAGATGGGGAGCAAGTCAGGGATGTTGGAGTAGAGGTACCCCTGGCTGGAAGTGACCACTGAACAGTATGGTTCTCAATCAATCTAGGTAAGGAGATAGCCACTACAAGGATGAAGGTCCTGGATTTCAAAAGGGCAGACTTTGGCAGGATGGGTAGAATACTGGAAGGGCACATAGCTAGCATCTGTCCAAACATGGACACCGAACAAAAATGGGCAATTATCAAGAGGGGCCTGGCTGAGGCCTCTAGCACAGGTGTCAAGAACCAGAGCAAGAAATCCAGGACAAAGAAGCCAAGCTGGATGAACAAGGAGGTAGAGGATAGGGTGAGGGAAAACAGAGCTCCATTTAGAACCTACAAAAGATTCAACAGGGAAGAGGACAGGGAGGAATACGTGATGAAATCCAGGGGAGTGAGTAGAACAGTAAGAGCAGCCAAGGCTTTGAGAGAACTGAGGCTGGCCCATTGGGATCAAAGAAGGTGAAAAGGATTTCTTCAGGTATATAAGGAGAAGAGAAAGAGTAAGGATCAGATTGTTAGAATCAAAAATGGCAGTGGGTGGGCAGAAAATGGGGCAGAGTAGGCAGAAGAACTCAACGAGTACTTCTCTTTAGTATTCACAAAGGAGAGGGATGGGCCCATACCTAAGGGGAAGGGCAGGGAGGGGAAATCACAGAGGGAAGGGTGTTGGAGGGCCGTAAGTCCCTGAGGGTTGATAAGGTACCTGGACTGGATGGAATTCATCCTAGAGTATTGAGAGAGTTGGCAGTAGTCCTGGAGGGGCCATCGGAGGACCTGCTCAACGCCTCTCTGGAAATGTGATGTGTACCCAGGGATTGGAGGGTTGCACAGGTTGTGCCCCTCCATAGGAGTAGGCCCAAGGGCAAACCAGGGAACTATAGACCAGCAGCCTGACCTCAATTGTGGGAAAGCTAATGGAGACTATTCTCAAGGAAAGGCTGGTAAACTTTCTGGAGGATAATGATCTCCAGGATGGCAGACTCTGGCAGATCCTGCTAGATGACCTGGTGGACTTTTTTGATTGGGTGACACAGACACTGGACACGCGGTGGACATTCTATACCTGGACTTCAGCAAGGTCTTTGATTCAGTGCCACATGGTAGAATGACCAGCAAACTGAGCAACCTGGCAGAGGGGAAGAAACTGGTTAGATGGGTCAGGAGATGGTTGCAGGATATACAGCAGAAGGTAGTAGTGGGGGTGAGGTATCTGAGCCCAGGAAGGTAAGAAGTGGGATCCCACAGGGCTTGGTGCTGGGACCAGTGCTGTTTAACATTGTTATTGCCAACATCGCAGAAGGGGTAAAGAGTAAGATCAGTCTTTTCACCAATGACACCAAGATCTGTGCAGAGGTTGATGGAGGGGAAGGCAGTACAGTATATCAGGAGGATTTGGCAAAACTGAAAGAATGGTCTAACACATGGCAACATGGGTTCAATGCCAAGAAGTGCAAAGTCATGCACTTGGGAGCCAGGAGCCCCAGAAATAGTTACTGGTTGCGGGGAGTGCAGTTATCCAAGTCAAAGGAGGAGAAGGATATGCAAGCACTAGTGACAGGGGAAACTCAGCTCAGTGCAGAAAGGCAGCAGCAAAGGCCAACAGAATGCTTGGGTGCATTGCAAAGGGGAATTGCCTCTAGGAGAGGGGAAGTCATCCTGCCCCTGTACAAGTTCCTGGTGAGGCCGCACTTGGAGTACTGTGTGCAGTACTGGTTCCCCTACTTGTAAAAGGACATTGAGTTATTAGATGGGGTACAGTGGCAGGCAACAAAAATGATCCTGGGATTGGGAGATAACCCTTATGAGGAGAAAAATTTGATTTGTGTCTCTGACATGCCTCGTTGCTGGCTTACGCAATACCTAGAAAGGAATGAGTGTGTCTGAAAGAGGGATAACTGGGTCTGCAAATCACCCTAGTTCATCTATAGCTCAGGTGGTTACAGCATGGCATGGAATGCCAGGGGCCTGGGTTCAAATCCCAATAGAGGGCACAGATTTTCCTTTCACCTTTCTTTCATGATTTGCTTCACAGTGGCTAACTGCACTGAGAAAAGAAGTTGATTTGTGTCTCTGACATGCCTCGTTGCTGGCTTATGCAACACCTAGAAAGAAATGAGTGTACCTAAAAAAGGGATGACTGGGTCTGCTAATCTCCTGAGTTCCTCTATAGCTCAGGTGGTTAGAGCATGGCATGAAATGCCAGGGGCCTGTGTTCAAAGCCCAGTAGAGGGCACACATTTTCCTTTCACCTTTCCTTCAAATTAAAAGGTGGAAGGGAAACCAGGGTGCACAGTCTGAAGTTGAGAGGAGGCAGATTCAGGAGGGAAATAAGGAGGCACTATTTCACCAAAAGGGTAGTGGCAGGGTGGAATGCTCAGCCAGAGGAGGTGATATCACTGCAGACAAAGGGCAGCTTCAAAAGGGGTGGGACAGGTTCAGAGGGAAGGTTCAAACTATGGAGGGGTGGGAGTGAAGGATACATGGGCAAAATCAGTGGGGAGGAGGCAAGGGATGGGGGGGCAGTTGCAGTCTGAAAGACGGAAGTGCTGCACGCTCGAGCAGACTAAATAGACCAATAGGCCTGTATCTGCTGGCAATTTTGTATGTTCACATGTAAACTGAAAAACATGAAAAAACAACATAAAGACTGAGGCAACAGGGCATACTAACAAAGACTGACAACCCTGATATTACTATGGAGACTGCAGAGCTGCAGGAAAAAGACATCAGCTTCACCTACTGGCTGAAATAATGAATCAGCACTATTTTTTTATAAAGTAACCCTACCCATTCCAAAAACGGACAAAAAGTTGACTTTAAATGTAGTTTTTCAACTTTGTTTTCTTTGTTCTACAAACGAACCATTGTGCAACAGCAATAATACACTCCAGGGTGTGTGTTGTGCTGGGATAACATCACTTCTGGGGCATTAGAAGCACTCAGCCTGTGGCCTTGTGCCCAACTACCCCAGGCGTGATGTCTTCTCAGCACAACACACACCCTGTTGTGCATTATTGCTTAATTCTTAGAGTACCAGAACCACTCACCTTCAGTTTGAGGTTTTCATACTCCAAGAATCTACACGAGACCACTTAAGAGTGGACTTGGTGACAATATTAACATACAGATGCATCTGTCAGAAAAAGACTTGTAGTTCAGTATAACTGTCTGTTTTCCTACCTGCACAATCCAAACTACAGTAACTTTGAATGTGCCTTGGACAATGCCCTAGTAGAAGCTAAGACTCTTCTCTCCCCCGCCACCCCTCTTTCCTGTCCTTCCTCTCTCCAACCTCTTTTAGCTAGCCAGAGCTCTCTTGAAATTCTTTGCTGCCTCTGCATTTATCACATTTCTGGACAGGTTGTTCCATCTATCCACCACTCTTTCCTTGAAGAAGTATTTCCTCATATCCTTCCTGAAGCTACCATCATCAGCTTATGATTGTGCTCCCTGGTTGTTGATCCCTTGCATTACTGGAATAGGTCATGACACGCTACCCTGTTTGCTCCCACTAGGTATTTATTGGTTTGCATCATGTCCCCTCTTAACCTCACGTACTTCAGAGAGTCCATATTCTGACTGACTAGGCGTTGCTCATGTTTTCCCCCGCTGACCCTGTATCATCTTTATAGTTCATCCTTTGACATACTCCATATAGACCTTTTTGATTTTCAGGTGTGGGCTACAGAACTGGACACAGTAATCCAGGTGCAGCCTCACAAAGAATCCATAGAGGTTCAAGAGTACATCCTTTCTTCAACTGAAGGATCCCTTCCCTATATATCCCAGCATTTTATTTCTCTTCCTAAGTGCTGTGATGAACTAAACAATGGTTTGAGACTACCACTAATGATGACCAGTAAGTTTCTTTCCTTTGTGACCACACTGAATGTTTTCACCCCAATCCTATAACTCACAATTGGGTTACCCCTGCCTATGTGCATAACTTTGCACTTAGAATTAAACTTCAGCTTCCAGTGTCGGCCACCCTTCCAGTATTTCTAGGTCCTTCTCATATCTTGAATCCCCTCTTAAGTACGAACCCTACCTTGGAGTTCACTGTCATCTAAACTTTGACATTTAGACTTCTCAATTCTTCATCATTTATTAACATGATAACCAACCCTCATATACTCTTATTCTGCAGGGTAAACAGTACAAGTTCCATCCAGTCTCTCCTTGTATATTATGCCTTCCACCCCTAATAATACATAGAAACATAGAAACATATAAGTTGACTGCAGATAAGGACCGCAAAGTCCATCCAGTCTGCACATTTCTTTTTCTACCTTATAAATGTGCCATCAGCCTTTGCTCTGTCAATGGCCTATCTATTCATACTCATCTGTATTGCTCCCTTATGCCTATCCCATGCCTATTTGATGTCCTGCACTGTATTCATATCCACCACTTCCTGAGGTAGGCCGTTCCAAAAAGTGGAAAAATAACTTCCTCACATTACCCTTCAATCGGCCTCCCTCTAATCTCATGCTGCGTCCTCTTGTCCTGCTATTTTTCTTGTATTGAAACATGTTAGACTTTTTCATCATGTTAACGCCCTTAAGGTGTTTGAATGTTTCGATCATATCACCTCTCTCCCTCCATTGCTCTAGGGTATACATATTGAGCTCTGTTAATCTATCCTCATATGTTTTCTGATGTAGTCCCTGCACCATTTTGGTTGCCCTTCTCTGGACAGCCTCAGTTTGGTTAATGTCCTTGTGAAGGTGTGGCCTCCAGTACTGCATGCAGTACTCCAGATGGGGCCTAATCAGTGTCTTGTAAAGAGGGATTATTACCTCCCCCTTCTGTCTTGTGATACCCCTACAAACACACCCTAACATCCCCCTAGCCTTACCTGCTGCTTTAGTGGTCTGCTTGGATGATTTCAGGTCATCGGTGATGATGATGCCCAAGTCTCTTTCTTCCCTTGTGACTGTCAGCAACTCCTTTCCCAGCCTATATGTGGCTTCAGGGTTTCTCTTCCCTATGTGCATGATCTTGCACTTCGTCACATTAAACCCCAGTTGCCACTCTTCCGACCATTTTGCTAGTTTATCCAGATCTCTTCTCATTCTGCCCATCCCATCTGGATCATCTACTCTGTTGCAGATCTTGGTGTCATCTGCAAACAGACAAACCTTACCCTCCAGTTCATCTGCAATGTCACTGATGAAGATATTGAAGAGGACTGGCCCCAGGACTGATCTCTGAAGTACCCCACTTGTGACTTCCATCTCTTCTGACTGTATACCATTTACCACCACTCTGTTTTCTGCCTGTCAACCAGTTTGCCACCCAGTTGACCAACTTCTTGTTGTTTCCTTTTTCTGTACCCTCTCCAGTTTGGCCACATTCCTCTTTAAATAGGATGCCTAGTACTGGCAACAGTGTACCATGTGTAGCCTTGCCACAACCTAAATAATAATATCTTGAAACCCATTGATATGCTTACAAAATGGTTCTAATGACATCCTAGAATCTGGAGTGCCTCCATTGTCACTGGGTCGCACTGTAAGTTTACCATTAGTTGCATTGTAATTATGCAGTAATTATTACTTGCAAATATTTTTCATCTTTGGCCAGCCCAGTGGCGTGAAGGGTTAAAGCCTTTAATGACTTACTTCCTGTCATGCCAGCAATCTTGTTCATGAATGAGCATGGGTTGCCAGGGATTGGTGGCTTTGCAGAGGATTGAGCACCCCAGAAACTGTGCTGCTTTCCCAGCGAGAGGAAGCCAGTTGACTTCAGCTTTGACTGCCAGTGGGTGGAGGCCTGGTGGTAGTGCAGGCAGTGAGAGTCTCAAAGGGAGGGGCCGCAGTTCTGCAGGATGTGTGCACCTCCTTGTGCACATCCTAACATCCTGCCATGGTAGGGGCTCGCAAGAGAAAAGTGGAAAACAGGATCCAGTGGTGAGCCACTGCCCTACCACCTCCCCAGACATGCACCGCCACTCACTCCTGGAGCAATTCTGAATCTGAACTCGGGGGGGGCTCTCCCCCTCTGGCCCCACCACAGGGAGCAATCTGTGGGAGACTCTCTCCACATAGGTCGGAGGATGTGGTGCTGGCCAGGGGGGAGGTGGGGCAGATGCTGGGCCTTGCCTGCAGAGTAGAAAGCTGAATAAAAAAATAACAACATATTTTTCATCTTCAATGTCTCTCAGTTGCCTGGCATCAAGAAAGTATTTCCTCCAGTCATTTTTTCTTCCCAAGTGCAGCATAGTCATACATTGCTCATTGAAAAAACTCATCTTCCAGCTTTTAGCTCAATCCACAACTCTATCACTACCCCTGTCACTATGTGTTGAAATGGTTTCTGCTTGTTTTTGGTTTCCTGTTGGTGCACGCAGTGTGGTAATATCTACAATAAAACGCACTTTTGTTAATCGCACTGAACAATGCCTTATTCCATTGTATAGGGCATACATTAGAGGCGTATCTAGACTATGGCTCTCCTTTCTGGAATCCAAACCAAAAAAAAGAAATATCAATTCTTGAACAGGTTCAAAGGAGAGTAACTAGAATGATTCCAAGATTAACAAACTTGGATTATCAGAACAGATTAAAAGCTACTGGTCTTTTCTCTCTTCAAACTAGAAGATTAAGAGGTGATATGCTTATGGTTTTTAATTTAATAAATATACCAGATCTAATGGAAAAATGTGGTCTAACACTCTCCCAAAGGAGACATGTTCCATGACTGCATAATAAACAGCTTGAAGTAAAAACTTATAAAACCAGCAAAAGGGGAAACTTTTTTCCAATAAGAGCATCTGGAACACCTTGCCACAAGAATTGGTAGAGGCAACTAGTGCCACTGTCTTTAAAAACAAATTAGATGTTTGGTTGAGGGATAACAGATAAATAATGTCCCACATAGTGTGGGGAACAGTCTCGATGGGCTCTGGCCTTCTTCTGTTCTTTCATACCAAGTAATACACACTTAATCATCCAGTTTCTAAGTCCCAAATGCAGAAGGCCCAAAAAAGACACTGGACAGTATTAATTTTAGCACAGAACCCCATGGTACTCCACTCATCATGTCTCCCTCTTCCGACACTTACCCATTCATCCTTACTCTCCATTTCTTGTTTTCATCTAGTTTGTGACCCATCTTATAGTGCTGCTTTAAATATTGATGCTTTCATTATGAGTACCTTGTATGATAGTAGGCAATATCCAGGAAAATAATATCCATTAGTACTCCCTTGTCCTATTTCTCATTAACTGGCTCTTAAAAACTAAGTTCATTTGTCACACATGATTTCCTATGTGACTTTTTAACATTAACCCTGTAGTTATTAAATGGTGTTCTATACTTTCCTTGGTAAATGGTTCCAATTTCTTCCCAACCTCAGTTGGGTGATAGTTTTTACTTTCCTCTTGAGATCCCTTCTTATGTAGAGGCATCACCATCCACTGCCCCTCTTCAGTCCTTCAGAAGCTAGCTATTTCTGCTACTATTGCTTTAAGTAGTCTTGTGGTCAAATTGTCCGAGTCCAAATTTTGTGGCAATCAGTTTTCTTAGTTTTGTTAAGATCTGTTTTACTGGTGCAGAATGTGTAACACTCAGATAATTGTGCTTTCATACCTTATGATTCACTTGCATTAATTAGATGTGTTTTCCTTATCAAATTAAAATATTTTCAAATCAAAAGAATTTAAACACATATTTTGTGCTAATAGTATCTTTGTGCATGTTGAATTCAGTGTTTTTCAAATATGTTACATAGATAATGAACTCTGCATATTGATAGCATTACATATGATAGTCTAATCATGACTTTTCCAAATGCTATTGTAAGAACTGTGAATGGCAGGCACCCTTCCAGATGGTATAGGGGATAGGGAGCCACTACCTTACAATGCTAGTGATTTGATGTGGATGTTTGTTATGGCTCCTCTGTTCTTTTATCATCCTCGCTGGTGAGAAGAGTGGTATCCAGAAAGAAGAAATAGCACATTGCCTCAATGTAGAGAAAGATTTTAGTGTGCCTAGTGACTGGTCAGTACAACCCCCTGGGATGGTTTTCCTCCCCACCTCCCCTCTGTGGTTACCCCTCCTGCAGATCCCAAGCAACAAAACAGTTCCCTCAAACAGCATGCACTGGCCGACCCTGTGGTGTGAGGGCTAAGGCACTGGATGCCTTACCTCGCTCCATGCTGGTGATCCGTGCTCAAGAATGAGCATGGGCCGCTGGGGGTCAGCAGGGGTGGAGAAGGATGGAGTGCCCGATGGCTGCTCTCCTTCTCTGGGGAGGGGATCTGCAAGCTCACACCACAATACCGCCACCTGGGGGAGCTTAGGCGAAAGGTGTGGTATGGGGGAAGCAGTAGTGGGGATCAGATGCTGGCAGATGGTGGGAGAAGGAGGTACGTCTCATTGCATCTCCTAGCTCACTGGCCCTCATTACACTCTGGCATCTCAGGGGCGGAGAAAGCACAGAGGAGAAAATGGATCCCGTGGTGTCGCCAGTAGGCGGGTCTCAGGGGATGGCATTCAGGATGCTCCGGTGAGTCCATGCAAGGTGCACACTCCAATCATTGTCAGGAGGACATCTGGGGCTCCTCCACCCCTTCAGGGGGTAATCTGGAATCTAGGATCAAAAGGAGCGGGGCACCCATATGCGAGGCCTTTCCAGGGTTGGCTCTGGGGCAGGCCCTCATTGAGATCCTGAAGAGCAGGGACACTGAGGGAATAGGAGGATAAATAATAAGAGTCAAAAAAACAAAACAAAAAAAAATAACCAGCATACACTGAAACATTGGAGTTAATAATGAGATATGACATTAAACAACAAACACAACTTTATTTTAGGTATGTAAAAGGGAAAAGAGGTTAGTGCAATTAACAGGTATTGCCAGTCTTCTGTCTCCCTGCACAAGCTTGGCATTAATCACATGCTTCAGTGGCAGAACTTAGTTACTCTCTGCAGGCTTAGACTTAACAGAGTCTACGCTTTAAATTACACATCCCTATGCAGGCACGTTCTATATAGACACTTCCATGGGCTGACACTAAAAATATCCAAGCAGACACAGCTGTAGAAATTCCCCTGCATGCTTCTAGTCTGGTACAGCTAGGCACAAACTTATCACTCAATGCCTGCCCCCACTCTGTTTTTCACTGTGCAGTTATCATAGATGGTCTTCCTGGTACTGGAGACCACTGCCTTGTCCTGCTTAGTACCAGGTATTTCCCTTCTGACTTCATGCAATTTTACCTAACTATAGTTCCTCAGAACCCAGGGTTGAACTGTTGAAGGCCAATTGATGTTGTCATGGGTTGACTGGTGGTGATACACTTTAATTTTAGGTAGGCAACAGGCTCAAATAGAACCCCACAACCCAAGGGCCATGTAATTGCTTAAATGGCTGAGAAAGCCTCAAACATGAGGCATTTGTAAGATCTTGGCCCAATGGCCAAATGCAAGAAACACATTCCCAAATCACAAAATTCACTCCCTTTGGAGCAGGGCAAGCCCCAGGCTTGCTCATTGTTCCCTATCAGAGGGCTCCCCCTCACTCTGCATAACCTCTGGATCTTTGCAATTTCTCACAATCAGCTGGGTTGCCTCTCCTGTCTTACTTCACTCATCCTCAGGCACTGGCTTCATTCCCTCTGTCTAGAGGTTTTTTTTCCATCAATCGTTTATCCCTCCTGTGTCCAGGACAGGCTGGTCTCCCCTCAGCTCTACCCCACTAACTCCACCATCCTACACATTCCCAGAACTCATGATCAAGCTTGAATAATCCACACCCATTCCCCCCCCCCCGGAGGGGTCAGGAGGGGAGGGCCATCTCCCCCTCCCCGGACCACAAATCAAGTCTTCAGCTCTAGGGTGGGTAGGCTTCATTCATGCTTGTCCTGCCACCATTTTTCTCCATAATTTTGTGTTCCTTTTCCCTACACTGAGTCACACTCATAAGTGTGAGCATGTGGAGGCATGCTACGGAGTCCCACAGTCTTCCCTTCTACTACCCTTCTTGAAACAACACTGCCACCTGGCCTCAACCGGGTGTTAGTCATTCAGCAGAGAATGCAGTCCTCCCTCCCTGGGAGATGAGAGCAGCCCTTTGGGTGCTCAATCCTCTACCACCCTGGCTGACCACTGGCAACCTGTGCTCATTTCCAAACATGGGTCACTGGTGTGGCAAGAGGTAAGGTGCTCCCAGCACTTCAGTCCTCTATGCTACTGAGCCAGCTATCTGTCTAGAGATTTAACTGACTCTCTCTTCCCCTAACCACTGCATTCTAAACTGACCCACATATTATTAGGAGTGTGCCAACAACTGTAAGGGCCCCACTGCGAAATATTTTGTAGGGTCCTACTGTACCTCCCCACCAATAAGTCAAAATACCTATTAGGACATATAAAATATGTATAGTGTATTTTCTTTTGCAGCAGTCCTGCAGAGCCTCACTCTTTGTCCATGATGCCTCCTTCCTCCTTGCTGGCACCATGGTCAAGTCTAACCCCTAGGCGGCACTATCCCTAAGGCTACTACCCCTGCTTGTATTTCTGACCACAGGTTGAGGACCCTGGAGACCATATTTAGGTGCCTCCTCCCAGAGTAACAGTAATGGGGGTTTCTGACTAACCTGTTATAGCCCTCTGGGAAGCTATAACCAACCACTAACCCTCCTAGAGGCTTGGAACCTTTACCAGCAGTTAACACACAGTCAGTATGTAGCAGTAATAATATGCACACTCCCTTCACACTTGCCACCAAGGTCTGGCCATCAGCAATATCCCTGGACACCCCTGCAAAGGCAACATTAGCAAACAGATACACACTTTTGGTACTGTGACCCATTAATACTATGCACATAAGCCAGATTAAATGTGAAACAACATTCAGGTTTATTCAGGGGACGTGAACAAGGAAGGGGTAAGAATGTAGTTAAATGATTGGTGTTCTGACTAAATTCAGATCTTGGCAAGCACTTTTCAGTCCCAAAATAAATAGTTCTACAACACTGGGTACCCAGGATGGAATGCTGGCTAGCCAGAGGTGTTTCCTGACGGTGGCTGGCATTGCAGCTGTTGTTGGGGCCCTTGATGGAAAGGTAAAAACAGCATGCACAACAACAAGGTGATTATTTGTAATCCTGGCCAGTTGTCCCAGTGTCTTGAAACCCAGAATTTACAGAAGAAATCCGATGGTACCACAGATAATTAAGTGACTTGTTGCAGGGAGCTACCCTGGTTTTACTCACACTACCAGTTGGCTGTGATGTGGCTAGCAATATGAAGACCTCAGGTTGATCACCAATGAGCATGGTGAAGTAGGGCCATCATGACACAACTCCTCTTCACAGCTTTTCCCTCCAGGTGGCTGCAACCTGCGAGTTGTTTCTGCCAAAGGGCTGGATTCCCAAAGCCGGTCTCTCGCCGAAAGACAGTCTCTGGTGCAGGCAGTTGGTCTGGGGTAGGATGATAGAGTCCCTGACATGATGAACACATTGGCAAAGTTTGGTTTTGGTTTGTTCGTGAAGCCTCCAACTGGCATAACAAAGTGGGTCATGAACAGGCAAGTCTCGACCCACGAGGAACATTTAGCACATTTAAATCAAACAGCATTAACTTTTCACAGATCGGATGCAGTCTGGTTGCTGTTCCAGTAGATTTACTGAGCAAACCTCTTGATCCACTATCAGTCTCGCACACTAGCTCGATGGAATGCTTCGCAGGAGCAAATCTTCAGTCCAAATTGCAATCAGTGCTTTTAAACTCTCTGATACTTTCTGCCGCAGTCCCGGTCATAAATCGGATGATTCCGACTTCTGCAATCAGGCAGTTCAATGCAGGAGAAACCATGGCAGAGAGGCAAGTTAGGCCTCTTCCTGCTGATTCCTCTGAACTCCATTCAGGGAGTCACTGCTCGAAGGCTCGAGCTGCTCACTCTTCAACCTCAAACTCTAACTGATCCATTGTCTCTTACAGTTCTGGGTATTTCCCAGGGATTCTAAAATTTGGGTTGGCTGGGGAAGCTGTCAGTCACAGGTTGGACTTCCTCTTCAGTTCAGTTAGGTGCCAACCTAAAAACTACAAAAACTACAGATTTCCTCCCCACGAGACACTTGAACCAAGAACCCTTTGAGGTTCCTTTTTTTTTTTTAAGTTGTTTAACCAGGAGTAGCACACTAAGCTGAAAGCTTTTTCACAGGAGTGACCTGGGAGCACAGGGAAGTTAAGTGACTTGTTCAGGGTCACACAGTATGCAAGTGGAAGCTGTGGGATTCAAACCCAGGTTTGGTCTGCTGGATGTCACCAGATTTGCAGCTCAGAGCCTTAAGCCACTGCTCTATACTGCTTCCTGAGGTCCCCAGAGGCCTATTGGCCCACTTACTGAAAGTCCCAGACCACATATGGTGTCTTCCATTCCAAAAGGTAAACTGCAAGGAAAGCAGGTTAAACAAACTTCTCCAATTCAAATATAACAATACACTAGAGGTAGATAAGTAGTTTCCATTCGGCTCCTGCTGCATTATTATCGACTGCAGAGAGGAGCAGATCAAAGTGGTGTCTGGCCGGTCGCAAGCCTTAAATTACTTGGACCCAGCCTGGACAGTTCACTATACAAACACTGTCTAGATTCTCAAAGGGGCAGGCACGTAGGCACAGCAAGGCACTCACACACAATCAAACAGAAGCAAACAGATACCCTTGGATCTGTTACCCCTACAGGAAGTCAGCCTGGCAGTAGGCATGGAAAGAGCCCAGGAAGACATTAAGGTAAACCCCAGGTTGGTAGGAAGGTTACACAAGGCACTGAGAAATGTTATTTGCCCCTGATCCTCCTGAGTTTACTGGCATCAAGATCAGATGTTTTGAGCAATGAGCCCTATTGCTTCTTTGTTCTGTGTTCCCCATCCCATGAACCTGGAGTTGGATTCTGCAGCACAGACCCCACTGCTGCTGCTGCTGACAGACCCAATTTCAAATGAATAAGCAATGTGCAAAACAAAAGTTGCAAGTTTGCTTGTGAAAAGAAAAGGTTGTTTCAATGCTGATTTATGAGGCAGTAGGCCTCCTGGCAGTGTGGGCCCTACTGGAATTACATCGTTTTTACCCCTTGGTCACAGCCCTGTGTGTCATGGCTTTCAAGCTCTCCGGGTGGTCACAGACTGACATCTGGTGGTGGTGCCTGCTAATGGATACTGCAGCAGCATTTCAAGATTCTCCTTCCTCTCTTGCTACGTGCTGTACCTTCAGCGTCATGTTCCATGCTTGCTAGCATATGAATGCTATTCTTTTCCTCACTAGGAATAAAGGTTTTACTCATATCCTGTCTTTTACAGATGCTCATTCTTTAATGGTGCAGCCTGAATTCTTCCTCTAAGCAGGAGTCCTGCCTCTCCAAGTTCTTTCAATGATCCAACCAAAGTCAGCAAAGCCCCTGTATCTTCTCCTCAAAATGCCCAGCTCCCACTGATTCAGTGGGTTATTGCTCAAGTCCAGGCAGTCTTGGAGGTCTCCGTCTTGAATTTCAATTGCCCACAAAAGGACACCAGAATAAATCATTCCTCCTATAGTTCCAGAGGCCTCTGATGCTTTTCTCCATAGTCCTGCCCTCTGATTGGCTGGCAGCCAAGCTCAGAAAACTCTAAGTTGGTGGCAGTCATGCAGTCTAGGGACACTGGCTCCAAAGTTCCTCTTCTGAAGTGCTGATGCCCTCAAAGAAATGGATATGCCCCCCAATTCATATTGTACAGATGTACAGAACTGTCCAGTGATGGTGGAGCAGCAGCAGTCCGATTCTTACTGTTTGGTGGTAGCTGACTGGCTTTGACATGTTGCAGAGCTGCATTGTTGCATGGCATATGAAGGGCCAAAGAAAGCACAAGTCCTGCAGGTCCAGCCAGTCTCGCACAGCACAGAGTGAGTCCTTGGGGCTGGAGGCAGCTGAAACAAATCAGCAGCAGTCCATTTCAAGCCAGAGGATCCCAAGGTAAGTGCCTCACGGGGGTGGGGTGGGGGGAGAGAGTTACATTATGCATGAACTGCTTAGAACGATTTGTAAATTTGGTTAATCATAAGTTATGGAAATTGCTTTTTATAGTTTACAGAATTAAATGTTGCATGAATTCACTTTTATTCATACTCTCTTGTCTGAATTTCACCCCTTTCTTCAGTTGTATTTCACATTTATCATTTTTCTTTAATACACTGGAGCCTACCTTTCACTTTCCCTGCCTCCCTTTCATTTCCCAAGTCCTATGGCATCAGGTCAACATGGTTATATATTTCATCAAAGGAACTTTAATGTATCGTATTATTTGTAACCTTCTTATTACTCTGTAGTGTCAAATGTTTGCTGTTCAACAATGCGTATTTTTTGCTCCTGTTCTTGACTTTATTTGCCTTATCTTTCAAGTGCATTTTATTCTTTTTTTTCAGTTTCAGTCTTTTGTCTTAAGGAGTTTTGGTCTATTTCCTAAGTGTTCACACTCTGCTGAACACTCCTTGTTAAGAAGAATCATTCGCACCATTTTCAGCCAGCAGGAACCTGCCTGCTGCTCTAGGCAGTGTGTGTGTGTGTATATCAGTATAAGTGGCAGACAGATATTCCAGTGAGAAATTCAGAACACAGTGTACTCAACCTGGCAGAGGGCATAGAGTCATTGTTTTCTAAAATGAAAAACATGACACCTCAAGGCCTGCGAGTCATCATTAAAAAACAGCAGCAGACAGTTTGTGAAGTTAGAAAAGGCTAACTTGGATAGCCAGTATGAAAGTGTTACAGGTGTAGTTTCTAGAGATACAATTGGTAATGCCACCTGAGTTGTTACTGCAACCTGCAACCTGCTGGTTTGAGGCAGCATTTCATATAATTAAGGAATAATGCATAGTAGGGTGTGTGTTGTGCTGGGACAACTTCATATCTTGGGTGGTTGGGCAAGAGGCTCTCTCTTCTCTCTTTACTTCCCTTCCTTGTTCTTCATGCTCTTCATTCTGCCACCATCTGGAAGTGTGACATCGCTACCCTGCTACTATCACAATCGTGGTTGTTTCTGGTGATTTGTCTGCTGTGGGAGGGAGGAAAAGTTTAACATTTTTACAGCTGTGTGGTCAGAGCTCCGCAGACATCATGTGAACATCATCATTTCAGAATAGCACTATGGAACCATGTAACTGGACCACTGTCCAGTGTGCTTCCACAGTGCTCTGGCACAGTTTCCAGTGGTTGTGTTTATGTGGCCCTTCCCCTCATCTGGCCCCATAAACACACCCACTTAGTGGAGCACTTATTTTTCTTCTGCAACTGTGGAAGTGACGGCCAACTCAGACTGCAGTTCTGTCATCGCTGCCATCTACTTTTCATGGTCTCCCCATTATTGGCAGCCAGAGTCAGGGTCTGATTCTGCACAGTACTGTACACAGCAATACACTGAAATGAAATTGTCACATAGAAGGGGTCTGCAGAGACTATAAAGTACACATGTACATATATACAGATAGATTGAGAAAGAATGTCTGTCCTTCCTGGCAGTTACCACCCACTACCATCAACATGGCTGCTGCCCTTAAAACCACAACCATGTACCTTCTCCTGGCTCTGCACAGTACTGTACACAGTAATCCACTGAAACAACATGGTCACATAGAAGGGGTACCCAGAGACTATACAGTACACATGTACATATATACAGCTAGAGAGATTACATGTACATATACTGTATACAGAGAGAGAGAGCGATCAAGAAGGAGTGCCTGTCTTTCCGGGCAGTTACCACTGCCACCACCATAAACATGGCTGATGCTCTTAAAACTGCCACCATGTACCTTCTCCTGACTCTGCAGATCTCTGTACACAGTAATACACTGAAATGACATAGTCACATAGAAGGGGAGCCCAGATACTATACAGTACACACGTACATATATACAGATAGAGAAACTGAGAAGGAGCACCTGAGTTTCCTGGCAGTTACCACCACCATTGACATAGCTGCTGCCCTTAAAATTGCCACCATATACCTTCTCCTAACTCATGTACATATATATACAGAGAGATACAGAAGGAGCACCTGTCTTTCCCAGCAGTTACCACTGCCACAGCCGTTGACATGGCTGCTGCACTTAGAACAACCACCATGTACCTTCCTCTAGCCCTGCTGCTTCACCTGGGCTTCAAGGCGACAGCCGCAACAACAGCAGTAGACAGGACATTCACAGAACAGAAACACTATGCTGACTAAGAATGTAGCAGTAAGTGTTTTGCTTTCACTGCACTTTTATTTTTGTGAACAATGTTGCTTCTGGAGATGCTGGTGCTGCCTGTGTGCAAACGGAGTGGAGCAGCAGTACGCAGTTGCCGTTCATTTTTGGAGGGGGTAAACAGCTGTGAGCGCAGCTAGGTAGCTGAGCAGTTTATTTTGTTCCATGCACTCTATGGTGTTGCCAGGTTGTTAATCAAGACTTTCAGTCAGTCCGGGAAATGTTTGCAAAGGCAGTTTTAGCTACTTAGTGAGGGCTGTTATTCCTAGTGAAAAGAAAGTAGCTGACACCTCAAGATTGTTTCTTTTTGCATTCACAATACATGTTGAGGAGGATCCGCTGCTCCTGCCGAGCAAATGTCTAAAACATTCTGTGCTCTTTGCCTGTCTTACAGCAAATAATGAAGTAGTAGAAGTGTATACTATTGCTGGCTATAATATGAAGTCACAATGAACACTCACAGATTTCCAGTTTCACACAACAGCCTGCTGGAAAAATAACCACTGGGGCCAGCAGAGTGAGCAGTCATTCATAGCCCTGTGTTGTTGTGTTGCATGTTTGTATTTACTGCTGTCAGTCAATCTGTTTAGTTGGTTATTGATTTTTCTATTCTCTTGCATTGGTCCCTTAATGAAACATCTTTGGTGGTGGGAACCGGAGGCATCATTGTGTGTGTGTGTGTGTATGTGTGTTCTTTGGGAGGATTCAAAATAAATCTAGAGCAAAAACTGAAATGTATTTTTACAGCCCTAATTAGCCTATTTGGATGGGGTGAGGATCAGTATTGGCTTTAGCTTCTTTTGGTTACTAGGGTAGGTGGACTGGGTTGGGGCAGAGGTGCACTGCACAACATCTTGCAGCTAAGACAGCAATACAGAGTGCCTTACTGTTCATATGAGGGGAAGGTGTGTACTGCACTACATGGGCCACCAACTGGGTACAGCATTTTTTACGGTTGCATGGACAGAGCTCTGCAGACGTTATGCGATCATCATTATCTTAGTATAGCACGGCTGAAGCACGTGACCAGACCACTGTCCAGTGTGCTTCCACAGTGCTCTGACATAGTTTCTAGTGACTGTGTTTATGCAGCTCTTCTCCTCCACTGGCCGCTTAAACACACCCACTTAGCAGAGTACTTATTTTTCTTCTGCAACTGTGGAAGTGCTGGTCAACTCAGACTGCGTTATGCCTGAGTATCGTGCATGCACAGTTCTGTCATCGCCACCATCCTGTGAATGGCATGCTCCAGCGGTGCTCTGAATGCTCCAGTGGCACTCTGGAAAGCTCTGTGCAGCTGTATCACCTCTGACCAGAGTTTGTTTATAGTTTGTTACATACTAGCAACATTGAAAGAGGGGTTATTTACAATGTGGGCAACCTGGACATGGCATGTGTGGTGATAATTTTTTGTCATGTCATTTGGTCAAGTGTGTGCTGGGACCCGATCCACAATGTTGTGCTGGGATAACATCATGGTAAATGACCACACTGACAAATCAGAACCCAGCATTATGTCTTGCCATTGTATAATGTTTTGTGTTTAATTGCTGCATTTTGTCCCACTCACCACCTTTTTCTTTTTGGTCTTCCATTATTTTGCTACCCCCTTTTCCTCTTCCTCCTTTTCAATGTCCCAGCTTATCATATAAGTGATATAAATGTGCACACAGTAATCATTTTTATCCAACAATCACACTCTCATCATCATCATCATCATCATCATAAACCCTTTCGCTACCACTATATGGGCATAGTGTTATACCACAGAATGTCCCCTTTTTCACACTTGGAAAGCTGTCTACTGGGATTTTTCACAAGGGGGTTCTGGAGTAGAATGAAAGTGGTAATCATGCCGTGTATCTATCCCTGGTGCATCTGCACCTGCAGTGCTGTGTGCAGCTTTGGACTTTGCACCTGAAAAAGGATAAAGACAGTGTGGATGCAGTCCAGAGAAAGGCTATTCATATGATAAATGGGGAACAGGAGAGATCATATGAGGTGAGGCTGGACAGCCTTAACATGTACTCACCAACCACCAGGAGGGAAAGGAGAGACATGACATAATCCTTCAAGGTTTTGAAGAGAATAGTTAAGGTGGACTGCAGTGAACTATTCCAGAGGTGCAAGCACTCTGTGAAAAGGAGATAATCAATAATATTAGTGAGTAATGATTCAGGAGAGACTTGGGGAAGTTCGTTCTCCCAGAGAGGGAGGTGGATAAGTGAAACAGGTTGCCTGAGGAAGTCATCAGTGCTAGAACAGTGGTAGCCATCAAGCACGTGTGGGAGAGACAAATGCAGATAGTGTGAGCAGTGGGAAAGAAGAGGGGACGGCATCTGGGGAGAAGCGAGGGATGGAATCAGCATTAGGGTCAATGGTATAATAAGCATTGTGAAAGGGGGTCCAATACCTTATAATAGTTTGCCATGGTCTTACTCACAAAATGTGACATTCGAACCAGAGTCACCAAAGTTCAGACTGCCAATAGCCATTGCCCCAGAGAAGGAATACAATCTGTTCTCCAACTGTGCAGTATTAACCTCTTGGCTTCTATGCTCACCATCAATAGCCATTGCCCCAGAGAAGGAATATGATCTGTTCTCCAGCTGTGCAGTATTAACCTCTTGGCTTCTATGCTCACCATCAATAGCCATTGCCCCAGAGAAGGAATACGATCTGTTCTCCAGCTGTGCAGTATTAACCTCTTGGCTTCTATGCTCACCATCAATAGCCATTGCCCTAGAGAAGGAATACAATCTGTTCTCCAGCTGTGCAGTATTAACCTCTTGGCTTCTATGCTCACCGCCAGTAGCCATTGCCCCAGAGAAGGAATACGATCTGTTCTCCAACTGTGCAGTATTAACCTCTTGGCTTCTATGCTAACCATCAATAGCCATTGCCCCAGAGAAGGAATACGATCTGTTCTCCAGCTGTGCAGTATTAACCTCTTGGCTTCTATGCTCACCATCAATAGCCATTGCCCCAGAGAAGGAATACAATCTGTCCTCCAGCTGTGCAGTATTAACCTCTTGGCTTCTATGCTCGCCATCAATAGCCATTGCCCCAGACAAGGAATACGATCTGTTCTCCAGCTGTGCACTGTTAACCTCTTGGCTTCTATGCTCACCGCCAGTAGCCATTGCCCCTGAGAAGGAATACGATCTGTTCTCCAGCTGTGCAGTATTAACCTCTTGGCTTCTATGCTCACCGCCAGTAGCCATTGCCCCAGAGAAGGAATACGATCTGTTCTCCAGCTGTGCAGTATTAACCTTGTGGTTTCTATGCTCACCATCAATAGCCATTGGAGCTGCAAGTTTGACAAGGATGAGTCCCAGGGAGGGATACCCAGGAGGTACAGAGGAGGGTATAAAGGGAGGGACAGCTACAAAATCTTCATGAAACATCTACTGATGTCCTGCCAGAATCAGGTCAGCTTTGCATAAGACCACAGTACATGCATTAAATTCTCCCCCCCCCAGCTGTCATCTCCAGCAATTGTCATGGGACAAGAGATCCAGCCTCTTCAGCTGAGTCCGATACCAGAGATGCATCACCTTGTTTTGAATGAGCAAGCTTCTGGCATTGGGGCAAGCTGCGTGGGACAACTTCCCTAGAATGGGCAATATTAACTCTGATATATGGGTAACTAGCGCTGCTTCCCATTTCTACCTAGCTTTTTCAGACAGGCCCAGTATGCTGCCAATGATTGATCTATATATCTGTCCTGCAATCCCTTTGGGACTTGTAAGAAAGCCAGTCAGAATTTTAGGTATGGTGGTAGGAATTTTCATAGGTATTGATCTCCTTAGTGCATCTATGGCACTACAAATTTGCAAATACTTTCAGAAATCCCCCGTGGTAGGTCATAATGGCTTTTTAGGTGAGCAAATGTGCCCAGATGAGTATAGAAAAGTTGGAACAAGTCTAGAACACAGGTAATCCCTACAACCACCCACCCCTTCCAGTAGATATCTTGCCCACCGACTCGGATTAGGGTATGCCTCCTTTGGACTAGCGGATTGCCCCATCCATGTTTGTGGGGAGAATGCATTTCCACTGCAAGCCACAACTTCTCTGTTTGCTTATGGCTTAAGGGCAAGCTGATCTACCTGGTCCATGTTCGGAGTCTATGTCTCAGGTGGGGAGATTGCAGTCCTACTGCCTATACTATTTTTGGACTTTCACCTTAAAATTCCATAAAGGATGTATCTACAGTGTTCACCACCTTTGTTTATTTTTATGAATCATGGTGAAAACTTTGTTTTTACCTTTTCTTACTTGTGGCATGACTGTATGGGTTTTGTATTTTTTTCTATTATTTCATTTCAATTAATTTTTATGTTTACTTTATATCAATTTGATATGTGAACTTGCATTTCATTATGTGTTACCACATAACCAAGGCCCCTTATTTTCTGTGGTTCTGCGGCATGCGGTGATTGCCTTAGAAATTAAGACCGGCCACAGAATTCGGGTCTGGCCACAGAATTTGGGTCTGGCTGCAGAAATTGCCCCAGTCAGTTAAACAGAGACAGACATCGCTCCTTTTCACCAATTCCTTGGCTTGCTTGTAGCTTATAAGAACAAAAATGTACCCCCAGCCATCTCAACCTCTCATACCATCCGCTCCCAGCCCTGGGAGCCCCCCGTCACCCTATATTTTTTTTATATTTCACCCTTTTTGGTTGAAGGTTGTGTGATGGTCCATTGCCTTTTCCTATCACTGCTAGTGGGCCAGAGGTCTTGTTTCCTATCCCAGTAGTGCTTTCTGGGGCCCACACAAAGCCATATTGGGGGCATGAATCCCACATTTCGGCCCAGCAGTAATAGGAAAAGGCAGTGGATTGTCTAACAGTGTTGGACCAAAAAAGGGTGCCAATAAACTGAGTGATTCAATGAGGATCTGGGTGGAATGATTTTGAGACTAAGACATGCAGAAATGGTATTTATTGTTTTATGAGGGGGCAGAATAATGTAAAAGATGAGACCTGACAATGCTTTTGAGGGAGGAAGGATCACTGTACAGTGTTTGGCTGGATAATGACATGCATTTAAATCTACAAGGCCACTCAATGGCATTCTCATGCCTGGTTAGGAAGTTGGTGGAACTGAGATGGGCACTGGTGGGTTTGACCTGTTCTAAAATCATGAGAGGGCAATGGGCAAAGTGCTGGCTGGGGGGACCAATTTGCTATCTTTATGGGGTTTAGAGCACAAAAGGTTGATCTGGATGGGGCTGTGGGGTTGTCAACCTATGGGTTAACTCTGGTGCCTGGGGGAGAAAGGTATACATTTGAAAAATGCAAGCAAGTGGACAGCTAAATAAATAAAATTGTTGGGGCAGGAAAAGATGAGAGAATGCTGGATAGACCGAAGGAATTAAAAAGATGAAGCTAAGGTGAGAAAAGTGAAAAACTAAAGGTAAAGATTATATAAAATGTAGAAACTAAATAAGGGAAGAGGGAAACAAACAGGCAAAACAGAGAAAGTCACAGTAAGATTGTAGATGAAACATTTTTAAATGTTTTAACATTTATATGTTGCTCCAGGACAATATGCAAGGATGGGCAAGACAGATTTCAAGCTCGTTGAATCCCAGTTAACAAATTCTGGTCAGATCCATCACAGCTACATAGTGAAGTTAATGAAGTTGTGTGGAATTGTTAAGGAGGTATGAAGAAATAGCACAATGATTTGTGAGTAGTAAGATTTGTTTTTGTTTATGTTCTAAGGAAGGCATACACCTTATTATGAAAATACATGGAGGTGTACATTTTAATGGAAGGAATAGGAAGCTTACAAAAGAACCCCAGAGCAAATGCAATTGATGTATGAGTTATCCTGGATGATGTTGGCCAGACAGCCCAATTTTAAAGAAAACATAATTGCACACATCCCAATAATGCAAAGCATCAAGGGAAACATATGCAAATCCCCATGATGGTACAGAAAGTGGCAGCACATTAAAAAGTAAAAAGCCTTGGGATTATTTACACATTTTTATTTATTTATTTATTTGTCTTAAGAGAAACAGGGTTTTTGTCCATGAGGTGATGTAAGTTATATTTAAGCAATGTGTTGATGTCGGGAAGTCAAGTGTAATGATGATGGGCTGTTAGAGAAAATGTGATATTAACTTTCAGAGGGGGTTGCTTTTGATAAAGGCAAGGTAGTTATGCTTGTGATAATGGGAATATTAGGAAAGTATGAGGTCTACGCAAAAGTGGAGTACAAGTATGCACAGTTTCATAAGTATGTGCTCAGAGTGCAGGCAAATGTGATATGCAGGTTTGTTTTAGAAATAGGTAAAAATAGCAATACATGCAATTAATAGACAGATAGATAATTACATAGACATAGAGATAGAGAAAGAGACACACACAGACAGACAGGCAGAATAGGAATGGCAGTGAAGTATTGAAGTGACGCCAACCCCACCCCACAGACATGGAAAGGCATTGGGGTGTGCCTTTGGGTCATTGCCCATAATGCTCATGCCATTTCACCTCATGCTACCCTGCAGACACAGACAAGAGTTGAGGCGTGCCTTGGGATTTTCAGACTTTACACTCACCCCATTCCATAAGGAACTGTGCTGAAATGGGTACAGTATAAAAGAGTGGAGTGAACTTTGGGGCTGAAGAGTCAAAGACACACCTTTATACCTGTCACTGGCTGCAGGGTGGGAATGGGGGTAGAATGGAGTGAGCATTACTGTTGACAATCCCAAGTCACACCCCTGATGCCTGTCAGTCCCTACAGTGTAGGGTGTTATGGTCAGAAACCCTAATGCCCTGGACGTTTCTTGGTATTTTCACTCCAAGTTTTCAGCATGTGCTTTTTGTGACCCCATCTCATGAACAGTGACACTATCAATTCATTAGCTGAAAGGAGATTTTGCACAGTGACTGTGCCATTTGGCATCACAGGTGCAAAAACACATTTTGAACAGGATGTAAAAAATGACAGCTGTAAATTTCTTGCTTCAGTAACTCAAACACACACACACACACACACACACACACACACGCCAGAACACAGCAGCAAAATGATTAGATTTGTCTACAAGCACTATTTTCTATGCAAGTTGGAGCACCGGGGGTTAAGGCTGGAGATCAGTTTTTGTCCATGACATAACCACATGGTCAGAATATTAAATATTTTGAAATAAACATAACTGAAAAATTAACCATTTCAAGAAGAAAATGCAAACTGTGACACTTAACAGTCATATGGTAATTTAGCACATCTGGACTTATTTGTTGCATATGCATCTCAATTACTAAGGGGTCCTGACCATGTTCACCCTTCCTCAAGCCAAGCTAGCTACAGTATGTCTAACAATAACATGGATGGAAAAAATATGCCGTATTTTCAAAAAGAAGTTAGCATTTTAAAAAGACAGTGCTGTAGACTGAGAAGCAGCTTGTGTAGGTGCATTCACCATGCTATCCAAGATATGTTCTGGTTGCATTCCATAAGGCTAACCAGTGGGAGAACTAGGGGAAAGGGACAGAAATCTAGAATAGAACCATTTAACCCATTTGTGATTTAAAGCTGCATGACAGAAATGTGGCTTCCAGAACTGGGCACCATATTCCAAATGAGGCCTCACCAGTGATCTACATAGTGACATCACCACCTCCTTCCTTCTGCTGGTAATACCTCTCCCTATGCACCACAGCATTCCACTGGTTCTCCTCACAGCTTTGGTACATTGTTTAGCCACCTTTAGGTCATCCAATATGATTACCACCAAATCCCTTTCCATTTTGATGACCATCAGCCCCCGTAATCATTCCCTGGGTTCCTGCAACCATTCGTCATTCAGCAGGTAGTTAGCACATCTGGACTTATTTGCTGCATATGCATCTCAACTGCTAAGGGGTCCTGACCGTGTTCACCCTTCCGCAAGCCAAGCTAGCTGCAGTGTATCTAGCAATAACATGAGTGGAAAGATTATGCATAACCAGTGGGAGAAGAAGGGGAAATGGATAGAAATCTAAAATAGATCAATTGGACCCATTTGTGATTTAAAGTTGCATGACAGAAATGTGGCTTCCAGAACTGGACACCATATTCCAAATGAGGCCTTATCAGTGATCTACACAGTGGCATCACCATCTCCTTCATTCTGTTGGTAATACCTCTCACTAATTCACCACAGCATTCCACTGGCTCTCCTCACAGCTTTGGCACAATGTTTAGCCACCTTTAGGTCATCCAATATGATTACCCCAAAATCCCTTTTCATTTTGATGACCATCAGCCCCCCCCCCAATCATTCTCTGGGTTCCTGCAACCCTTCCTTATTCAACAGGCAGTTAGCACATCTGGAGTTATTTGCTGCATGTGTATCTCAGTTGCTAAGGGGTCCTGACCATGTTCACCTTTCCTCAAGCCAAGCTAGCTGCAGTATGTCTAGCAATAACATGACTCAATCAATCAGTCAATCAAAATCTTTATTTAACCAGGCAATCACCGTTGAGCATAACTCATTTTCGAGGTGGACCTGGGGTTTTCAGGATAAACATATCAGAAAGATACAATAAACAATATACAAGGCAGGAATATATATAATAAATAATATATACAATAATTAACAATAAGAGGCATGGACAGTAATGAGTGACTCTTGGGATATAGGTCAAGGGATATAAAATAGTAACATGTCATAAAAAGTATATACTAGAGTATGCATGTATAAATATAACAGTCAAATGGGTACAACAGATTAAAAAGCATACAATATACAGTATATGTAGAGGTGCTTGTTTGGGGTGAAGGTTACAAGGCTACTCTGGAAGGTATTTCTAAGGAGGGGATATAGACAGGTTAAGGGTACTGTCAAAACCAGGATCATAGGGGGATTGAATGAAAGAAAAGCATACAGAGTGCTGTGTGGGCAGCCACAATAGCAGAGATTCAAGGTTCAGCCAACAATGGGATTCAGGAGGAGAAGAGAGGTATGAGGGGATAGGAGAGTGGTAAGTAAACTGAGTTCAGGGTTATACAAACTGGAGGTGATAGATGAGGAGAGAGCGAGAGCAGAGGGTAAGGGGAGGCAATGGGGGAGCCCCAAATTATTAATATCAGTCACAGTGTATCTGTGGTAGCAAGGACTTGTATGAGCTAGGGTGATAGGAATATCAGGAATCAGGGAAAACAGGTGCATGGCTCCTTGTTGTAACTTAGGTAAAGGATTTAAAGGTAGATAGGGTGATAGGATAGGTTAATTTCAAGATCTTTTGCAGCTTATTCCACATCTGAGGTAATACATAGCTTACGGCTGCTCTGCTGAAACATGATTTTGCCTTATATACATACAGAGAAATGTAGGAAGCAGGGCATACTTGCTGAGAGTACATATTGGGAGGCAGACGGAGATGTACTGAGGCAGTTTTCCTATAATCGCTTTGTAAGTCCAGAACACAGCATTTCTCTGTCGTCTGCAGCTAAAGGATGTCCATCCTACTGCCGTGTACAGGGAATAGTGATGGGTAGAATATGGAAAACCTGTGACAAACCTTAAGGCACGGTGATAGAGTGTGTCTAGTTTTGCTAGATCACCTACAGTACCCTGGCTATATAAGAAATCTGCATAATCAAGTAAGGAAAGAAAGGTGGTTTGAACCAACTTCAGCTTGGCATCTCTAGTGATAGGTTGTTAATCCTAAAGAAAAGACCAAGACTCTGCCTAAGTTTCTTTAAAAGCTCTTCTATATGATCAATGAATGAGAGTTTGCCCCCAAGTATTTGAATTTTGTCACATAATCCAAGTGCTCTCTAAGAATAGTGGTGATATGTGGAAGCGTTCCATGGGTAGCAAGGTTAGATGCATGAGAAAGTGGCAAAAGGAGCATTAGTTTGTTTTTTATAGCATTTAGAAGTAACTTCTGGTTTAGAAACAGTAGCTGCAGCAGGTTGAATTCACTTTGAAGGATTTTCCAGGCAGCATCAGGGGAAAGGTTGCTGAGTAAAGTACTGTGTCATCTGCAAATAAATGTATTTTAGCTTTTTTAAAATGTTTTTTTTATTAAGTTGTTTAACCAGGAGTAGCACACTAAGCTGAAAGCTTTTTTACAGGAGTGACCTTGGAGCACAGGGAAGTTAAGTGACTTGCTCAGGGTCACCCAGTATGCAAGTAGAAGCTGTGGGATTCAGACCCAGGTCTGGTCTGCTGGATGTCACCAGATTTGCAGCTCAGAGCCTTAAACCACTGCACTATACTGCCTTCATTCATTGATGGTAGCATCGATGTTGTTGATATAGCTAGCAAAAAGCAAGGGTCCCAGAATAGAACCTTGTGGTAAGTCCCTCAGCAAGGGTTTTAAAGGAGAAACTTCTCCATCAGCCTTTACTTGCTGAAATCGGCCAGAGAGATAATTTGTGAACCATATTAAGGTTAGCGCATCTAAGCCAACATTCTGAAGGGATGAAAGAAGCAGGCTGTGATCCACAGTGTCAAATGCCTTACTTAGATCCAAGAACACTACACAGATGAAGTTCTTATTATCCAAATCTGTTTGCCAGTGATTGGTCACTTTAGCGAGAGCAGATATTGTGCTGTGCTATGCTCTGAAGCCTGACTGTAGGGGATTGAACAGATTTTCTGATTCCAGACAGTTCCGTAGTTGACCACTCACTATTTTCTCCAGCAACTTAGGATTGGAAGTAATGAGATTGTCCTGTAGTTATTGAGATCACTGGGATCTCCTGATTTAAACAAAGGTACTATGAGAGCAGTCTTCCAAATGGGTGGGAATTCACCCTGCAACAGGGATAGGTTAAAGAGATGTATAATTGGGACTGCTAGGACATGGTAACCAGCCTTTAAGAAGTAGGGGTCCATAAGGTCAGCTCCGGCACTTTTTTTGGAGTCTAACTGAAGGAGAAGCTCTTCAACTTCTTTCAAGGTTGTGGGCTGGAGTGAGAATAATGGGGTGCAGATAGGTTTATCTTGAATATCCTCTCCAAGCTGTTGATGGAGAGAGCAGGCAGGGGAAGAGTCAAAGGCTAGGCCAGCAGTAGCAAAATGATTGTTAAACGAGTCAAGGATAGTTTGCCTATCAGAGATTATAGTATCGCCAACTAATATTTTAGCAGGAAGGTGATTTAGAAAGGAATGGCCTTCAATCACTTTGATTGTGTTCCAAAATTTAGAGGAACAACTGGAAGCTAGCTCCAGCTGTGCATGGTAAAAATGTGAATTGTTTCTCTGACCAACTTGGTACAATGGTTCCTTGCCCTTCTGAATAGATTCCAGTCATTAGAGAGACTGTATTTGCTGGTAGTTTTGCAAAGCACATCCCTGCTCCACAGGGCACCCTTCAAGTCCTCCATAAACCATCGGCAGCTTTTTTCCCTGGTACAGACTTTCACCAGAGGAGCATATTTGTTTATAGCCCCTAACACAATTTCGGAGAAAATGCTGTAAGCTGTGGTCAAGGACTTAGCTAAGTAAAAGTCTTGCCAGTGCAGGGAGTCCCTTAGGTCTGAAATCTACCCACAAGGATCAATGTTATGAGTACATCTTTAATAGTGAACTTGGGAACCTCTGTAATTTTGTGAGTTGACCTTACACATGCGATAAAGCAATGGTCACTAATGTCCAAGAAGAAGACACCAGCAAGAGAAAATAGATGAGGTTTGCTAACTAAGATAACATCTAGCAGGGTACTTTTAATAAGGTTATTTTTGTTAGGATGAGTAGCCCCGTTAGTCAGCTGGGACAGTCCAAAGGAATCACAGAATGTTTTAAGGGGAGTGGAAGCCCTGGTAAGCCAATCTAAATTGAAATTCTCTAGCTTGATATACTCTGAAGCGACTAGACCCATGATGTTCCCAAGAAGTTTCAGCAGTTGCAGTCCAGCTGACGGGGGCCTGTAGCAGCCTGTTACACAGATTGAAGCACCGTTTGCAATATCAATTTTTAAGGACAGACTTTCAGATTTGTTTTTGACCGAGGTAGTCAACAATGGAGACAGTAAATTTATCCTTGATGTATATGGCTACACCACCACGTCTGGTCTGTCTGTTGGCTCCGAATAAAGAGTAGGAGGGAATGTTTACTTCAGAGCTGCTGGTTTCTGGTCTAAGCCAAGATGCCATGACTACCAACACATCTGGGGTGGTATGACAAACCCAGGCCTGTATTGATGTTATTTTTTTTAATAAGCTGCACACATTGACATGCAGGAAACTTAACCCCTTCAGGCTATGTAGGTCAGCTGGTGCTTCTAAGACTGCAGAGGGGCCTCGATTGAGCTCAACATTACCTGAACACAGCAGGAGTAATAGCAGAAGCTGCCTACATAAACGTGCGAAGAGTTTGGAATGTTTAGTCCTTTTACATATGTAAGGTTCATGGAAGTAGACTGGTGGAGCCCTAAGGCTAACTCCTTGCTGACCTAAGGCTATGTATAATAGTACCTTGGCAGGAAGCAGCCAGGAAGGCTGGTGAGAGAAGGTGGAAAGGGATGTACCCCTGGGGCACAACTCTGTAATAGTTCCTGCATGCCAAGATGGATGATGGGCTAGCTATAAGGAGGGGAATATTAGGGTACATACAAGCTGTTCAACAAGATGCCATATGTTCAAGCAGGCTGATACAGTATGATAACTACAGTCTGTCCTGGGAGACATCTGGCCAACTGAATTTAAACTCAAGAAGCATAAGATAAGCAAGGACAGGCAAAGGTGATAATAAAATGCCCTCATTATAGGAAGATCACCCAGCATACACTGGCACATTTACTGTAGTACTGTGTGCCTAAATTCAGGATATAACTTCTAAGACAGAGGGATACAATTAAGCAGAAATCAGCCTGAGCACCTAGTGGTGATAGGAGGAAGAGAACGGATGTGTACCATGGTTAGCCAATCGTAGATGTCAAGAAGTAGTAGGTGGAGAGTGAGAGTATTTAGAGGTGGCCTAGGGAGGGTGTGGGGTGGTGGGAGAAAAAAGCTCCTGTGTTTGAAACTCGGTAGCTACAGATATAGCTACAGATGTCCATATCTGTCTCTCCACAGCCTGGGAAAGCCGCAGCTGTGCACCAAGTTCTGTACCTGCTGTATGTGCCTCAGGTGCTGGTGGTGCAGGTTTTGTTCCTTGCACAGTGGAGGTATTTCAAATGGTTCCTGACCACGTCAGTGGTCACAGCCCAAGGGGGTTAAAGGGGACGCCTGCAGAAAGAGGGACACACACAGGAATTACATAGTTCCCTGAGTCAGTGGGAGGATTCCAAAGCAGAAAGGCACACAAAAGAGCTAAATTACAGAATTATGTCCTAAATGGGGGGACTCAGACCAGCAAGGTGCCGGTTGAGTCGGAGTCTGAGGGAAGAAAAAAAAACAAAATGAATAGGGGGTTGGTCAGGCAGGAGAAGTTACTGAAGTGAACTTAACCAACAAAATGTGTTTTACAAAATTAAGGGCTGACTCAAGGGGAATGGTGTAAGAGGCACCTTGCTAAATCCAGATAGGATTCACACACTCAGCAAGTTGAGCTGAGAACCAAATCAGAGTAGCAAACTAAGTAGGAGGAAGGAAGAGGATTTTAAATATTTTATTTTACACCACAGATTAGCAGATGCACCCATATCAGAGCAGCTAACCCTGTGTATGGAAGACAGAAAAAATAATTATTTTTACATGGCTCCCACGATATCTGCATTTAAGCAAAAATCAGGTTTCACGAGGGGAAGAGATAAGCATACAACAATTTAACAGCAAATCAACAGTGAGACTAAGTTTAAGAACAAATTAACAGTGGGATTAAGGAATGGAAAGATTATGCATATGAAAACTTAATTATGCTGCACATACCCATAGACTCAAAGTGTATCTCCTTTGGCTGCCATGATGTCTGTGGTTAATTTGAAACATAAGACAATGTAACAAGACACTGGCCTCCACTGGAGATATTAAACAATAGAGCAAACTGAGCTCTGTGAAGATTGTCTGGGATAAGATGCAATAAAAAAACCCGAAAAGCAGGTTCCAGGGAGTATAAAACCACCAGGAATGTTAGAAAGAACTACCCTCCCCACTCATTCACAGGTGTCAATGAAAGTATTTGTTAACCATGCTGGTTCATCTTCTTGCTTCCCTCCTAGTAAAAATGTGAAACTACATTTGTGTTATTTTAAATGAGTGATAAATGGCATGTCCAGGGGGATGGCAGCTCTGATAGTTGTTCTAGTCTTACTTTTTTCCTGGCTCAGTTTGTATCAGTGAAAAGAAAGTAGGAAAAAAAAAAACAACAACCAGCCTTCTGTTTCTACAAGTAGTTGTGAATTGTAGCTGGTATTTTTAACATGTGCAAGGCAACTCCACTTCTCAAACTCATACAGAAAAAATACACTTCATCTAAGTTTGTGTTTACCAAGTACTGCACCCATGATTAAAATAATTTGAACCCCCTCCCAAAAAAGTGCCCTCAAGCAAAACTGCATAATTAACTGTAAAGACAATTAAAAAATGTATTTCTAAATGAATTACTAACACCAATGATTTCAAAGTTTTGAAACTACTAAAAGACAATTACTATATATATATATATATATATATATATATATATATATTGAATATGGTAAACAAATATTGTTAATCCCAAAAGCTGAACTTTATGTTTTTAGTATATAAATGTTTAAGAAAAACCTGTGGATCTTTCAACCAGAACGCTGTGTCTATTGTTTTCCTTGGGAGCTGTAGTTTAAGACACTTCTTAATAACTCTTTCCTTTTGAGACACCAGGTGGCTCTGATAATCATTTGTTCCAAGTGTTTTTAAGTCAATTTGAAGGCATTAAGTATATTCTGTTCACCCAGTCCTTAATAAAATGCAGGGGCTCCACAGACTTACTCTGTTCCTTGGTCCAGATCCCAAACTAGTGTGTCTTGCTTCAACATGATAGATCCACCTCATGCCACCCCCCCACCATGAATCAATAAAAGGTGGGAGTGGATCTTTAGGAGCTTCTCAGGTGGAGGTGGGGTGGATCTTACTCCCCCCCAAAAAACAATGCTGCCTCCCACTACTCAGATTCCAGTTCTTGTACCACCCATTTAAGAAAGAAAATATTACCCTGCAACCATTGAGTAACATAAAAGCATATTTATTTGACAGTGGAAAACATTTTTTGGAGGAGGGTAAGGTGGAGGAGACTATTTACACCTTCAGTCAGTTCCTTGGAAAGAAAACATGACATCACTCCTTTTGTACATGCAAAATGTCTGCAGGCTCCTCCTACTGCAGCCGCAAAAATGTCACTGAGGGATAAGCAGATTTACTTACAGCATCAATGACAGTTCAATACAGTAGTCAGCTTTTTTGTATTCTTTTGTAACCGGATAAGGTTACCAAAGAATAAATCCAGTGTAGTTCACACCAATTTGAATTAATCACATTTTGGCTCTGTGGAACTAGCAGTCCTATCTCTTCAACATCCCAAGTCTGACAGCCAGCCCCAGAGCATTAATGTTCTGTGATACAATGGTTTGGAGAGCATTGCAAATACCATCCTCTTCCTTCCTTGGGTGGGTTGTTGTGCTGAGTTGGGTGGGGTGAGTCACACTGGATTTTAAAAACTGGAATCAGGCAAGGCTGTTGAGGGGACAGGAACACATTAGGGAAAGGAGAGAATATCTTGCTTCCATTAGGTCTAGGATAGGGGGAGGTTACAAAGAGCATTACTACCATTAATGGGGAGGGTGATGAAAGAGAGCACTGCTTTAGTTAGGTCTGGAGGAAGAGAAGAGAGGAGGGATTATTGCTGCCATTATTTAGACTGTGGAGGAGAGAGTATTACTGCCATTAGGTAGGTGGGAGGTGAAGGAAAAGAAAGCTTTTCTTTTATTAAATTTTGGGAGGGACAAGAGAGCAGAAAACATTGCAGCCTTTTGGTCTGGAGTGGAGGAGAGAGCACTGCTGTTGTTTTTTTTCCTCTGGGGAAGGGGAACTTTGCCTCACTTAGAAACATAAGCCTTGTTTACACGGCTCACTTTGCTCCTTCGGTGGAGCATTGCAGCACTGCCTGACCAAAAAAAAATGCTCAGCTTCTGCATCTACACAGCTCCTATCAGCACCAATGCAAGACTTGCTGGAGAGGGGCTGCCAGTCATGGGGCAGTCGGCTGATAAAAGCAAAAAGATACCCACAGGATCTGGTGCATGGGAGTGAGTGGTGCAGCCTGTCCACATGGCCACTTAAACAGCTCGCTCTGGAACACATTCCCAGACTTGAGGTTTTTGTTTTATTTTTTATGAGTACTGAATGTTAAATAAACAAAAAATAAAAATAAGAAACAGAAGCCTAAACAAAAAAAAATTCCAATTCTGGGGAAACAACACTGCACCATTGGCACAAAGGGCAGTGGCTTATCCAGCTGAGCCACTTACTCTGCAAGGTCACCTTGAATCTTACTTCTTTATAGAAACAGACTCGAAGTTTGCAGACTTATATAGTGGTCATATATAAATTTGGCATTTAAAAGTAGAGATGAAAGTGATTTTACATACATGGTACTAACTAAGAAAAAAAAATGAATTTCAGACTTTTTGCTGTGCAAATCTATATATTGTATGTTGAGCATCATCTGCTGTCTCCCACATAAACATGCTCTTCAAATGTTTTCCATTCATTCAATGGGAATTTTCATTGCTAGTTTTACAAAAAGTCTGAAACGTACTGTTTTTTTTAGTTAGCCTTTCAAAAAGTGTGTACTATTATATTTACTGAGTTGTCAGACTTGAAGTTTAACAACTCCAGAAACTTTGACTATAGAGGGTTCATTGGTTTTGTGTTTGACTATTCTTGTTTAGCATTTGGTTTCAGAAAGGTTGAATGCTGTGGATGTCAACTAGAGCCCTATGAGAAGGGAACCCCCACCTCCACCTGGTTCTCTCAAATGGAGATGAAGAGAGGATCACAGATGTAGAAGTGGGTAGCCATCTGGGAACTAGCGACCATCAGACAGTGTGGTTCACAATAAACACAGCAATAGAGTCAAGCCATACAAAGGCAAGAGTTCTGGACTTTAGGAGGGCTGACTTTGCCAAAATGGGTGAGTGCCTAAGGAATGCACTAGCAAATGGGCAGGAAGGAGGGGTGGAAGAACAATGGGGAATAATAAAAACTGCCATCACAGAGGTAACGAGCCTTTGTGTGAAGCAAATAAACAAAACAAAATGATGTAAGAAACCACTATGGTTCTCAAAGGAAGTGGCAGTGAAGGTTCAAGAGAAAAAGAAAGCATTCAGAAAGTACAAGGAATCACAGAAGAAGCAGGACAGAGAACTGTATCAGTTAAAGCAAAAGGAAGCTGGTAAGGCAGACAGAACAGCAAAGGCCCAAATCAAGGAAAAGATAGCCAACTCAGTTAAGAAGGGGGATAAAACCTTTTATATGTACATCACGGAGCGAAGGAAGACCAAGGGAGGGTTAGTGAGGCTTAATAAAGGGGATGGAGGGTGGGAAGAGGGTGACTGTGAAAAGGCAGAGATACTAAACAAATATTTTTGCTCTGTATTTACAAAGGAAGAGGGGGAGGTACCTAAAACAAAGAGTAGAAACACTGGATACAGAAGTTGATACCAGCCCATTTACAGAAGAAAGGGTTCTGAAAGAACTCTTAAAACTGAAGGTGGACAAAGCAATGGGGCCTGATGGGATTCATCCCAGAATTCTAAAAGAACTAAGGGTAGAACTAGTGACACCACTGACTACCCTCTTTAACAAATCATGGGAGGATGGGGGTGGTACCCGAGGACTGGAGGAGGGCAGATGTGATTCCCCTTCACAAAAAGTGGGAGCAAGGCAGAAGCAGGAAACCACAGACTTGTTAGTTTAACCTCAGTGGTAGGGAAAATGATGGAATCACTTCTGAGGGAAAGTATTGTTGAGTATCTAGAGGCCAGAGGGGCACAGGACCCAAGGCAGCATGGATTCACAGTGGGAAGGTCATGCCAGACAACTCTGATAGATTTATTTGACTGAGTGACCAAAGTAGTAGATCAGGGAGGGGCTGTGGACATGGCCTACCTAGACTTTAGCAAGGCATTTGACACAGTCCCACACAAAAGATTAATATACAAGTTAGCCAGCCTGGGAGTGGGTCCCAAGATGACAGCCTGGGTAAAGAATTGGCTAGAGAATAGGACACAGAGAGTAATTGTAAATGGAGTCCACTCTGAAGAAAGGGGGGTTACTAGTGAGGTACCACAGGGTTCAGTATTAGATCGATCCTCTTCAATGTCTTTATGTTTGACATTGCAGAGGGACTGGAAGGAAAAGTATATCTCTTTGCAGATGACACAAAGACCTGCAACAGAGTTGATGCACAGGGTGGGGTGGAAAGGATGAGAAGGGACTTGGCAAGGTTAGAGGAATGGTCAAATGTATGGCAGCTTAGATTCAATGCTAAGAGTGCAAGGTAATGCACTTGGGAAACAAAACCCAGGGAAGAGTACACAATGGGGGGTGAGATACTAACAACAACAAAAATGGAAAGGGACCTGGGGGTAGTCATATCAGATGACCTAAAGGTGGGCAAGCAATGTGAGAGGGCAGCAAGGAGGGCTGGGGGGATACTGGGATGCATAGGGAGAGGCATCACCAGTAGAAAACAGGAAGTTATTATCCCTCTGTACAGACAGTTGGCGAGACCCCATCTGGAGTACTGTGTGCAGTTCTGGAGATCCAATCTCTGCAAAGACATAGACAGGATGGAAGCTGTCCAGAGGAGAGCAAATAAAATGGTGCAGGGTCTGCACCGGAAGACATATGAAGAGAGACTTAAGGAGCTTAATATGTATAGCCTCGAGGAAAGGAGGGAGAGGGGGGACATGATAGAAACTTTCAAGTACCTCAAGGGAATCAACAAAGTCCAAGAGGGTAGCATCTTTCAAAAAAAGAGGCGTGCAAGAACAAGGGGCACAATTTGAAGATAGAGGGGGCGGCTCAGAGGTAATTTAAGGAAGTATTTTTTCACAGAGAGGGTTGTGGATGCATGGAACGGCCTTCCGGAGGAGGTTGTGGAGTCAAAAACAGTGGTGGAATTCAAGCATGCATGGGACAGTCATAAGGCAATTCTAGGGGGTTGGGGTAGGAAGAAGTAGGCTGCTGGTTAATTAGGATCTGCAGCTTATCCATTAGGTAGGGAAATGGGCAGACTGGGTGGGCCAAGTGGTCCTTATCTGCCGTCAATATCTATGTTTCTATGTTTCTATGAACACTGTAGATGGCTAGCACTATTTTTAAAGGGGAAGTCTCCCATAGTTTCACATCCATATTTTCCCAACTCCTCATGTGTAACTGTTGTGTGCCTCCTCCAGTTGCCAGCAGTCCTATTGCTGTCCAAATCTAGATTATAAATAAAAATATACAGCCCCCAGAAGTTATCAATGTGTTTGTCCTCCATTTTACCATCAATGCTGCTGGAGGATGATGTCATCAGAGCAACAGATAATGGTGCTGGACTAAATGCTGTTCCACCAGTAAACAGAACCCATAATGTTTGGTTCCCCACTTGAGTAATGAAGGAACCCTTTAAGTGTTGTGCACATCCTGAAGTGCAGGTCTAATAGGGACTAGGATCATATGAGTGTGATGCAGCACTGATTTGACATGTATATACAGTATGTCTATAAGGAAGTGCCTGTATGTGTTGTGTTAATGTTTCTGTTAGCAAAAACAGTTTACCCAGTAAATGACTCTGGGTATAACAAGAGTCTTAAGTGGTATTATATAGCTGTTGTATTATGTTCTGTGTTTGTTAGCATTCTCTGTTTTGATTGACACCAGCAGTGAGACACAATCTTGCAAAAATGCCCCTTTCCCATTGTAACTAGGCAGTCAGTGATTGGATGGATGATGTAAGGCAATAAAGAGGTCAGCTATAACAAGGAATAGGTTACCAGAACAACATCTGCTGTAGCATATAGAAGAAGGATAATCTAGTGGTTAAAGCACAGGCACAAGTACTGGGAAACTCTGGTTCAAATCCTACTAAAGTCCCTTAATCTCTAACCCTAAACAAGTTCCCCTAACCTCCTTGGGAACTGTGATGGCCCCTCAGGTCCATGACTTTAAAAATGCCCCATTCCCATTATAAATCATTAGCAGTGATGTGAGAGATACAGCACTTCACTTTGAAGGTACTGAAAACAAGCTGTGGCAGCCCCCCCCCCTTTGTAATGTCAGCATTTGAAGTGGGATGTCCCTCACAAGTCAGAAGCTACACTTCAGCTGTTGTAGGTAAAGAAACTAATCAGTCTCAGTATTTGTAGTGCTCTGTATTAGCTTAGCTCACTCCTCCCATGTCATATGCATTCTGTGTCTTGATATTTCCAGTCAGAAACTCAGATGTAAGGAGCATTTGAAATGTAAACAACACACTTTATAAAGTAAGTGGATCTAGCTCTCCACTTTCAGGCTGCTGAAAGGGGGGTGTATAATTTGTGCAAAGGAGGAATTCAGTCTTGTGTGATCCTTTGGGAAAATGCTCAGGCCTACCTTGTAAATGAATCTCTTCAAGGGTGTTCACCTGGTGCAATGCTGATTGATTCATTGACTGCTAGATTGACTGTTTGATTGTCTGATTGACTCATTCTTTCTACTGCACTCTACAACATGTTGCAACTGTCTCACAGGGAGAAATGAGCAGTACATAGAACAGATTCTGTTTCCTAAGAATGAAATACTGTTAGATGTATTATTTGCTCTACACATGCAGTATTAAGTCTACAAGTACTACTCCCTGTGTGAGCTGCATGACAGAACTGTCTTAAGCCATTTCAAATTTAAACTAAAATCAGTATAGACAGCATTGATAAACTTATGTGTTCTTCTGCACTTTTGCTGCAGTGACATCAGGGAATGGGGCGGGCTGTATTACAAGTGACCCATTGGCATGTAAATTTATTTATTTATTAAATTTTGGTGACCTGGTAGGCCCACTGAGCCCCGAAGGTCCCTTTTTCAGGGGTGACCCAGGATAACAATACAAGTTATAAGAATGAACAAGGACATAAGGAACATTTGAGGCATTGTGAGTTACATCATGAGGTGGTTACAGTAAAGAAAAATAGTGGATACAGGCATGGTTACAGGCATGTAAAAGAAAAGCAGTGGATACAGGCATGGCTTACAGGCACGGTAAAAGAAAAGCAGTGGATGCAGGCATGGGTACAGGCATGGTTATCATCATGACATGTAAGCAATTGGTAGTACTTTGCATATAGTTTATTCAGGGGTTACACGTGGCCTCTGGCGAGCAGTCTTTATATGGCAGGTAGTAGGAAGGTTAAATGGAGGCTTGCTTGACATTTTACTACCTTGTGTCAGAGCGTCAAACTCTAGATATGTGTTGCAACAGCAGAAATGACTGATCTCTTATTGACATATGTACAGTAACTGATGTAATGTATTATAAATACATCAGACATATCCAAATCAGAAATATACAGTAGTCTTCTCCTTTAAATTCTAATTCTATTTCAATTTATAGCTGCCCAGAAACTTTCTTGCTCCTGGTCATTCACAGCTAAAATTGTTCTTAACAGGGTCAGCTTATCTCCCTAAATAAAAAATGATTGCAGTCAAAATATTGCTTACCCTGTTTTAAATGTGGAGCAGTAGAATGATTGTCTGCTGTATAGTATCAACTGTTTATTGTTGCTTGGATTCCTTGAAACATTAGCATAATACTGACAAAGACCGAGTAGGAAAGAGACCTGGGGTAACCATATGGGATGATCTGAAGGTGGCCAGGCAATGTGAGAAGACAGTCAGAAGGGCTAGTACAATGCTGCGGTACATAGGAAGGGGTATCACAAGAAGAAAGGAGGAGGGGGATAACCTGCAAATAATAATAATTTACAGTGTACTTAAAGGAAAACTGCATGTTAAAATCAGGAAAATATATTTCTTATCATCCATTGTGTGTTCTTAGTTCATCCCAGTGTTATTTTTCAGCTCAGGCTGTGTGAGGTGTTTTTTCTAACTTTCTCTTGTTATTTTATGGCCCTAAGGGGGCTGCCATTTACCTTTCTTTTATTGATTCTTGTCCTAGATAGTCTTTCCAGAGTGCCCTCTGCTCTGAGGTATAATAGCCCATGCATCTGGCCACTGTCTTGTTACAGTGTCTATCAGTCACAGCACAGAAGCAACACCACAGCCAGGATTCACACCGCTTGTCATTGTGTAAGTACATGTTTCTTAAATCTTAGTACCTTATCTATTGTTTTCTGCTTGGTGGAGAGAGAGAGAGAGAGAGAGAGATAGATAGATAGATAGATAGATAGATAGATAGATAGATAGATAGACAGACAGACAGACAGACAGATAGATAGATAGATAGATAGATAGATAGATAGACAGACAGACAGACAGACAGATAGATAGATAGATAGATAGATAGATAGATAGATAGATAGATAGATAGATACGTGTGTGTGTATATACTGTATATAAGTTGTTCACTTTTTGGAAATACTTGTCTTTATTGATTTGCTATCTTAGTCCCTTTCTGGTTTTGCACCAGTAGCAAGTAGCAGAAATGGAACAGCACTTTATTATTGCTCATAGTAGCCACAAAATGAAAGAATATATGGAGCATTGGAATGGTTTCTCTGGTTTGCAAACATCATGGAGCACAACTAACAAGTCTGTCTGATCCAACAATGCTAATTTACCCCCCCCCCGACATAGCAGAGGAGAGAGTTTATATCAGCAGCACCCACCGCTGCATGCAACCTGTATATAAACTGATACTTTGCTTAGACTCATGATCTCCCTCCCCCTTTTATTCAACATATTCTGTACTTTTGATTCAGTTGCTTGTGTCCTGTGTGGAAGATTCATGCTTGTTGACCAATGTAATCCTTTTAAAGCAGTTGTCATCCACTGGCTAAGCAGCCTTCAGTATTTTTGTGTTCATGTGATCTGCACCAGAAGCCTTTGCATGATTTCTGCCTGTTTTGTTATTAATACCAGCTCGTATCATTGCCTTCAACTTTAAACATTTAAAGAGCAGCTTGCTTGCTAGTGGCATCTTCTTCCCATTTGGGCAAGTGCTGCCAGATGCTGCATGGTTTCTACTTGTGTTGGTGTGTGGTGGGAGAGGGGATAACAGGCGTTTAGTTCATCTGCAGACAACCCGTGTGAGATTTTCAGTCAACTGGTTTGAGACACTGCATAGCTGTTGCATTCCCCTGCCGATCCAGTCCTCAGTATTTTGTGATTTTATTTAGGCCTCCTTCACTGGATTCTAGCCTTTGCTATTTTATGCCATGTCATTTTATATTGTACAGGATCCAGATGTTGAGGACTGGAATGCAATGAGAGAAGCTGAGATGTCAGGTTGGTCTCCCCCCTAAACAATAAACACACACACACACACACACTCTTATATCCCCAACACCTGCTAAATAAGCTGTAGTCAAACTGCTGTACTGCATTTCTTACATTTTTGTGTGTCTGGTTCACAATGATTGCATGCATAGGTAGCACACCACTCAATTAATCATACTGCATACATATAAAACTGCCAAAACATGGGCTAATGTTTCTTTGAGGTACACGGACGTTTCGCAACTGTAAGCAATGTGTACGGTCCTGTCCCACTGAGTTTGTACCTACCATGGCTCCACCTCAATTGCCTTGACATCTTCTTACCCCCCCCACCCCACATGCTATGATGGCACTATTATGCAACAGTTCAACAGTGAAGCACCCCCACCCATGACCAGTCATGGCAGAACATGCTTCAATACAGTACATGAGATGTAGGTCTTCCCTTTGTATCATTCGCCACACAGCAATAACCATTACTGCATACTGTGCAATATACCTGGCCCTCTATGCCCAAATAAGCACTGGTGACACCATAAAACCCTGGGCATCTAGTGGCCCATCACCAGCAACTGGCATTTAGTGACCACCACCCTATCCCCCCCAGTCCTCTACCATGATTTACTGGCACATCCCTCCTCACACCAACAAGGCAAATCACCAAGATAACGTACTGTATATATTTTGCATGGTGACAGTTCCATTGTGCTTCTTGCTGTGGGAGTTACAGGAGTGCTGTGCCATTAACACCATCTGTTCATGGGACTGTGGGTTAACAAGGGTAATGTCAACTACCTGCCTAGTGTTGGGTGCCACTATACCAGGCAGTGCTGGTGTCTTCAGAGCTTATTTGTACATAATGGGCATGTGTATGGGACCTTAGGTCAATGTGACAAACTGGTATATTGTGCTGCACTCTAAAGATGATGATTGTTGGGTGGGATGTCCAGTAGTAGGATACCAGGGAATGGCATATACTAGACATTTATGTATATTGCAGACTGTGGCATACTATTTATTGCTGTCTTATGTGATAGTGGTGGTGTGCTGTCTGCCAGTGCCCTGCCAGTTTGTGTGAATGGCTAATGCCCCACCACCCTTCAGCCTGTGTGTCACACCTCTTGGCTGAGCCAGTAGGGTCTGGACTCTGTCCTGTAGAAAATAGGTCAGAGTCCAGTATGCCACTTACTCATCTTGTAGCACGTGTTATTCTAATGTCATAACTACTTTAGTGGTATGACAGCTTCTATGTTCAAAATCAGCTTGTCTGTCCCATAGATGTCAATTCAATGTCCTATGAACACTGTTTGCAACCCGATATGTTAGACTGTGATGATCAACTAAACATGTGCCACATGCCCAAAAATAGACTCTGCGACTGTCCCTGTGCCAACCTTTGTTCGATACTCCACCTCTTTTCTGACTGATGCCTTTTCTTACTTGCCATACTATTTTTGTCTCATCCTCGGTGGTTGCACCTTGTTGTGCACAAACTGATCCTTGGTTACTGAAAATGTGATGTTAGCAGAGTGTTGTACTGGTACCTATGGGTACCCGACTGTTCTACGGGAACTCTGCAACACACTACAGTGCCCACTATCAAGTTGAGTTCCGTAGGTTAAAAAAGTGTAAGATATTCTGTGTTTATAACATGGTTTTCTCAACATGGAATATGAGATACCATGTCTGTCCATTGCTTGTGTGAGTGACTGTGGTATGAGACATGCACTGTACTTTTTTTTCTTGATGACGGGTTAGTGTTTTGTTTCTGTGTCTCTGTTGACATGCCAACTTGTAATGTGCTTCTTTGAACTTTACACAGAATCACTGGGTCATCCTTCAGCATGCCACACTGTCTTCCATTTGGTTGTGGGACACACACTGGGAGACTACCAAAATGAGTGTCCGTGTATCTTTTCCCTAAAGATACAAGGTTGGCAGAAATTTGGGTGAGAAGATGTCATACTGATGTGGGCAACATAAAAACATTTGTCAGCAAGCAGCTGAAAGAACACTGCAAGAAGGTCAGTATTTGCTCTCTTCACTTTGTAGACAGCATGTTTGAACATGACTTCCAACTTCCGCTGTTACCACTAGAATTTCACCCTAGACAATTCACCTGTCGGCTCAAACCAGGAGCTGTGCCTACCATTTTTGTGACCTCGAACCACAGTGAACGACAATCTTCATTGCATCGCATTGCTCACCAGGACCAGAAAAGGGTATGTAAAACAATTATACTTTCTGTGACGGTTGCCTCTGGTGATGTTATTTTACAGTTCTATTTTGACAGTAGTTGCATCTTTTACAGCTTGCAGAGGAGTTACTGCAGTGCACGACTCCAAGAAAAGCAACACCAGGGAAAGAGAATCATTTTTCGATCCTGGTAAGCAGTCTTCTACATGCCCTAGTTGACACCATCTAGCTTTTAGCAAATTTGGATGCACCATTTTATTCTGCATATAGAAACATAGAAACATAGACTTTGACGGCAGATAAGGACCGCTAGGCCCATCTAGTCTGCCCATTTCCCTACCTACAGGATAGGCCACAGATCCTAGTTAACCAACAGCCTATTTCTTCCTACCCTCCACAAGAATTGCCTTATGTCTGTCCCATGCATTTTTGAATTCTCCCACAGTTTTAGACCCCACAACCTCCTCAGGAAGGCTGTTCCATGCATCCACTACCCTCTCTGTGAAATAATACTTCCTCACATTGCCTCTGAACTGCCCTCCTTCTATCTTGAAATTGTGTCCCCTTGTTCTTGCAAGTCTCTTTTTCTGAAAGATGCTACCCTCTTGGACTTTGTTGATTCCACTGAGGTACTTAAAAGTTTCTATCATGTACTCCCTCTCCCTTCTTTCCTCAAGGGTATACATATTAAGCTCCTTTAGTCTCTCCTCATTTTGCTTCTCTTGCAGACCCTGCACCATTTTGGTTGCCCTCCTCTGGACTGCCTCTATCCTGTCTATGTCCTTGTGGAGGTGGGGTCTCCAGAACTGGACAGACATTTTTCCTAGACCCTCCACCCTGTAGGTTTGTGCATTTCTGTGCAATATTAATGTCTTCTAGTGGCCTGTTCTCACATCAATGTTCCACTTCATACACAGTAGTACTGTATGCAGTATCTGTGGAGGAAGCATGTGTTATGTAAAATATGAGAAAACCCAGGAAAAAGACATTATTCCATTTAAACCTGAACAAAGCGATTGCATCCTGCCACCCTGTTATAGTCCCCTCAGAAATGAACATGCCTGCTCTTATGTACATTGAAATGTCACACATACACTACAGACATGATCTGTGACATTTCTTGTGCATAATATGGTGTGGTACTAAGGGTAGGATATTTTTCTCTCACCGAACCAACACATCTGTCACCCACTGTGGATGCTACTGCTGTGGGTCACAAAGCATGGGCTGTGGCATTTATCCTGTCAAGTGTACAAAAAATGGATGCACCACTTGTTCATTGTGATTACTGTGCCATACAATCTCATTCTGTGCCAAAAGCATCCTGTCCATGCTTGACCAGACTGCTGTTCATCAAGCTCGCTCACTGGCTTTGTGGTGCATTGGTCACATTGTGGCCATACATATTGGGGTGGTGGGTGAGCCTGGACATTTTACTGTCTACAGAATGTCTGATATAGATCAGCAAGGGGACATTAGACAGCAGGATTGTGACTGTGAAACAGCAGTTCCCTGGAAAGGAATGACAACAGAACAGTGTGCGCTCTGTGACAGGATGTCTATGTGGTGTGTGAGTCAGGAGAGACTGCAGGACTGCTATGTACTGTAGATGCTTGTGCCATGCACTGGGAGGCTTCCCAGACAACAGTGCTGGGTTAGTTTAGAAGTCTTGGGGGGGTGGAGAGAAGAAAGAACATTAAATGTGATTGAGAGTGATGTGGTGCATAGAGAAAGAGTTTGGAGTGGTGAGGTCTTGTGGGGGGTAGAAAATGGAGCTTCAGGGTGAAATGGCAGAGCTACAAATGTGGCAGACTGAAGATGGTTACCTTGGTAGGAGGGTGTGGGTGGGAACAACAAAGGATTAATTTGGGGGTTGGGGAGAGGGGGAGTACTCGGATTGCATGCTAAAAATGGATAAGATGGGACAGTAAGGGGGAAAGGCACAGTCTTATATAGGTAGCGTCCATACCTGGGTTATTGGTGTGGTGGGCAATGCAGTCATTTCAGAAGTGCGCAGAAAAGGGCCGGAAGAAAAAATTACTCACCTTAGTAATTGCCAAATTGTCAAAGCTGGGACCCTGGGGGGTTCTCATTCCTCGGGGAGCATAATCCGATAATCCGATCGAGGGGTATCAGTTGGCGGCTTCAGGGGCACCGACAGCCAATGACCACGGTTCCTTTGGTGACTACGCTGGGAGCTCTGTGGGGTCATTGGCACTTGGTGATCAGAGTAGGAGTAAGAGGTAGAGTGGCTTGGGAGATGGAAGGAGTGACGAGGCAAGGGTGAGAGGGGTATAAGATTTCTGCAGGGTAAAGTTTTTAATGTGAGTGAGGCAATAGATGACACTGGTGAGTACATGGGACAGAGGTTTGAAAACCAAGCTTGAGCTCAATGTTCTATGCCTTGGCATAGAGTTAACGCTTTCCTCTCTGGAGCAGTTCAGGTGCTGGGGCTAACTGTATATAGTCAGAATACAGCAAGACTCCATTAGAAGAAACACAATTACTAAGGTGAGTCATTTTTTCTTCCGGCCATTTTCTGTGCACTTCTGAAGTGACTGCCTTGTCCAGCCCACCAATAACCCAGGTATGGATGCTACCCATATAAGACCCCTTACTGCCCCATCTTATCCATTTTTAGCATGCAATCCACAAGGAGTACTCCCTCTTCCCCAAACCCCCAAATTAATCCTTCGTTGTTCCCACCCACACCCTCCTACCAAGGTAACCATCTTCAGTCTGCCACCTTTGTAGCTCTGCCATTTCACTCTGAAGCTCCATTTCCCACCCCCCCACAAGACCTCACCACCCCAAACTCTTTCTCTATGCACCACATCACTCCCAATCACATTTAATGTTCTTTCTTCTCTCCACGCCCTCAAGACTTCTAAACTAACCCAGCACTGTTGTCTGGGAAGCCTCCCAGTGCATGGCACAAGCATCTATGTAGCAGTCCTGCAGTCTCTCCTGACTCGCACACCACATAGACATCCTGTAACAGAGCGCACGCTGTTCTGTTGTCATTCCTTTCCAGAGAACTGCTGTTTCACAGTCATGATCCTGCTGTCTAATGTCCCCTTGCTGATCTATATCAGACTTTCCGTAGACAGTAAAATGTCCAGGCGCACCCACCACCCCAATATGTATGGCCACAACGTGACCAATGCACCACAATGCCAGTGAGCGGACTTGATGAACAGCAGTCTGGTCATGCGTTGACAGGATGCTGTTGGCACAGAATGAGATTGTGTGGCATAGTAATCACAATGAACAAGTGGTGCATCCAATTTTTGTACAGTTGACAGGATAAATTCCACGGCCCATGCTTTGTGACCCACAGCAGTAGCATCCACAGTGGGTGACAGATGTGTTGGTTCGGTTGGAGGAAAATATCTTACCCTTAGTACCACACCATATTATGAACAAGCAATGTCACAGATCATGTCTGTAGTGTATGTGTGACATTTCAATGTACATAAGAGCAGGCACGTTTAATTTTGAAGGGTCTATAACACAGGGTGGCAGGATGCAATCGCTTTGTTCAGGTTTAAACGGAATAATGTCTTTTTCCTGGGTTTTCTCATATTTTACTTAACACATGCTTCCTCCACAGATACTGCAAACAGTACTGCTGTGCATTAAGTGGCACATTGATGTGAGAGCAGGCCACTGGAAGACATTAATATTGCACAGAAATGCACAAACCTACAGGGTGTCAGGTCTAGGAAAAATGTCAGTCAGAAGCAGATACGCAGAATAAAATGGTGCATCCAAATTTGCTAAAAGCTAGATGGTGTCAACTAGGGCATGTAGAAGACTGCTTACCGGGATCGAACAATGATTCTCTTTCCCTGGTGTTGCTTTTCTTGGAGTCGTGCACTGCAGTAACTCCTCTGCAAGCCGTAAAAGATGCAACTACTGTCAAAATAGAACTGTAAAATAACATCACCAGAGGCAACCGTCACAGAAAGTATAATTGTTTTACATACCCTTTTCTGGTCCTGGTGAGCAATGCAAGCAATGAAGATTGCCGTTCACTGTGGTTCGAGGTCGCAAAAATGGTAAGCACAGCTTCTGGTTTGAGCCGACGGGTGAATCATCTAGGGTGAAATTCTGGTGGTAACAGCTGAAGTTAGAAGTCATGTTGAAACATGCTGTCTTCAAAGTGAAGAGAGCAAATACTGAGCTTCTTGCAGTGTCCTTTCAGCTGCTTGCTGACAAATGTTTTTATGTTGCCCACATCAGTACATCTTCTCACCCAAATTTCTGCCAACTTTGTATCTTTAGGGAAAAGATACATGGCCACTGCTTTTGGTAGTCTCCCAGTGTGTGTCCCACAACCAAATGCAAGACAGTGTGGCATGCTGAAGGACGATCCAGTGATTCTGTGTAAAGTTCATAGAAGCACATTACAAGTCGGCATGTCAACAGAGTCACAGAAACAAAACATTAACCCGTCATCAAGAAGAAAAAGTACAATACATGTCGCATACCACTGCCACTCACACAAGCAATGGACAGACATGGTATGTCATATCCCACATTGAGAAAACCATGCTATAACACAGAATATCTTAGACTTTTTTAACCTAGGGAACTCAGCTTGATAGTGGGCACTGTAGTGTGTTGCAGGGTTCCCGTAGAACAGTCAGGTACCATTAGGTACCAGCACAACACTCTGCTAACACCACATTTTCAGTAACCAAGGATCAGTTTGTGCACAACAAGGTGCAACCACCGAGGGGATGAGACAGAAATAGTATGGCAAGTAAGAAAAGGCAACAGTCAGAAAAGAGGTGGAGTATTGAACAAAGGTTGGCACAGGGACAGTCGCAGAGTCTATTTTTGGGCATGTGGCACATGTTTAGTTGATCATCACAGTCTAACATATCGGGTTGCAAACAGTGTTCATAGGACATTGAATTGACATCTGTGGGACAGACAAGCTGATTTTGAACATAGAAGCTGTCTTACCACTAAAGTAGTTATGACATTAGAATAACACATGCTACAAGATGAGTAAGTGACATACTGGACTCTGGCCTTTTTTCTACAGGACAGAGTTCAGACCCTACTGGCTCAGCCAAGAGGTGTGACACACAGGCTGAAGGGTGGTGGGGCATTAGCCATTCACACAAACTGGCAGGGCACTGGCAGACAGCACACCACCACTACCACATAAGACAGCAATAAATAGTATGCCACAGTCTGCAATATACATAAATGTCTAGTATATGCCATTCCCCTGGTATCCTACTACTGGACATCCCACCCAACAATCACCATCTTAAGAGTGCAGCACAATATACCAGTTTGTCACATTGACCTAAGGTCCCATACATACCCATTATGTACAAATAAGTTCAAGACACCAGCACTGCCTGGTATGGTGGCACCAACACTAGGCAGGTAGTTGACATTACCCTTGTTAACCCACAGTCCCATGAACAGATGGTGTTAATGGCACAGCACTCCTGTAACTCCCATAGCAAGAAGCACAATGGAACTGTCACCATGCAAAATATATACAGTACGTTATCTTGGTGATTTGCCTTGTTGGTGTGAGGAGGGATGTGCCAGTAAATCATGGTAGAGGACTGGGGGGGAATAGGGTGGTGGTCACTAAATGCCAGTTGCTGGTGATGGGCCACTAGATGCCCAGGGTTTTATGGTGTCAAGAGTGCTTATTCGGGCATAGGGGGCCAGGTATATTGCACAGTATGCAGTAAGGGTTATTGCTGTGTGGTGAATGATACAAAGGGAAGACCTATATTTCATGTACTGTATTGAAACATGTTCTGCCATGACTGGTCATGGGTGGGGGTGCTTCACTGTTGAACTGTTGCATAATAGTCCCATCATAGCATGTGGGGTGGGGGGTAAGAAGATGTCAAGGCAATTGAGGTGGAGCCATGGTGGGTACAAACTCAGTGGGACAGGACCGTACACGTTGCTTACAGTTGCCAAACGTCTGTGTGCCTCGAAGTAACATTAGCCCATGTTTTGGCAGTTCTAAATGTATGCAGTATGATTAATGAGTGGTGTGCTACCTATGCATGCAATCATTGTGAACCTGACACACACAAATGTAAGAAATGCAGTACAGCGGTTTGACTGCAGTTTATTTAGCAGGTGTTGGGGATATAGGAGTGTGTGTGTGTGTGTGTTTATTGTTTGGGGGGGAGGCCAAACTGACATCTCAGCCTGCCTCATTGCATTCCAGTACTCAACATCTGGATCCTGTACAATATAAAATGACATGGCATAAAATAGCAAAGGCTAGAATCCAGTGAAGGAGACCTAAATAAAATCACAAAATACTGAGGACTGGACCGGCAGGGGAATGCAACAGCTATGCAGTGTCTCAAACCAGTTTACTAAAAATCTCACACAGGTTGTCTGCAAATGAACCAAACACCTGTTATCCCCTTCCCCACCACACACCAACACAAGTAGAAACCATGCAGCATCTGGCAGCACTTGCACAAATGGGAAGAAGATGCCACTAGCAAGCAAGCTGCTCTTTTAAATATTTAAAGTTGAAGGCAATGATTCGAGCTGGTATTAAGAACAAAACAGGACAAAATCATGCAGAGGGCTTCTGGTGCAGATCACATGAACACAGACATACTGAAGGCTGCTTAGCCAGTGGATGGCAACTGCTTTAAAAGGATTACATTGGTCTACAAGCATGAATCTTCCACACAGGACACAAGCAACTGAATCAAAAGTACAGAATATGTTGAATAAAAGGGGGAGGGAGATCATGAGTCTAAGCAAAGTATCAGTTTATATACAGGTTGCATGCAGCGGTGGGTGCTGCTGATGTAAACTCTCTCCTCTGATATGCCTGAGTGGGGGGAGTAAATTAGCATTGTTGGAGCAGACAGACTTGTTAGTTGTGCTCCATGATGTTTGTAAACCATAGAAACCATTCCAATGCTCCATATATTCTTTCATTTTGTGGCTACTATGAGCAATAATAAAGTGCTGTTCCATTTCTGCTACTTGCTACTGGTGCAAAACCAGAAAGGGACTAAAATAGCAAATCAATACAGATAAGTATTTCTAAAAAGTGAACAGCTTATATATACACACACACACGTATCTATCTATCTCTCTCCCTCTCTTTCTCTCCACCAAGCAGAAAACAGCTGGATAAGGTACTAATATTTAGGAAACGTGTATTTACACAATGACAAGCGGCGTGAATCCTGGCTGTGGTGTTGCTTCTGTGCTATGACTGAGAGACACTGTAACAAGACACTGGTCAGATGCATGGGCTATTAGACCTCAGAGCAGAGGGCACTCTGGGAAGACTATCTGGGACAAGAAGCAATAAAAGAAAGGTAAATGGCAGCCCCCAAGGGCCATAAAATAGCAAGAGAAAGTTAGAAAAAACACTGCACATAGCTGAAAAATAACACTGGGATGAACTAAGAACACACAGTGGATGGTAAAAAATATATTTTCCTGATTTTAACATGCAGTTTTCCTTTAAGTCAGGCATGTACCATGTGATATTAATAAAAGAAAATCAGTTTTGGAACTGTATACATGCTCTAGTCACCTTATTTATGTGCCATAGAACTTTGCCCACTGTCGCAGAAGTAGGCCTAATTGTGTCACAGAACTTCGTAGTCCCTACTGCTGAAGTTAGGTCTACTGTGCCACAGAAAACAGGGGGCCTTGCACATAACCCCCTCACCTAGGTTTGATGCAAGCACCCTCCTAATCAGGAATGGCTGCATTAATCAGACCAGTGGTATTTAATGGGGGTTAATTACCACTAAGACATCTCCCCCTGATGAAGACTACTGTTGAAGCACCAGGGCATCTAAGTGGACACTGAACTGGTCACCTGCATCTCTGTTAATGACATGCAGTTTGGAGTTACACATTAAAGAAGACTGCTTCATCTCTGAGTCAGTGTTCTGATTTCCACCCTATATCTAATCTGTGAGTGCCCAGCATACTTTGGTTTTGTTCTGATTCCGCTACAAGGGGGTAAGGGGAAAATGGGTCAAAGGGGTATGCAATAACTGCTCAAGTTTTCTCCAGGCCTTGATGGAGGGGGGCTAGGGTAGAGCTCTTAGAGAGAAGTTTCCCAAGGGTGAAACCAGGAGGGAGGAGATGAACATGCCCCCCTGGAGCTTAGACTAAATAATCAGTCACTGTGGGGGCACATTTGGAAGGGGTTGGAGCCAGCGCAGAGATTGTGTGCATGTAAAAGCCACATGTTGGTCCCTATGCACAAAGGGGTGGATTGGCTATGCCATGGATCTGAGGCATGTAGACAATCCTTTGTGACAATGCCACACACCAGGGGCCCCATGGACACCTGCATGCATGCACAACAGGGACATGCATTCCTTCTGCACAGTATCCCTGGTCAGTCATGCAGCTATGTGAGTGGCCAGTTGAGGGTCATGTCTGGGGCTTGCTCACATTCAAAGAAATTCATAAAAGCACAGAGTGCTACATGACAGGGGTACAGTATACACAGGCAAGGACTGTGCTGTGTCTGCTGCATGCCCCCTCAGATTGCAACGGTTGGCTGCAGCAGACACAACTACCCCCTACCATGCTGTCCAAGTCCTCCGGGGATACAGGGGAGACTGCATATAGCCATTCAGGCACTCACCCATATTCTTTCATTGTTTGTCTCTGTGCCTTCCCACAATCCCCCACTCATACAGAGCAGGGGATCCTCTCAATCCGGCAACCGATTGGATGCTCACCTGTGTCCTTCAGTCCACCCCCCATTCAGCAGCACAATAAAAGGGCAGGGCCATTGGCAGGTGCACTGCAGAGGCACATGGTGGTGCATACTGTGCACTTTGCACCTGTCTGTTGGTGCACAGCTATGCGGGCCGGGTGCATGCAATTTGTGCGTACCCATCTCCACATTAGTGCATAGCCTCCAATAAGCATAGAACCAAGGCAGTGACCATCCCCCCTGTCTGCTAATGTACCCTAAGCTTAATCCTGCTATATCTGGGGGATTTACTTTCCCAAAGGAAGTTGCTTACCAACTTATACCTTTTAACAAACCACTGTGAGGGAATAACCACTGCCAAATGCACAAGACAGTGCAACAATTTGGGAGCTGTTATCATTTTTATGGCCGAATATATCCCCACCAAGGAAGATGAAGGGCCTTCCGCCTATTGCATTCCTCTTTTAGTTTGTACAAGGGAGGGGCAAGGTTGTGTGTGACTGTCTCAGAAGGGCTAGAATATTTTGTATCTCTAGATATTTGAAGCCTTGCAGGGCCCATTTCAACCCATTAGAGGTAGCAACTACTGAGAGGCCTGTAGGGTGGAGTTGACAGACTTATTCAGGTTATTTTTCAGCCTGGAGATATCATGAAAGTCCCAAAGACAGGTCATTAGTGCCAGGATGCTGCTGGGGCATCCCAAAGGAGTACTAAACTGTCATCTGCATAGAGCATGGTGTCGAATTCTAGGTTACCCGCTGGTATGCCCACCATTGAGAGGTGTTGATGAATCACTGCTGCCAGGGGTTTGATGGCTAAAACAAAGAACAGGAGAGAGATAGAGGGGGCAACCCTCGTGGGTACCTCTATTTAGTGGAAATTGGGAAGGGACAGGATTGAGTTAGTCAGAGGGCTGGCCTGGGGGAGGTGTACAGGGTCCAGATCCAGGTGCCAAATATGGGTCCAGAGCATAGCCTTTCTAAGACCAAGAGGAGGTACCCCCACTCCACTGAGTCAAAAGCTTTCTTTAAATCACTCACCATTGTTGCAGCTGGAGAGACAGTTGCTTTGGCCATTGTTAAAATTGAAAAGAGGGACCTATAGTGGTTTGAACTCAACTGGCCTTTCGCAAATCCTACCTCTGAGGTATGGATCAGGGAGGGAAGCAGCTTCTCAAGGTGGAAGGCCAGGACCTTAGCTTGGACCATAGAGTCCATGTTTATGAGTGATAATGGTCTATAAGTTGTTGGGCAAGTGTTATCCTTCCCCTCTTTAGGCAACAATATAATCATTACCTCCCAAAGCATGGGGGAGGGGCAAATTTTGTGGCAGGCATCCCGGAAGACAATTCTCAGCCCAGGGGCAACGATGTCTGGAATCACTTAGTATAGGTCAATGGGTATACCATCCCCACCAGGGCCTTATGAGGTGCAAGGGAAACAATGGCATCACATACATTAGACCCAGTCAGAGGTGCCTCCAGAGGGCACTGCTGGCTGTCTGTTAAAGTGGGTAAATTCAGGGCTCCAATAAAAGCATTAAATTTGGCCTAGACTATAGGTCCATTTGAGGCATACAACAGTTCATAGAAAGGATACACAATGTCATTTACCTTTTGTGGGTAGGAGTGCAAGTTCCCAGTGTCATCACTCAAACCTCTAATATAGCACTCTGGCTTCTGCTTGCACTGCCATTATGACAGCAGTTTCCCAGCCTTATTGTCCCTCTCCCAGTATTTGTTACTCAGTATAGAAATGGCTAATTTTGTTTTATGAGGGGATAAAACATTAAGTTGCTTTTGAAGATAACAGATATCACAGTGTTGGATGGGGTCCATGTGTGACACAGAATTTTCTTTTTTATAGTTTCTCTTTCACTGTCAGATTAGCCTACAGGATCATCTGTTCAGTCTCCTGTTGCTTCCTTCTCTTTGAGGTGCGTGCAATAATGCTGCCCCTCAGGGTGGCCTTAAAAGCCTCCCACAATACTGATTTACTAGTGTCCCCATGTAACTGAGCTGGAAACAGGAGATAGCTTCCAACTGGAGCCACTCCTGAAACTGAACATCCAGTAAGAGGAGGGGGTCAATTCTCCAGGTGGGCAACTTGGATGGTGTGGTCCCCATAGCAGCATGTGCTCAACTGCAGCATGATCACAGATGTACAGTGGGACAGCCCAGGAGCAGGCTGCCATCTGGGATAGTGGTGGAGAGGCCAGCCAGAAATCTATATTACTAGCCATTTGGGGTGTGGCAGACAAACAGTAGTCCCTTTAATGGGGGTGATGGAGCCTCTGGACATCCAAAAGGAATAGAACCATCTGCAAATCCTTCAGTTCCACCAGTGCCCAAGCATGTGGCTCTGACTTACCCAAATTATGATCCAGTAAAGGGTCCAAGGTGATATTAATGTTCCCTCCTATCAACTGTGGCTTGGAGGCATCTGCCCAGACAGATATTGTTTGGCGGAGGGCCCCGGAGAGACCCAGGCACTCCTAACTGGGCCATAGACATTAGCAATAAAGATGAAACCTTCTAGAGTGTTAAACTCAGCTAGCAGTCACCTCCCAGTGGAGTCTCCATGAATCCTAACCACCTTTTATTGCAAGTGTTTATGCACTGAGCTCAAGACTCCTGCCCTGGAGGTGAAGGCACAATTATCGATCTCCTCCCCAACCCATTCTGGCTATAGTTTCAAAGCTTCTGCTGATGACAGTTTTTTCTACTGTAAAAGGATTACCTTCACACTAGGAGAATTAAATCTGATGAGAATTGTTTTACACTCACATTCCAGGACACACAAGTCACCGGGGCCATTGTGGAGAATATAGATATGTTGTTCTGGGTCAGTGGAAAATTATAAGGAGGATTAACATACTATATCCTGACCTTAGCAAACTGGCAGTAACTTCCCACCCCTCCCACTAAACTCCAGGACACTAGCACAACCAGGGAAACAGGTAAGGCTCAGGGATGACGGACCAAGGAATAAAACACTAAGCAAGAATATTCTCTGGAAAAAAAGCAAAGTGCTTCATATGAGCAACAATTGCTGTAACATCTTTCATAGTTCAGTGTAGAAAGGACAACATCTGCCCCTAACCAAACCAAAGAGTCAACACAGGAGACGTGCCAAGACTCAGGCCACAGTGGGGAAGGCACACAGTTTTAGTCACACTGAACAAGTATGAAAACTAGAGAGTTAAAATAGTAATTCAAAGGGGGGGGATACCCCAGGAGAAACATAAACCACAGTGACCCCATATGCAATTGAAACAAGTAATAACTGATGAACAACAATACAGTGATGAACTGGGGTGTGGAGGTAATTGCACCCTGCTGGGACACCAAGGGAAGGGAAGGAAGGAATGAGGGAGTAACACATCCAGTTGGGGCAGCTGAACCTTCATGGCCCATGCAGTCTTGGACTGTCGCTTTTACCTGCTTGAGATGAGATGAGATGAGATGAGATGAACTGGTGAGGGGGATCCTGATGACTTTTGAGTGAGGCAGCTGCCCTCATCCACAGAAGGGACAGGAGCCTGGGCCCAAAAAAGAAGATAACCACTGCATTGTGCAAGTACATATTCCAAAGCAATACAATGAGGCTCACCCTGCATCGCCCTCATGCCTTTCAGAGGGATGTCTCAGACAGAAATGAAATAGCTCATGAGGCTGATGCATACACATCATTCCACTGCAGAAGTGCTTTCATGGCTAGTGGTTGGTGCACCACCTACAGGCAATATCAGGCCACCCCTAGAAGCCTTGGCCCAAAAGAGTTCTGGGCAGAAATCAAAATCAAAAGAAAACAACCAGGCATCCAGGAGCCAACTACTGTGGACAGAGTCACCCTCTGGAGGAGTGAGAAAGAGGGGGAGTGTTTATACTCCCACCCATAGGCACGAGTATATTATAATGGTTTGTTGTCTCCCTCTTTTTCGTTATTAAAGGGCACTCATCAAGGAGGCCCCTTATCCCCTTATCTCAAACCCTTAACCTGGGATATAATTAGGGATCCCAGAATTCAGGGAATTAGAGCTGGTGGTCAGGCATATGCTATTTTACCCTATGCAGATGACATCTTACTCCATCTTCAGTGCCTAGCTCATTACTTCCTGCTGTTTTCAAAGTTTTAACGTGATTTGGATAGTTAGCTGGTTACAAGTTAAATTTGGATAAGACTGTATTTAAGCCTCTCAATTGTTGTACTTATAAGGCAGATGTGATAAGATGTCGCTGTACTTGGACTACAGACTCCCACAAATACTTGGGTATCATTGTTGCTAAAAGCAGGCACACCATGGTTGAGTTTCACTTAAATAAGCCGGTCAGGCAAATTAAGCAGGATTTTAACCAATGGTAAAATTTACCACCGACTTTATGGGCTCGGGTCAATATCATAAAAATGAATATATTACCTAGGCTATTGTATCCCTAAATAATGATATACTTCTTTTTACCTAAAAGCTGGTTTACTTCCCTCCGAACTATCCTCACGCATTTTATTGGATGGGAAACAACCTCGAAGGAGCTATGCAAAGTCGATGACTGATAAATCATTGTAAGGGGCTGAACCTGCCTGATTTCTTTTTGTATTATCTAGCAGGTCGTGCAACTCATTTTTTGTGGTAGAGGCAAGATTTACACCTCAGTGTAGATGATATAGCTATTCCAGCTTATATAGCTATTGAAATGGCCTTTGTTGATAAATATAACATTGACCTTCTGGCCCTACCTAGCAGTAGATTATCTCAGTTACCAGCCTCCCTACTGGAGTTACCCTTAGGTATCTCTATATGTGCTTGTTTACAACTGCACAATTTTTTAGGTACATCCCCTCTTTATGACTTATCCCAATCCTTATGCTATAACCCTAATTTTAGTATTGGATGGAAATGATGGGTAACTATTTTTTTTTTTTTGAAGAGAATATAAATCAAGTTATCTTCTATTATCCACAATTGTGATTTTGTTTCTTTTAATACATTTAGAACCTAGCATAATTTAGGTCTGGGAGCGGTGTTTCAATTTATGCAACCTCAACATGCAATTAAGCACACCATGGGTCCTCATTCATGGCCTGCACAGCCCTATGATACATGGGCTTTTCTTAGTCAGGATTCTGCTCAGAGGCATGCTATTTATTTAGTATAGAAGATGTTTCAAAACCATGCTATGAGTAAACTTAATCTGAAATTTGGTTATTGGAGCTCTGAATTTGCTGAATTTCAGACTGAGAATAATGTGGTTCAATCTTAGATTAACTTATATAAATACATAAAGTTTGATTCCTTGAGGCTAGCTCATTACAAATTATTATACAATGGCAAGAAAAAATGCTGGTCTGTGATTCATCTATCTGGGACTGTACTTGTGAAGTTATCATGGCATAACATCATGGATCTAGTCCCAGCACACTGCGGACCACCACATTAAATAGTAAAACAAGTTTGCTTCATAGCCGTCACTACCAGCAGCATCAGCAGTCCTGAATCTGCTGGGAATCAATGCTCCTCACCCCACTCGGAAACATGGAAATCCTCCCCTGCCACAGTGTTACACACACACACACAAATTTGTCTTATTTCCCCCACCAAATAGTTGCAGCATATTGCCATCATCTGCTAATAAATTAAAAAAGTTATAGTAAGTGAAGCCATTAGCATGATCGGCTTCATGCTACCAGTCCAGTGCTGACTTCACTGTGCCTGCTCATCGCTGCATAACGAGTGACCCAGGCAGCAGTCCACTGCATAACTAATGACTCAGGCAGCAGTTTAACAGATATACAGTAATTCAAATGTAAAGCACGTTTCTTGTTAGAAAAAGAATAGAAGAAATCTCAACAAATATGCATCTTCCCATAACATTGTCTGCGTTAGCCTCAATGGTCAGATCTCCCTGTCCACCGTGAACTGAGTAAGCTGAGCTTGCACTTCTGTTCTATAGCAAACGCAAGTTTTTACCACACATGGTTTCCTTAATTTTCTTGGTTTGCACTTTCTTCTCCTGGTACAACACACAGACAACTAGTGCCACTACAATGTACGGATCTGGGGGAGGAGGGGCAGAGCCATCATTTAACCACAGCATGAAAACTGGGGATTTCCACCTTCACTGTGACTAAAAGAAAACAAAATGAAGACACAAAGAATCAGGATCAGAAATAAATGTGTGTGTATGGGAGGGAGATGGCACAGGGGCTACTAGTACACAAAACAAGGAAGGTTTCAGCAGCAGAGCCACAGAGTGTTTCATGGCAATTAGAGACAGAATAATGGTAGGAGCTCCACCTAGTTGCCAAAATAAACAGAACTACTTTCTTTGTTAGTATTCCTATACACTGAGAAAAATATTAAAAAATCACTTTTAATGGCATTTTCTTTTTTTTTATCGAACGAGCCATTGTATAATAGGAATAATGCACTCCAGGGTGTGTATCATGCTGGGATAACATCACTTCTGGAGTGATTAGTTGTACTCAGCCTGTGGCCTCATGCCTAATCACCCCAGGCGTGATGTTATCCCAGAACGACACACACCCTGTCGTGCATTATTTCTCTATTAAATAATATGTATTATACCCCTGTTAAACTGTTGAAGTGCTGCCAAGTTTCTGATGATATATGTATAAAATGTAAACAGGCCAGAGGAATGTTAAAACACATTATTTGGGATTGTGTCCAGGTCCAGACATTTTGGCAAGAGCTTAAAGCTAGAACTGACCCACTTTTAGGTCTAAAGGATGCTTTTGAACCTGTACTTTGCCTCACCTGCTTAGATCTTGAAAAGTTACTTGGCCAGGAATGATATTGTATGGCCCTTATACAGGCCACTGCCAGGAAATGTATTGCTAGGCATTGGCTGGATGATCATGTGCCTTCTTTTAAGGAATGACTAGCGGACATTTTGGAAGCCCGAAGCATGGAAGGTGTGTTAGCCAGTAAGCCAGTATAAGACACATTGAAAAAATGTTTCATAAAAGATGGGATGCATTGCAAACTTTATTACAAATGCCGCAATCATATTAATGGGTTTGACTTTCCTCTCTCCTGGCTTGTCCTATTTTTTATATTTTGAGTTATATTATTTTGCCTTTAATCAAACATACAAAGTGGAGTTGTAGTTCCGGTGCTTTAACTTTATTATAATGGTCTTGTTCTAGCTACCTTTTACACAGTTAATTCAGGTCTCTTGCAATTCATCTATTGGGAGCTACAGCTTGTTCTTACTTGCACCAATGGTTGATAAACTGCTTTGTATGTTGTGTGGTCATCTCTCTTTGTTATTGTGAACTAAAATTTCTTTTTGTTCTTCAAAGAGTGGTTAGAATCAATCTTATAATGCAGCTTTTTAGAGAAGTTATATGTATGGACTATTGAAAGTTTATTTTGCTTTTAGCATTCTGACATTTTCAGTTTGTATTTTATTTGGCTGATTCTGCATTTTCTACAAAATCTTAGTAAAGCATGCTTAATTTAAAAAAAAGAAAGGGGGGGGGGAGTGGGAGGAGAACCCTGGAAATGCATCCTGTTGGGCGAGATTACATGGGACTGAACCAGATCCAGGCCCCCTGTTGCCCTTTCCCAGTAATGTAGGGGGAGGGAATATGCATCAAATATGAATCTGTGCTTTTACAGCACCTCAAAAACTGCAGCATTAAAGGCAGCATCACATTTGCTAGCTGCAGAGAATTTGTGGAAACATGAAACTGCTTCGGGCAAACATTAAAAGAGCTATGCAACCCACAGAAATGTTCCATTGAAAAGTGCATACATGAAAAGCATCCCAGAGGTTGTCTTCAGTGCCAGTTTGCAGTTCAGTGTCCAGGAAAGCCTGCACAGCTGAAAATATGATGATTTCATAATGACATATCAATAATAATCATTATCAATTATGTGCAAAGATTATGATCAAGCTTCAAAAGCCATCATTGAGATCATGACTAACAATAATTAAACATGAACATTGAATGACTGCCAAAACCATCATGTTATGGAAATGGTGATTGTGATTAATGATGATAACATATCATCATGATTTTACCAGATTTTCCCATGGCCAAGAGTACTGTAATAAGTGTAAACAATTTATTTTTCTTCTTTACATACTTTTGAAATTTATTGTGTCTTTTAATGAGGCATCTTTCCTGGTACCATCAGCTATGATATGTGTCCATACAAATATGCTGCCTTCACATATACTTACTCAGATACCTAATTTCTTATTAATGTTATAAAGGCTCAAATCAGTTTATATACTGTATCGCCTTTAAATTATTCATTTGTTTGGTTAGGGTGAGTTTCTACAAGTACCTGATTTCTGCTCACAACCTTTCGTAAAAGTTGTCAAAATACTACTGTCAAGGCAAAATTATTTTAAACATATAAATTACCACTGTTATGATTCCTAAACTATGCTATTGAAATATGCAAACTAGTTATGCAAATGTGTATACTATATCGTACATTGCATTTCCTCTTCCTAAAGGGATTAAAACATGACTTCACATGATTTACATTATAATGTATTTGCGTTTGCTGATATTTGACATTCATATTTTCATATTAGGAACAAAAACTTTGATGAACATTACTCATGTGACTTACAGTTTTACAATACAGAACTAATACAATCATTAATGATCATCAGTAATCATCATTTGATCATCCACAAATTATCAAAAACCATAATGCTGATTTAAGCTTACAAAAATAATCAATAATCATATGTTGATGATATGAAAGTTACATGCTTGATGATTAAATCATGATCTAGATGATGATCTTAAATCACAATCTCTCTTGATGATCATATGATAACATTTGGTGATTAACAATGATATGTCATGACTGATCTTCAGAAAACATGACTGATGATTTACCAATTTGCCTTGGTAGCAAGCCACCAAGCAGATCTTTGGAAAGTGGAGCACAGGTTAGTGTGTGTGTGTGTGTGTGTGGAGGGAGTTAACAGTAATAAGACCCCATCCCCGGCCAGACCATTAAGTCCCATACCTAATATTAGAACAACATGCTTCAAGCTGTGAAGGGCTTGCCAGGCAGCCACAGAGCTTGAATTACAAAGAAGCCATAATTAGTCAAAGCAAGAGGGTTTTAAACAAGAAGCACAGTCACAGCGACAGAGCTTCCCATGGGTATAGGAATCATGAAGAGTACTCACATGGTGGGTGCCTCACCCAGGATGGTGCTGTGTATATCTGTATGGCTTCAGCCCAGCCTACTGGTGAACAGCGGCAGAGGAAGAATAAGCAGGTGGAGGATTTGGTGGGGTTGCAATTCCACTGCACAGTGTTCAGCCCAAAATATTACATTCATGTAAATTTGAAAAAGATTCAGAACTTTGAACTATCAGAAAAAAAGCACAACTGCTACAACATTTGCTATGCACTAGCCTGCACGTTTGTTGTTGGTGTCACTCAGTAAGAGATTCACACTATAAAATTCACAGAATAAAAGCATAGCAACTATAACTGCAGCATGTTACACTCATTAAATGAAAGTAGCATTACTCGACGAAGATTGACAGACTCAGAACTTTGGATGTATCCCTTCTCCACCATAAAGCTAAAAGCTTTGATTTCAAAATAAAATGTGGCCAAAAAGATTAAACTACCACTTAAGTGGCTGTCACAAGAGCTATTTTTGTTTTTACATTTTTAAACAGACTTATAAAGTTAGTTCTCCCTTTTGAAGATTCCCAACTACCCACCCTCTCATACTAAAGTGTTCCTTTAGACTATGAGTCACGTGATCTGTACCCTTGTCATATAAAGTGCAAATTAAGTGCTTTAGAAATTCGGTTCCTCTGTTACTCCTCAAATTATCTACCACTAAACAGGTAGTGGTAAATGACTGTTTTCACCCAGACAGTTCCATTATCTAAATAATATGAAAGACGATGAATTATATCCATCTAACCCTACTAGGCAACAGTAAGCAACTGGTATAACCAGGATAATTTGTTTACAAGTATACATATGAAATCATACCAAAGATTAATAAATCAGTGCTGACAAGAAGTCAAGAAATAGGCAGATGAGGAAACAAACTGCTTTGTTACAAAATGCATCTGGGCTTGTCTTTGCCATGTAATTCCTGTTAAGGATGAGTGAATGTGAAAACTGGCAACTTTAGCTATGCTTTAATTTGGACCTCATGTCTTCAGCTCAGTTTTGACACTTCAGTGGAAAACATTATGGATCCTTGATATGGGGGTCTAGCAGCCTAAACATAAGGGTATGAGATACTCTTTCACCACTCCTTCGGTTCAACTTTGATTCAGATCCCGTGTCTTCAGCTCAGTTTCAACACTTCAGCCAAAAACATTATGGGTCCTTGGTGTAGGGGTCTAGCAGGCTAAACATAAGGGTAAAAGATACCCTTTTACCACCTCTTACCAACTTTAGTCAGTTCCAACCTCTTCCACCCTTCCTGTTCCTCCAGTCAGCATCTGGCACAGTGCCAGATGCAAAATTATTTTTATAAAAAATGTCAAGGTAGAGTAGTGTGAAAAGTGACTGAGTAGAGAAGGGGCATCCATATGACTAGCCTGTCCTCCTCAGGGTTTGGACTGTTATGTTTTAATTATCTGGTCAAAGGTCAAAATGATCAAAAGAGGCCCAAATGTTTAATCGGGTCGAATCAAAGATAAAAATGTGGGATTTGTGTATAATCATCAAGTGCAAATTCAGCATTGGCACATTGTGAATTTCTAGTAACTTGATGTGCTTGAAATGTTTCCTGAAAACATTTTACCAGTATAAACTGAATTTGGAACTGGCTCGTCCTTGATCAATGTACCTCCAGAAGGAGCATAATATCACTCTTTGGGCTTTCTAATATCTTAATAAAAATTTCTGATGGTATTTAGCCTTTTTCCAGTATTAAAATGGTCAATCCTTCTCTGCTCATATACAGCTGTAGAGGTTTTATCTACCACAGTTTGGTTAGCTTTTCTGCAGTTAATTTCTCTGATGGATAGCTTGTTTAAATTTGTTTAATTTACAGTACTGCTCATATTTTGTTCCTGTCTTAAATTCTCATTACTGTAGATCATGCATTTGCATAGTATAGTGTACTTTTTCATACATGCTTTCACACCCATTCACAGGTGTGTCCCTTCCTCAGCGTGGCCACATTCCAGCCCATCCCCCTCTCATCTTTGTCACTTTCCCCATTCCAAGGGGCCCACAGGGGGAGGGAGGGAAGTCATTTCCTCTGATGAGAGCACTTCACCTGTAAGGTGGTTTCCCTATGACTTACCATTAGCCATGATCACCATAGGGCCTGTCAGGTATAGAGACCACTAGGCAGGTGGGAGCGATGGGTCCTAAGAGTGATGGCATCATTCTGCTCTTCATCAGGGGTTTCCTACTTGCATTTTTTTCTTCTGAGATGCTGCTGGCTGCTGACTCCCAGCTACTGGCTAAGGCTCCTTTGTTCACATGCGCATATATGCAAATGATCACAAACCAGCGTAAGGCAGCATCCCCTCCCTCATTGCTGTCCAACTGCACTCTCAACTGTGGTCACCAAGGTGGTGATGTAGTAGCAGACAGTACAACCTTCCTCCTCAGAGATCCTCTACTGGGATGATGAATTCTTCACTCCCTGGCTGGCTTCCAGTGTCTCAGGCTCATTCCCAAACCTGGGTCAATGATATCACAAGCGATAGCGCTTCAACCCTCCACAACAGTATAACTTTGTCTAGTATGCAGTACTTGATCACTCTATTTAGTTTTCCACCTCACCTTCCCTTAGCTGGGGTAGAAATATTTATTTATGTAAAGCTGCTTGCTTGATTACCCTGTCTACTCCCAAGTCTGATATCCCCACCCCGGCTCCTTATATACATTCAACAACTGCTGTAGTCTCTTTCCTTCACCATAGCCAGTTTGTCCTGCCCTAAGACTGTAATCATACGCTCTTCCAGCTCCCTACCTATTGAGTTGACAGGGTGTCCAAAAACCTGAAAATTAGTTAAATAAAATTATTTGCTTTTAGATTATAACTTGGTTCACAAAACCCTTGTTAGCTTTTTACCTGCATGCTTGTAATTTTGCAGTGCAGCATTTATGTGGAACTACTGTTCTAGTTATATTTCTTAATCATAAGATTGCCCTACCCCACTCTTAGCCTCCCTTATGGCTTTCTGAACCCCAAAACTTCTTTTTCTCTACTCTCTTATTTTCTATCCAATTTCCTCCTCTCTTTTATTAACTTTTCCTCCCCTCCGTCCCTGCTTCCATCCCTCTCACACTCCCTTCCTTCCTCCCTCCCTCCCTCAAATTCCAGCTCCTTCTCTATCCAGGCTAGATTCTACCATATCTATCCCCAACTTTCCCTATGGTTTTGCTCTCACTATCAACCCCTCCCCTTCTTCATCTCCTCTCCTTACCACCAATTCTGTTTCTTCTCCTTTTCCTCTCTCTCCTCCCTCTCCTTCACTCTTCCTCCCCTGTCTAACCCATTGGTACATAGATATAGGCAGAAACACACTCATTAGCCAGTCAAACCTACCTTTTTTCTATTTAACTCCAACTGCAACCTGATGTCAGACTGAAGTTATGGGCTTCTTGCCATTATTGTACCTAAATTCCCCTCCAGCTGTTCATCTTTTCTCCCTCCCATAGGTCTCATTATCCCCATGTGCCTATCTCAACTTTGTTTGAAACTCATTATTGACATGGCATCTACCACCAGCTTTGGTAGACTGTTGTAGGATTTCATCATGCTTTCTGTGAAAATGTACTACCCAACATCCTTTTTGATCCCCCCATCAGCCTCCATCAATGCCCCATATTCCTGTGGTTTCATTCCTTGTGATTAAATCTCTGCATTCTATCCTGTTGATACCACTCAAGATCTTGTAGAACTCAATAAGGTTCCCCCTCTCTTTTCTGGCTGACAGAGAGACAGAGAGAAATTGAGAGAGACAGAGAGACAGAGCAAAAAAGTGAAAAATAGTATATATTCAGGGTAAACAAGGTCAGACAGGATGGACCAAAGATATTTTCATGATGAATATTTTGTTTCTATGTTTCTTAAGCTTTTCCTCATATGTCCTCTCCTGCTTCCCTTGTAAATTTGTTGTAGCCCTCCACTGAACCCTCTCCAAGCATTCCCTGTCAGTCTAGGGTGAGACTCCAGAACTGGGCACATGACTCCAGGTATAGCCTCCATGGCCCAATGAAGGGTCAGTTTCACCTCCTTCCTTCTGCATGGTGAACACCCTACCTCTTCACCTCAGCATTCTGCTCGCCCTCCCATACTGTATGCCTTGTTACGTTAGACTGAGAACTTAAGGTTGTCACTGATAATGACTTTCAGGTCCCTATCTTCATTAATCTCAGCCCTCCTCTCTCTCTCTCTCTCTCTCTCTCTCTCTCTCTCTCTCTCTCACATCACTTAATCAGTTCTAATGTTTTTTCCCACTGATATGCATAGCTTTACATTTCTTAGACTTGAATTTAAGTTGCCATACCTTAGCCACTTATTCAAGCTTTCTAAATTCTGTTTCATGTCCCTTATCCCCTCTTCTGTGTCCACCCTCCCACAGATCATGATTTTGTCAGCACAGAGAGAGGGAGAGAGACCTTGCTCTGTATACCCTCTGCTATATCACTTACAAGATGCTGAATAACACTGGCCCCATGACCGATCTCTGTAGTAACCCACTGGTAAACTCTGACCACTGAGAATTCCATTTTGCTTCCACGCACCCTCAGAGTTCTGCCTCAGCCATTTCTCTATTCATCTGGTGAGATTTGTGCCTCATACTCAGGTCCTCCAGTTTTTTAACCAGCCATCTGTCTGGTAAAAGTCTAATTCCTTGCTAAACTTCAAGCATAGCACCATCAGCTGCTTGTCTGCCATACAGTGCCTTAGCAATCCAATCAAAAATGTTGATTAAGTTAGTCTGGCATGGCCTGCCTGCCTGCCACAAGCCCATGCTGCCTCTTCTCCTGTGGTCTGTTAGCCTCCATGCACTAAATGAAATATTTATTTATGATGGATCCCAGCAGTTTCTACTGCTGAGGTCAGTCTTATGTAAGCAATAATACCCATCAGGGTGGGCAGTATTGGGCTATACTGGAAAGCCTAGAGGCATAATGAGGCCCAATATCACAGGCGGAGGGTCTTTAGCCCCTGGAAGGTCCACCACAGCTCAATACCGCCTACCCTGGGTGGTATTATTGTGCACAGAAAATAGTATTTGTAGTGCATATTAAATAAAATGTTTAAAAAAAACATTAAAAAAATGCAAAAAAAGATTAAAAAAAATGTGTCTGTACAGTAGTCGTTCCACTGGCTGAATTGTCAGTAGAGGGACTGCTGCTTTAGTGAGTTTCACATGGCACTTTCAGTTGGTTTCCAGCCCTCCAAACTTCATGAGTGCCATTAGTTAGTCAGCTGAGCTCCAGAGCAGTTTAGTAACTGCTAGATGTTAAAAAATATGTTTTGGCAAGCAGTTGTGGCAGTGTGTTCATGAGAAGCTGCTTGAAGAAGTAAGCATGAATGTGCCTTTAGACCCAACAACCTGAGTGGCTAAGGTGAGAATCCAGGACAGTGCAAAAAGTTCCTTGTTTTGTTTAAAAATGTCTGGTGTGGCAGAGAGAATTTCCCAGCTGTGGCACAGATTTCTTTTTTTAAATCAGTAGTGCCAATTAAAGTGCAGTGCGGAGAGTGTTGGCAGAGTGAGTTTGGTTATCTATGACATGTCAGCTTAATGCAGTCAGGAGAGGGATAGCAGAAAGAGCATGGTAGTTTGGGATGTGCTGAGAAGCTGAGATGAGAGCAAAATTGATGGTGTTATTTTATAGCACTATGTTCACTTTCAAGTCTTTATTTTCATTTTAAACAGTAGGTGGAGGAGGTGTGAAGTGGAGGGAAAGTAAAGAAAGTTACTTAGTAATTTGCTCTCATTAAGTGAGAGTAAAAGTGGTGGCTGCAGAGATTCTGAAAATTTCATTTAAGCACAGTGATATTTTGGATAAAAAGGCAGGCAGAGACGTGGACACATTATTTCCCAGTCTCTGTTGCTTGATACCAAACTGGGTGATTGGTTGTCTGATCCAGTCAGGTTGCAGGATTTTGCAGACCCATTTCTAAAGGCCTGTAGATTTCTGGGATATCTCTATCCCCACTGTTGTTGAGTGGCATCACATTAGATATCCTCCAATCCACTGCCATGACCCCTGCTTCCAGGGAGCAATTAACAAATCCATCTGACTCACCTCTTGCAACACCCTAGGGTGCATGCCTTTGGATCCAGTGGTTTATTCAATTCCAGTACCCTGAGATCCTTGAGCACTCTTTCCTCTGATACCTTTCCTAACACTGTTCCTATTCCTCACACTCTTTTTACCATGATTCCACAATCAGGAAGTGGATCTCCTTCTTTAACTATAAATACTAAACAATATTCACTCAAAATATCTGTCTTTTTGTTGTTATCCTCCACCCATCCTATCCCACATCTACTCTTCAGCAGGACAATTCTCTCTCTCCCGGGGGAACAATCTTCCTACACCATCTGCCTTTGTCTTCCTGACAGTCCTGCTGGTGTTCGTCACGTTTCTAATATTCATTCCTATTGCTCACATGCTGCTCTCCCTTGTAATTCTGCAGTGCTGCCCTCTTGGCTCTAACCACCTCCCTTTCCCCTTTGGCAAGCCATTTTGGGTTTCTGTTCTTTTAATTCCTACCCAGCTGTCAAATGCAGGTATCAGCCACTTCATCTATTCTCTTGATTAGATCTCATTTAGCTTCTACCCCCTGTGTAGAGATGCAGAGAAGTTTTAATTCATGGGGGAATATGCCGTGAAGTCAACAAATTCACCCCATGGAGCACTTCACATAATTTTTGAAAATGACCAGAGATTCACCGTTTGTGACGTCACCTTGCTTTTTTGGTTTTTAAGTGCAAATTGCACTTAAAAAAACAAAGCAAGTGGAGGTGACAAATGGGAATCCCCCCAGCACCACCCTGATCTACCCTTGGTGTCTAGTGAACCCTCCCCATGACACAGTTACAACAATCATCCTACCACCCACACACCCACACACCAATTGTCGGTCAGTTGGCCACATCATATAAAAATATTAATATTTTTTTATATTAAATTCTCCATTCTCCTAGTGTCAAGTGACCCCCAATACAGTTACAACAATCACCCTCCCGCCCCTCCATACACCCACCGATTGTCGGCCAGTTGGACACATAATGTAAAAATATACATTTTTTTTATTAAATTCCACATTCCCTGGTGTATAGTGGGCCTCCCACCAGACATAGTTACAACAATCACCCTCCTGCTCCCAAAACACCTCCACCGATTGCTGGCCAGTCGGCCCTTAGCACACAGCCCACATGTAAAAATATATATTTTTAATTAAATCCCCATTCTCTGGTGTCTTGTGGACCCCACCCACCCCACCCCATCTAGACCACTGACACACCACCCCACTCCCCCTAGTCCACCCCAAGCCAGCCACCAGCATAGCCCTCCACTCATCTCCATGGCCGGCAGCTCGACTGAGCTCTAATGAATGAGTGCATGCTTATACAAACACACGTTCATTCATTGACAGCTCACAGTCTTTCAGGCAGCTTTTCAGAGAGCTAGAGAATGGAAAGGGGCTGCTCTGGTCACCAACGTGGGGTGGGATGGGGGCAATGGCCAACCCCCACCAGGGATCAGAGCAATCCCCTCCCATTCTTTAGCCCCCAGAATAGCTGCCCAAAAGACCAAGGGGGATTTAGTTAAAATATATAAATAATTTTACATGTGGGTGTGGCTGACTGGCCAGTGATCGGTGGGCGTGTTTGGGGTTGGGAGGGTGATTGTTGTAACTATGTCTGGTGGGGGGCCACTAGATACCAGGGACTGTGGAATTTAATAAAAAAATATTAATATTTTTACATGATGTGGCCAACTTGCTGACAATCGCTGGGTGGGGGGGAGGGTGATTGTTGTAACTTTGTCTGGCAGTGGGGGGTCCACTAGACACCTTGTGGCCAAAATTTGTGTGGGAAGTGTGGAATTTTGGGGGCAAAAGTCCACACTTCACATTCGATCTGGCCTCAGTGAATTTGGCGAATTTCACATATTGTGCTTTGTGTATTGAGCGCAATATGTGAAATATTTTGTGGAGTGAAGTTTGTCGACTTTGTTCACATCTACCCCGTGCCTTTCCTGCCTCTGCCATTTTTCCAGAGTAGCTCACCAATTTTCCCATGCTTTCCCCTTCTAAAGTCTAGGACTTTTGGTTTTGAGTTGGAGTGATAGGCCTCCAGGTGAATCTACCATGATGCTGAATTGTTCTCACTGGACCCCACAGTTCCATCATTGTCATCCCCATTGAAATCCTCCTGAGAGTTTACCAGGATAGCCTTCTCCCTTGTGGGTTCTTTGACCCACTGTACAAGCAACCAATCCTGTAGTGTCCCTGCCATTGCCTGACTTTCTGGCACTCTTGGCCACTGGGATTGCCCAGTCTTCATCTCATGGATTTAGGTTGGGGTATCCCCTGTAGGTGGTACCCCCTAGTTCCCTGAATCAGGATGAGGACAATACTTCACTCAATTGTCAAGGTCCAGGAGGAGGAGAAGCTGGAGAGTCTTAGGAAGAATCAGTAGGGCCTTATTGTGTTGGGGGGCATGATGGCTTCATCTTCGTGGAGCTGCTCAAGTATTTTTTTTGACTAAACCCTCCCTTTTCCTCCCCAGGGTATGATCCTGAGGAACAATTGGGGGATAATGCCTATCAGCATCATCAGGAAGGTGAAGTAGTACCAAGAAAACAAAAAATAATGCCCTGAAAACAGATGCTAAATATTTATTTTATAAATATATTATTCAAACAACCTTGTGCACCAGTTTTAGCATCTGTGCTTCAAGGCACCTTGCCTCTTTTTTAGGGCCTGGATCAGGGAAACAGAACTACCTTGAGAATTGGGTGCACACCAATGTAAGGCCACTCCAGAGGGACCATTTATTCCTTCTTGCATGACACACCATCCCCTTGTACACAGTTTGCAGCGAGGTGCTTTGCATGGTACTATGTACACATATCCCTCCTGGGACATGTGTCAGTCATAATAGAAAAACATTTACAATCCAAAACTCATATTCCTGTTCTTCTTGCAACATAGTATACATGATACAATGTAGAAAATGTGAGGAGGGCTGCTATGTTGGTGAAACTGGACAGGAACCCAAAACAAGAACGAATCACCACAGATTCACAGTTACCCATAAAGATGAAAATACACCAGTGGGGAACATTTTTCAAGACCGGATCACTCCACCAGTGATTTTACTGTCAAAGTGTTAAAAGGTAACTTCAAAAACAGCCAGGAATGGCAAACATTTGAAATAAAAATGATACACAATTTTGACACTAAAGAAAAAGGACTTAATAAAGATGTTTTTTTAATACACTACTAGTGATTATGTTTAAAGCAGTGCTTCCAAATTTCTTTTTAAACTCTCACATCAGCACCCTCTGGCTTTTTTAATAGGTACCTTCTTAAGACAATGGTATGTATATTTTTTCTGTCTTGACTTTTTAGAAATGTTAATTGACAGTCCAGATTCAGAATAAAATTAAGCAGCCCTTTGATCTTACATAGATACATAGACAGTGTCGGCAGATAAGGGCCTATGGCCCACCCAGTCTGCCCATTTGAGCTTGTAAGTTCAGTTTATGTTTTCCTAGAAGTCTGTTGCCCCTTATCCCTGACCTCCAGAATTCCTTTATGTTTATCCCATGCATTCTTAAATCCTGTGATTGTTTCAGCCCCACTCACTTCCTCTGGCAGGGCTGCTCCACTTGTCCACCACCTGCTCTGTGAAGAAATTCTTCCTCACGTTTCCTCTGAATTGTCCTCCCTCCAACTTCATCCCATGCCCTCTAGTCTTGGAACATCTTTTTGCTTAAAAATAGTGTATTCCTGCACCCTGTTCCTCCCTGTAAGATACTTGTATGTCTGTATCATATCCCCTCTCTCCCTCCTCTCCTCCAGGGAGTACATGTTCAGTTCCTTCAACCTGTCCTCATAGGACTTGTGATGCAATCCATGCACCATCTTTGCTGCCCTCCTCTGAACCTTCTCTACCCTGTCTATCTCGTTATGTAGGTAAGGTCTCCAGAACTGTACACTGTACTCCAGGTGGGGCCTCACTAGTGTCTTGTATAGTGGAATTGTGACCTCCCTTTTCCTGCTGGTGATGCCCCTGCCTATGCATCCCAGCATCCTATTTGCTTTACCTGCTGCCTTATCACACTGTTTCCCTACCTTTAGGTCATCAGAGATGATAACCCCAAGAACCCTTTCCTGCTTGGTGCATGCTATATCCTCACCCCCCCCAACTGATATATTATGCCTGGGTTTTTGTGCCCCATATGCATTATCTTGCACTTCTTTGCATTGAATTTCAACTGCCAAACCCTGACCATTCTTCAAGTTTCTGCAGGTCCTTCTCATTCTGTCTACACCCTCTGGTGTGTCTGCTCTGTTACAGAGCTTTGTGTCATCAGCAAACAGTGAAATTCTGCCTTCTAGGTCCTGTGCAATGTCACTGATGAAGATGTTGAATAGGACCAGTCCAGCACTGATCCCTGTGGTACCCCACTGGTCACTCTTCCCTCTGTGGAGTGACAGCCATTTACCACCACCCTCTGTGTCCTGCCACCCAGCCAGTTACCTACCCACCACACTACTGTCCTGCCCACACCCATATTCCCCAGTTTGTGTAATAGTCTTCTATGTGGCACAGTGTCAAAGACCTTGCTGAAGTCCATATAGGTCATGTCCACTGCCCTTCCCTGATCCACCTCCCTAGTCACCCAGTCAAAAATTTCAACGAGGTCGGTCTGACATGACCTCCCCCTGTTGAAACCATGCTGCCTTGGGTCCTGTAGTCCATTGACAACCAGATGTTCCACCGATCTCTCCTTCAGTAGTGCTTCCATGATCTTCCCCACTACCGAGGTGAGGCTGACTGGTCTGTAGTTCCCCGCTTCCTCTTTGTTCCCACTTTTGTATAAGGGGACTAAATCTGCTATCCTCCAGTCTTTGGGTACCTCCCCTGTTTCCAGTGATCGGCTAAACAGGATAGCCAGAGGTTCAGCCACCACCTCTCTTAGTTCTTTAAGGACCCTGGAGTGCATCCCATCTGGCCTCATTGCTTTATCAACTCTTATTACTTCCAGTTCCTTCAGTACCCTTTCTCATGTAAAGGGACTTGTATCCATTTCTGCACCATTCTCACCCCTTGTACTCCCTTCAGACCCATTACCCTCCTCTTCCTCAGTAAAGACTGAGCAGAAATACCTGTTCAATATGTCAGCTTTACTGTTGTCATCCTCCACGCGGACCCCATCCTCCCCCTTCAGTCTCACTATCCCTCCCTTTGCCTTTCTTTTTTCCCTTATGGACCTATAAAAGGTTTTGTCCCCTCTACCCACTGATTTTTCAATGTGTTCTTCTGTCTGAGCTTTGGCTTCCCTTACTGACCTCCATGCCTCCCTTTGCTTCTCCTGGTATTTCTCCCTATCCCATTCTGCCTGTGTCTTTTTGTATTGCCTGAATGCAATCTTTTTGGCTTTCACTTTCTTTGCTACCTCTTTGGAAAACCATAATGGTCTCCTCTTCCTTTTCCTCTTCCTAACCTGCTTAATGCATAATTCTGTTGCTCTTGTAATCCCCACTTTAAATACTGCCCACTGTTCCTCAACCCCTGATTCCTGCCCCATTCCCCTTAATGCCTCTTTCAAGTATCTCCCCATTTTCCCAAAGTCTGCCCCCCTAAAATCCAGGATACGTGTTTTTGTGTGGTTTGGTTCTGCTCTTTCTGTGATTTCAAACCACAATGACTGGTGGTCACTGTTTCCCAGGTGCTCCCCCACTGTTACCCCATCACACTGTCCCTGTTTGTGAGCACAAGGTTCAGTATTGCTTTATGCCGAGTTGGTTCCATGACCAGTTGCTTGAGGAAGGCACCCTGAAGGGAGTCCAGGATAAATCTGCTCCTAGTTGATGCTGCTGCTGGGATGCTCCAGTCCACGTCTGGAATATTGAAGTCTCCAATGAGTACTACCTCACCCTTGTCTGCCATCGTTTGGATGGCTAGCATCAGCTCCCTATCTGTTTCTTCCTCCTGAGCTGGTGGTCTATAGACCACACCTGTGCGGATGGCTGGCCCCATTTTCCTTTCCAACTTAACCCACAGTATCTCTCCCCCATTTTGTTCCTCCTGGATCTCTGTGGCCCTTATGTCATTTTTCACATACAGTGCCACTCCACCTCCCTTCCTGCCTGCCCTGTCTCTTCTGAATATGTTGTAGCCAGGTATGGCCATCTCCCAGTTGTGGTTATCATTACACCAGGTTTCAGTGATGGCCACAATGTCCAGGTCTGACTGCACCATGACTGCCTCCAGATCATCCATCTTGTTGCTAAGGCTCCTGGCATTTACACACATGGCTTTCCATGATTTGATTTCCCTGGACTGTTTCAATGTTCTACTCCAACCCCTTCCTTGGTTGTCCTTTATCCCTGGTTCTCCTTGCTGTCTGCCCTTCTGCTGAATTTTGCCCCTTTTCTGCCTATCCACCTCTTGGGTGCTAATCTCCATCTTTTGCACACTGCTTTGTAGAGATAGCCACTCCTCTGGTTCACTGGTTCCACTGCTAGCTGTGGGGGGTGAGCAAGTAGGTACCCTCCTTGCTGGCCTGCCACCCCCTTTGCTAGTTTAAATGCTTTTCAATGTAGCATTTAAACTTATCATTGAGTGCTTGGATTCCCCTCCAGGATCTCTCCAACAGACACATTCCAGTGAAAATTAGTCTTCCTGTTTGTATGAGGTGCAAATTGACTGCAATATTTTGATCTGTAAACTGCTAGTCTATGTTTTGAATCCACATTCAAATTTTATATCTGTCATACTGCTTAGCTGTTTCCACTTTGACCTGAGGAATAGCGTTTTATCTCTTGAAAACTAGTCTTAGAAATAATTTTGTTAGTCCAATAAAAGGTATCACCTGCAACATATTTGTTCTTTTTTTCCTCTACATTGTTGACTGGATTAACATGGCTACCATATTTCTTTTTTTATTTGAGATAATTAAAATGATTCCTACATATCCAATTGTTTTTTAAATGTCAAACCTAAATAAAGGAAATGATCTACAACAGCTATTTTCTTTGAACTACTATGCCATTTGTATTTAGATCTGCTCTTTCTTAATTCCAAAATTGCAGTCTTTGGAATATTTGTTTTAACTTTTAAAGAAGATATACAGGTATCTATAAGGTTTTATAGTTGTTTCTCTAGTCCAGAAGGAGAAAGCTAAAAGACTACTAAATTATCTGCATATGTGATGGCATATTGTTTAGTGGACATTTTTCTTTGTGCAGCCAATGCTTTTGAAGTTATGTAACATTGTAAATGTAGAAAAGAAGGGAGCCAATAGGCACTACTACTTTACACCTTTATTAGTAGATAGGGGGCATTAACTTGTCATTTTCAGAGCAGCAAACAACTGTTTCTGCATTGGAATATAAAGTACTTACTATAGAAAGAAGAAACTCCTCTAGGTGTTTATATACCCCAAATAGGGATTTGTAACACTCCTATACCCCAGTGCAGTATTGTATCCATCAAGATAACCTAGATAGGATGTTGTTGATATATCTGTTACTCACTGACCTGCAAGTATGTCCCAGAGAGAATATAACACAATCACACGTAAAAATTGACCAGCAAAAAATCCATCTGAGGGTGAAAACAGATGTATCTTACCATAGAGGAGGAGACAAATAGGTAGCATTATCTGTCAACTAGGAGGTGCCCCTGCATATATGATCCTCCAGCTCTGTGGTCCTTATGCTCTGTTGTTAGTTGGAGAAGTGGGATTAAACATACTGATCTGTTTGCACTTAACTGGGTGCTAGCAGTCACGTGATCCTTCATCTTCCACAATGTTGCTGCTATTCCTTGTTACTGTCCACTCTTATCATTGATTCCCGCTAGCTTCCTTCATAGTATAGACACCCTGAAGGCAGTTACTCTGCTTAAAGTTTGTCTTCACAGGAGTGAGGTGTATGCAAAAGCCAAACAGGCTACACTCAAGGTCATGTCCTCAGTGCCCTCACCCTATTATTACACTGCCCCAGACCTTAGGTGAAGACAATTTTTGTTCAGCTCCCAAACTCAGCAAAGATACAGCTCTTGAACATTGCTCCTAAACTGCAATCTGGTTTGTTGGGCTTATATACTGTAACTTACTCTGTTGGCTCTGTAGCTTATTTTATCCTAGTTTCCTACTTACTGTCTGATCTTGGGCTCCATTCCTGCTAGCTTCTTTTGTAGATTACACAACTTGGAGGCAGCTGCTATATTTAAAGTTTTTCCCACAGAAGTGTGGTTTAAATACAGCTCTTTTTTCGCTCTCAACCCCCACTTATTCTTACAAGAAGTAGCCTTCTCTTCACTCCCCATCATAATTATGGAGCTCCTTCACAGTCTACTGTATCTCCTATCCACTGCTTTTCTTCTGCTGGAAAAAGTCCATCTGTAATATGGTCAATCATCAATGGTATTCTGATTTTGCTGGTGGGAGTTGTTGAGCTTAATCTTGACCCCATTCCCTCTTACCCCCCTCACTTCCTATGGCTCTTAGCATCTTCTGTATCAGTGCTTTAGAACTTAGTCCCTGCATTGTATCAGCTTTGGCTGTGGGTCCTGCAGTACAAGCCTGATGCTCTCATAATCTCTGATTCCTGGCTCTGAGCTAGAATCGGTGATGTGGTCATCTCCATCTCTGGGTGCACAGTCCACAGACAGGCACATGGTGAGCATGGAATCATTGTGACCATGTACAGTGGAAGATATTGACCTGATGTAGAATGATGTAGTGGACTCTTGCCACTGGGTGAGGGCTGCTTCCTTAACAAATCCCCCAAGACCCAGCACACTTGCACCTCAGCAGCTGAACTCCTCCTTGTCCTTAGGTGCCAGACCACTCAATGCCAGCGATCCTTTCTTTTTTGAGCCCCTTCCTGATTCAATGGCCTGCCCTATGCACTGGCCAACCTACCCAAGCTTGGTCAGTTCAAGCATATGCTCAGACTACATTTCATGTCTGAAAACTCTTGTGACTGTACCCCTTAACTATTAGGTATTACAGTTCCTCTTTTCCTCTCCCCTACTCTTTTTTTCCCCTCTGCTATCTCTCCCCTCAATGCAAACCACTCAGGCAGGAGCCTCAAATCTCCTATCCACTATGGAATCCACCACCCCTCTTTCTTCTGCCTCCCTGCCCTCCCTTATCTTACCTTTCCTCTCCCTACCACATGCCCCCCAAATCATTACTTTGACAATGTCTGTGGCTGCTACTTGTCTCCCCCCCAGGTCCTATGCTCCCCTATCCCCCCTCTTTTTCCTCCTGATAATTATTTGCTCTCTTTCTCTCCTTGTTACCATTAGCTAGTTATATGTGCCATTAATTGTACTGCATTTTTGGATCAAAGTTTGTTAATTCTCCTTTTTCCATGGTTATAACCCTCATCCACTGATCTGAAATCCCTCATTAACCTGTTGCTTGAGGCACTTACAGACTTTAACAATGAAGTCTATTGCTTGATGACTGCTGTGGAATCATTTTGTGTGCCACCCATGGCACTATTCTCTCACTGTTCTCTTGACTGATTTATTACTATTTTATTTGAATTTGTCTGTTCCCCTGTGTCTCTTTGTTATCCCCCCAACCAACATGGAACCTTTGTAAATGAGCTGCTTGGCGCTCAAAGGTATTTGTAATCTGAGATTGAATAAATAAAATAAATAATTCATTTCAAGTGGATTTCTGTGATATTTCTGGATATATAGTGCATCTTGTCACAGATTATTACTGCATGTCAAAATCTGACTACCACTATCTGTCAAACGCATTATCCCTTCTTATTTGTACTCAAAGCTTGACTACATGTTTTGCTCTACAGTTGATCACTGTGCTACACTGAATCACTTGAGCTTATGGTCCCACACATAAATACAACTTGTGGGTCCCTCCCCTCAGTCATAGTTGTCTGTCTGCATGGAACTCGCTGCCAGAATCTCTAAACCTGGTAAACCACCACTTGCTTATTAGTGTAAAAGACACAGAATGATTCTTTTCAGTCTGCTCTGGGTACAGACCTTGTGCCATCATTCTAGTAGTATAATATATATAGCAACAACCAGGAGCTTTGGTCCCTATAGCCACTGCAATGGGCCTTACCTTGTGCTTGAAACTTTGTAGTGCCTATCTAAACATACAATGCCTTGTAAGTTGTGCACTGTGTTTAACACTATTTACATCTGTAACATGTTCATTTGTCATCAGAAGTTTTGTTTTACCAGGACAGCTTTGCAAACAAGCTCTGATCAACAGTTTGTATTCTAAAAAAATGAATTGTATTGAAACTTCCCCAGCTACGATGCCTTAATTTGGTCTTCCATTCCCTCTTAAAATTAACTCTGGTGTAAGCTCTTTCTTTAGCTTCTGCCTTCCTGGTATTCATTGGTAGTCTATACTACTGTCCTTGGCTTTCTATATCCAGTTCCAATATTGATCTATTTTTGACCCTTTCTGCACTTTCACTTTCCAGTGAATTCCTGATCATTTCACATCTAAACAGCAATTTTCTATCACACACACACACACAAACACACACACACATGCACACGCACACACACACACGCACACACACTATTTGTGCTACGTGGGATAGTTAGCTGATGTAGCCATATAACACAGCACACTCCAAAGTCTCAGCAAACAGATGCACAGTACAAACAGCAGAATGGCTTTGTAAAAAGTTTTCATTTAACATGCATCTCTGCACAAATGGACTGATGTTCCAGTGCTTCAAGGCACCCTACTTCTTTTTTCAGGGAGCTAGTACAGAACAGAGCTAAGGATCACTTTTTAAACTCCCTCCTGATCACAAGTTAAAGGACAGAAACCAGCAGCATTACATAGAACAAATTTTACATTTTTTCAAATTGCCAAAACCATTATATTGTTGATAATACTGTAAACTGTATTTCAGTACTAATTTTATTATTTATTGTAATCTCTTATTAAAAGTGATTAAAAAAACAACTGAGCAGAATAAAAAAAGGCAGATACAACCCAAAATCTAAAAAGAAGAAAAAGCAACATATATGATTAAAACAAAGTGACTAAACAAACACTGGAAAAGGGCGTTTGTTAAGACTAATAAATCATGCTGTTTATTAACCTAATTTAAAAAGGATTTAGTTCATATTATCTCCATTACTATCCCCAAAGTGATACCCCCATAAGTCGAGTGCAGAAAGTTAGAGAAGAAAAAACAGTCCAAGGAAAATGAAACAGTATGAATATACAGTTATCACAGAGTTCAACTCATGCTAAATAATTACTACCATCTATATGGAGTGAACACAAATACAAAAATAATAGCCCATGCAAGGATAGAAAGAAAAACAGCAAAAACATAGAAAAAAGCAGCAAGAATAATACAGCAGCATATGTGATCTAAGGCATCAGCAACCAAATCATAGATTCCAGAACATGATTTTCAATAACAGAAAATGTGCCCTGTTCAAAATAAATCTTCACAGATAAATCTTTCTAGAAAGATTAAACAGATCCATGAAATAACCATATGAAAGAAACCAACCAGATCTATCATGCAATGTAGAGTTATAAAAATTCTAGCAAGTCCAACTCTTCATTAATTCCTTGGGGCTGTAATGCTTCTAAGCAACAAAAAAAATCCACTGTGCTTTTTTTTTTCTTAGGAGCAATTGCACTCTACCACCTTCCCATTAAGGGGCAGAATGAATTAAAGAACACTACATTTAATATATTCAGGGTTTTTGTAAAAGAACAAAAACAAGGTGCTGTGTCAGCATGTGGTCTAAAAGCAAAACAAAATGGTTAAGGGTTTCAGGGTTTTTGTTATGTGATTCCAAAAAATGCCCCCACACTGAAGAATCCAGTTTCCTAATCCTTATGTCACTGATTGCATAGTCACATATCAAAACATACTCAATGAATGCACTGAACAGTTGATATAATATTTAAAATCAACAGATTAATCTAAAGTTGGATGTTTGAAACTTTATCCAATTTTTACAATTTCCAGATGGAACAGTGTCCACAAGTAAAACGGCCCTTAGTCCTTGAAGGCAGCCAATTCAAAGGTTGCCTATTTAGAGTCACAGGTGGATAATGGCTCTGTGACAGGATATTCCTAAAATTAGGGGCATGGCTGTGCATTACCCTTGCATTTTTCCTAAATAAGACCTGTACACCAAACTACTGCAAAATGCCGAGATTCTTCAGTAGAGCATGCTTAAATTTTGATGCCATTTTTGAATATTCAGGCATGAATGTTAAAAGTTGTGTCACTTCCACATTTTTGTTTGTTGATATCAACAATGTATTTCCATCTGTAACTTAGCTCTTAAGTCCAACAAATATAAATTTTCCTCTTTATATCCCTCTCGTCATTAAATAGCTAGTCAAGTCATTGGACCATTCTTTGAAATCTGATTCCAGTGTGAAGTTCCTATTGTACATAAATAGAGGAACTGCCCATATGAGATACCTGAGATCTGAGAAGGCAAGTGGGCAGTGCCCATATGTAAAATGACATTGCCTGCTATGGGTTTCCAAATCCCCTAGAGCCAGTTGTATTGTTCTACTCCATGAATAAATACAAGTGCAAAAACTGAACAAAAAAATAAATGTACATTATATGTAAATGACAAATTCAGGACATTGATATTCATATGCTGCAGAAATTCTTCTTCCAGTTCCTTTATGCCATCCTAAGTGATGAGGAAGAAAGCAGCCATGCTGATCTTTTCAGAAGTACTGCCTGTGAGGGCTAGGGAAGGCAGAAGGGTAAAGCAGGAGGAAACTAAAGCCTTCAATGCCTGATTTAGATTTGTGATTCACTGGGTAGGATTCTGGAACAGAAGGCTTTTCTTGGGGGTGGCCTTCATCTCATGAGAGGGTAGCTGCTGCACTAGGGCATAAATTAGATGTCTATGTGGACAGCCTTTTAAACTGAAGAGAGGGGTGGCTAATGCTGAGAACACCCTGGTAAGTGGTACGTGCAGGGTGAACCCAGCAGTGGCTACCCCAGATGAGGAAATGGGGCCAGGGAAAGCCAGCAGTAGCACGAGCAAGGGACGGTAAGTGTAGCAAGCAAGAGGCTGGATAGCAGATGCACACAAGTCAAAGGGGGTAATGTAAGGGATGGGGAGAGAGAGAAGAGAAGGCATGAGGAAGGTATCAGGTAGAAAGTCAAGGAGTAAGAGAGGCATGGAAGTCAGTTTGCCTAAATGCCAAAAGTTTAAACAAAAAGATCAAAGATCACTGCTGTTGTTTGGTGGCAGAGGCGAAATTAGACCTAGTGGCCATCATGGAGACTTTAGCCTTTGGCAACAATAACTGGGATCTAGCAATTCTGGGGTATACCTTGCTGAGGAGAGACAGAGGCAAGTGGAGAGATGGAGGAGTAGTCCTATATATGTGAGAAGGTATTGGGATGACAGAAGATGGGACTATAAAAAAAAGGAGAAGGGAAGTGGAATATATTTGGAAGAAGCTGACAACAGCTGTTGACAAGATAGTTAGAGTAAGGGTGGTCTACAGACTACAGAGGCAGAAAGAGGAAGAGGTTGGAGAATTGGTGGAACAAATCAGAAAGGGAGTACCAAAAAGGGATCTTGTGTTAGCAGGCCGGATGTAGACTGAGACATTCTGTCAAAAGCACCAGGAGTCTGACACCTCTAGATATGCTTCAGGACTGTCTACTGGGGCAGCTGGTCAAGGATCCCACATGGCAAGATGCCATACTTGACTCGGTACTCACCAATTCTGAGATGGTGGGGGGTGGCTGTCAGAAAACCACTGGGATCCAATAACCTCAACACTGTGTTGGTTAAACTGACAGGAAGGAACAACTCAACATCCAAAGATAGTGGTTCTTGACCTCAGTCAGATTTTGGGAAAATGTAGGAACAAGTTAGACAATGATTATCAGTAGTTGACCAGATTGAGGGTGTGGAGCAACAGTGGGGCAGGATTAAGAGGGAACTCCATGAGGCAGTCCAGCCTTGTGCAAGGAAGGTCACCAAAAGGAACAAAAACAAAAGGCTGATCTTGTTCTCAAAGGGAGTGAGTCAGGGAGGATGAAAGAAGGGCCTTCACTGAGTACAACAGGAACAATGCAGAGGAAGCCTGGCAGCAGTACAGAATATAGCAGGAAAGAGATGAGAGTAAAGGTCAAGAGGGCAAAGGCAGACACAGAGCTGTAGATCTCTGAGAAGTAAAAGTTGAGGAAAATACTTTTTCAGGTAAGTAAGGAAAAAAGGAAAACAAGATGGGGGATTGTTAGGCTATCTGAGAGGTGAAGGTAGTAAAGGATAATGAACAAAAAGCAAAAGTATTAAACAATTACTTCTGCTCACTATTCATGGATGAAGACAAAAGGTATTTTGCTGGAAAGTGGTATCAAGGCTGTCATTAGAGGATGGTTCAGGAGATTGGCAGGGCACAAATCTCAGTAGACAAGGTACAAAATGAAATAGAAGCTCTCAGGGGATACAAAGCAACAGCACTAGATGACTTGCACCCACAAAGTGCTAAGGGAATTGGCTGCAGTATTGGCAATACATTTAACCCTTCTATTCAATCATTGTAGTCTGGAGTGGTACCAGTTGACTGGAGAACCACAAATGTAGTATCACACCAAAATGGGATTACAGGGAGGATCCTGTCAACTATAGGCCTGTCACTCTTACCTCCATTGTACAGTAGGAACATAGATTGAGACCACTGTGAGGGACAATTTGGTTACCAACGTAGAGCATAATGTACTACAGAACAAAAGTAGCATAGGTTTGTGTCAGGAAGGTCTTACCAGATGAACCTGATACTGTTTTTTAAATTGGATCACCAAGGCAATAGACAGAACAGGCAGTATATATGATCTCCTTCGCTTCAGCAAGGCCTTTGATTCAGTACCACACAAGAGGCTGCTGAAGAAGTTAAACAACTTGGGAGTGGAGTGGTGGTATAGTTCAGTAGGTAGGTAATTGGCTAAGGGGGCAGCAACAGAGTGCAGTGGTTAACAGGGCTGAATCAGGGGACAGGAGACTCACAAGCAGACTGTCACAGGGATCAGTACTGGGATCTGTCCTATTTAATATGTTCATAAATGACATGATGGAGGGCATTCTGGGAAACTTGTGTCTCTTGACACAAAGCTGTGCGGCAGTTTGGATTATGAGGAAGTGGTACAGGAGCTCCAGAAGACGTATCTAGTCAAAATAGCATGGTAAATATAGTGTGGTGAAAATTGCATCTTCATCATAGCGTGAGCCGTAATAGAAGTACACAGTATGTTTACCCCCCCAGAGATAGAATAGTAAATCCACCCCTTGACGCCCCACCCCCTGAGTTGTGTTCCCTGCGGAGTTACAATAGTAAAGTTGCCTGCCCCACCAACTTTCTCCCCCAGAGTTGCATCCCCCCAAGTCAGCAAAAGTATATCTGACCCCCTCTGACTTTTACCGTCCCTGAGTCAACAACAGTTAATCCAGCTCTCTCCGAGTTGCCGCACTCTCATTGCTTTGCTATGTTTTTTTTTTTCCCGCCCCTGATCCCTCCGCAGGAGCTCAGCTACTTTGCAATGTTTTACTGACATGCAGTTTTTACTGTTGGCTTTTTGACCATGCTATTATTGATAGCGACATTTTGTTTACACGATTTTGACCTAGACCATCCAGAAGAACCTAAAGAAACCAGAGAAATGATCTAACGTCTAGCAGCTAAGGTTCAATGCTAAGAAGTGCAAACCCTGAGGACCTTTTTGTAAGAAATAAGTATGCATAGCTGGCCCAATGGTGCAAAGAGCTGAGGCACTTGCTGCTCCTTTCCTCACCCATGCCCATGACCCAAGATGGGAATGAGCTTGGTCTGCCAGTAGTTGGCTGGAGGGGAGAGCTGGGAAGGGACGGAGTGGCTGCTAGGCAGCTCTCCTCACCTGGGCTGGGAAGGGTGGTCTTCCTGGCTCTTGGAAGCCACCAAGTGGAAGCACAGTGGTAGTGTCAGGCAAATGGGGGTTTGGCATTAGGCTGGGTGGGTGGAGCAGGGCCGCCTGTTGCGGTGTGCATGCACACCTCCACACACATGCACGACTAAGTTTGCTGAGGCCCTGGGGCATAATGGGGAGAAAAGCCTGGAAGAAAAAATGGAACAATGTGGACACATGGCACCCACTCAACACCCCCATCTGTCATGTCACTAAGCCAAACTGCAGTGAGAAAACTGGATAATGTGCTTTGGGGGGCTGGACAGCCCTCCCTCTCCTGGGTCCACCATGGGGGGTTATCCATATGGGTACCCTAACCACCAGGTAAGGTTTGGGGAGACAATGGATTGTGGAGAGGGATGGCAGAAGGGGAGCCCTGACTCACTGCGGCCAAGGAGGCATAAACAGATTATGGAAAAAAAAAAGGAATGGGGATGCAGTCACTGAGGGGCATGACTGTTTTTATTTTTATTTCTAATATTTACATGTTATTTTAACATTGCCAGCCATAAGTGCAATATTGCCCATGCTATCGCCCGTCTTTAATGAGCTCTGCAGTGTGGAGCAGAACAGAGCAGGACAGACTCTTACCTTTAAAGTGACTGGCTTTGAGCACTACAGAGCACTGCCATCAGATGTTTTCCTCTGCTTCACTTTTTACAGAAGTTGCACCACAGTGATTTCATTTTTGGCAGTGCTTTTACTGAAGTTGAAATTTCTTCAACAGTAACTGAGGATCCATGGCTAATGATTAGCTCTGGACCCTACAGCTGTATCAAGCCAGATTCATGGGGCTGATTGAGAGTGGGGATTCACCTACTGAAGCTCAGGGCTAGCATCCACTACAAGCTGCAACCAGTCCATCTTCAGCTTGTTGTTAGCCTGGAATATTAGATCTGAAACTTCCAGCTGGCTTCACTGATCTGTGGCTATATGTGGTTACTTATCTATGCAGTGATTTTTTTTTTTTATTGTACTCTTATTTTTCCTCCTTGACAGAGTGGCCCCCATGATCTCCAGCCGCCGGCCTTGCACCCCCAGACCCAGTCGTGAGTGCGGGCTCCATGAACCTGCTCCACTAGTGGTCTGGCCTTTCATCGCTCTCGCACCCACTGGGTGCGCGCCCCCCCTCTCAGGTCTGTCCAGGGAGGCAAGACACGGCCATCGGCCATGAAGATCGCCCTCCACATTTTTCCATATTTTCTCCCTTATAGAGAGCCGGACGTGCAATGGCATCTGAGCACGTAGTACTGATGCCCGCCGCGCTCTCCCCTGCTTTTGGCATGCTACTGTAGCTGGCCTCCGCCAGTCTCCGATACAGGGAGATGCAAACCCCACTACCCACCCCAAAGAGAGGAGAGCAGTCATTGGATGCCTAATCCTCCCTCTCCCCTGCCAGCACGCGGCGGCCCGAGTCCATTGCCGAACCCAGGTCACCAGCGTGGCGCGAGGTGTGGCATCAGCACCTCAACCCTCAGTGCCACCGGGCCGGCTTATACAGTGATTTTAGAGGATACTTACAGACATTGATCTGTCTGAGTTTAAACATTTTTATTGCTTAATTATTCTGTTTACAGAGCTTCTGTTTTTATGTACCCTGAGCAATTTGGTTTCAGACAGGCTCTGCAGTGAGAGCGCAGAACCTGCACTTGCATCTAGTGACTCTGAGTTTTTGGTCCCTTGGTAAGAGCAATGATAGCCACAAACCTCTGAAAACCTAGCTTCTATTTATTTCAACTCAGAATATACTGTCACTGGTGCTTCTGTCTTGGACTTGATCTTTTCTAGGAATTTAATTTTGCGTACCAGTTAATGGACTTACTGAACTTATCACGAAGTTGGAACTCCTTGGCTTAGGTTCTCCTTTTTTGTTGCTCAATTTTTTATTTTAGTGGTGGACGGGCTTGAGATTTATTCTGGTGGGTGGTTTGGGGTGGGATGGTTTTGGGGTGTATTTTGTGGATAGGTTAGGTTGCATGTTTGCAGTTTTGTAGTGTAGTTTTATTATTTATGTGAGGGTGCTTTGTATGGGCATCTTTAGGATTAGGATGAGTGTGGGGAAGTGGGAGTTTTTTTCTAGTTTTTAGTGGACATTGTGTTATTATTATTTACTGATTGTGTTTGCCTGAGCCTGTAAGCAGAATTACTTACTGTTCTTCCAAGCTGTTTGCTCTGCATTCTTTCTGGGATGTCCCCCTTCCTGTGGAATTTTATAATTGATGCAAGGGCTGGGGATCTCTAGGAGATGTTGCAGGAGGATTACATTTGGAGATGAGAAGTGGGTTGTGGGGAAAGTAACTGGAATAGTGCAGATCACGAGATGGCCTGGGGTAAGATGGGGACTGGAAAGGGGTGGTACATATTTGTTCCCTGTTCCCTGGTATCACTAGCTTGAGTGGACAGGTATCAAAATGACTGGCCACCAGTACTCATTCTCTTTGGGTGGTGCTTTGCAATGCCAGGTTGATGAGAAATAAGACTGCAATTATTGCAGATCTTGTTTTTTGCTCCTAGGTAGACCTGGCATGCTTTATAGAGGCCTGGCTTGACAACGACATTGGCTCAGTTTTGGAGGTGGCAGTGCCCACTAGTTTTTCTGTTGTGCACTGCCTGAGGAAGAATCATGGGGGGAGAGGTTGCTATCTTCTTTAGAACTGAACTGCTACTGGTGGAGCACCCTGTGGGGGACACCTTGACCTTTGAGTGTGTGTCCGTCCACGGAGATCCAAGTGCTAGGTGCAGAGCCCTCTTCATTTATCATCCACCTGGGCATGAGGGGGACTTTCCGTAGAAAATCATGAAGTTTGTCACCAACTGGCTGTCTGAGTCACTGAGGTGGATTATTCTTGATGATTTCAATGTATGGGTTAACAAAGAATTATCACATTTTGGACAGGAGTTCCTCCGGAGCATGTTAGCTCTGGGTCTAGTACAAGCAGTTAATGCAGGTACCCACCAACACGGACATACATTAGACCAGATGTTCCACATGGGGCTTGAGGTCCAGAATCTCAGAATTGACCTGATATGTTGGTCAGATCATTGTGCAATCAGCTTTGAGTTAACGGCTCCCCTCCGCAGCTCTCCCCTTGTAAAGGTTGTTAGATACTGCCCTTTGAGAGGTTGAACCTGAGCATCTTTTGCCAGGTCTTGACACCTCAGGTATATTGATGGCTTGTGCTGCCGATACGGGGAAGTGATGGCAGCCTATAATAGGGCTGTCACTGTGGCCTTTGATCTCTTAGCGCTAGTGCATGTCTGTCCTTTGTATTCACATCTTGGCTCTCCATGGTTTGATGGTGAGCTAAGATCCATGAAGGATATGGAATGAAGGTTAGAATGACACTGGAGGAGGTCCATGGCTAAGGAGGATGAACTAGCTTTGATTGCTCACTATGGTCAGAGACTTCAATATTCCATATGTAGTTAGAGACTTCAATATTCCAGATGTGAACAGGAGCCTCCCAGCAGCAGCAACAGCCAGGAGCAGATTTATCCTGGACTACCCTCAAATTGCCTTCCTCAAGAAACTGGTCATGGAACCAACTCAGCAGAAGGCAATACTGGACCCCATGCTAACAAATGGGGACAGTGTAATGGGGGTAACAGTGGGGGAGCATCTGAGGAACAGTGAACACCGGTCACTGTGGTTTGAAATCACAGAAGGAGCAGAACCAAACCGCACAAAAATACGTATCCTGGATTTTAGGGGGGCAGACTTTGGGAAGATAGGGCGATGCTTGAAAGAGGCATTAATGGGAATGGGGAGGGAATCAGGGATTGAGGAACAGTGGGCAATATTTAAAACCGGGATTACAAGAGCAACAGAATGATGCATTAAGCAGCTTAGCAAGGGGAAAAGAAAGAAGAGGCCACTATGGTTTTCTAAGGAGGTAGCGGAGAAAGTGAAAGCCAAAAAGATTGCATTCAGGCAATACTAAAAGGCACAGGCAGAAGGGGATAGGGAGAAGTACCAGGAGAAGCAAAGGGAGGCAGGGAGTTCAGTAAGGGAAGCCAAAGCTCAGACAGAAGAGAGCATCACAAAATCGTGGGTAGAGGGGAAGAAACCTTTTACAGGTACATAAGTGAAAAAAAGAAGGGCAAAGGGAAGGATAATGAGACTGAAGGGGGGAGGATGGGGGCCACGTGGAGGATGACAACAGTAAAGCTGACATACTGAACAGATATTTCTGCCCAGTCTTTATTGAGGAAGAGGAGGGTAATGGGCCTGAAGGGAGTACAAGAAGTGGGAAAGGTGCAGAAAAGGACACAAGTCCCTTTACACGGGAGGGAAAGGGAAAGGGAAGCTTATTTAATCAGGATTAGCAGACTAAGCTGAAGCTTGTTTCCAGATGTGACCCAGAAGCACAAGGAAGTTAAGTGACTTGCTCAGTATCACACAGTATGCACCTAGGCAGCTGTGGAATTCAAGCCCGGGTTTCCAGATTTGCAGCTCAGAGCCTTAACCCACTGCGCTATACTGCCTCCTACACAGGAAAGGGTCCTAAAGGAACTGGAAGGAATAAGTTGATAAAGCAATGGGGCCAGATGGGGTGCACCCCAGGGTCCTAAAGGAACTAAGAGAGGTGGTGGCTAAACCTTTGGCAATCCTGTTTAGCCAGTCACTGGAAACAGGAGAGGTACCCAAAGACTGGAGGACAGCAGATGTAGTCCCCTTATACAAAAGCTGGAACAAATAGGAAGTGGGGAACTACAGACCAGTCAGCCTGACCTTGGTAGTGGGGAAGATCATGGAAGCATTACTGAAGGAGAGATTGGTGGAACATTTGTTTGCCAGTGGGCTACAGGACCCAAGGCAGCATGGTTTCATGAGGGGATGTCATATCAGACCAACCTCAATGAATTTTTTGACTGGTTTTCAAGGGAAATAGATTAGGGGAAGGCAGTGGACATCAATCAATCAATCAATCAATCAAATCTTTATTTATTCAGGTGATCATCATTGAGCAAGGCTCATTTACAAGATGGACCTGATAAGGTCAAGGTTCGAGTTGGTGCACAGCAATTACATCACATACTTATGAGACAGTTATACATACAGAAACAAGAAAATGTTATTTATAACACAATAATATACAGAGAATTCACATGTTAAAGCTTGGCAAGAGAAAGTTAAACTAACATCTACAATATGTACAATACATATATATCACAATGAGGGCCATGACAGTCACTCACATAATGAGTACAAGGATCGTGAAGGAAATATTGGGTGCCATATACTGGCAGTGTCTGGCTGGAAGGAATATGCCATATGTGATTGGAATAAGGATTTGTGGGATGACTATTCTATCTCTAGCGGTAGCAACTGCATTTCTCTGTGAAGAAGGCTGTACAGTGCTGCTTGAAGGATGTAAATGGAATGATAATGGACAGTTTTAGGGAATTTTGTAGGGTGTTCCATGCTATGGCTAGAGAGTAGCTGATTGCTGCCCTCCCTATTTTGATGTTGACTTTGGGCAATTTGAGCAGTATGATATTGTTGCTTCTTAGGGCATAGGAGCTGGGAGTGGTCAGGTTGAAGCAGTCCAGGATATAGCTTGGGAGTTTTTTTGATAAAGCTCTGTAGATCCATAGAGCTGCATTTCTGCTCCTCCTGACATGAAGGGAAACCCATACAACTGAATCATAGAGAGAACAATGGTGAGTATTATATGGCAGGTCTCTAATGAACCTTATTGCTCTATGGTATAAGGCATCCAACTTTTGAAGGTAGGGAGTGGAGCAGTGACTATAGAGGAAGTCTGCGTGAGTCAATGACTGATAGAAAGATGGCCTGGACTAATCTCATCTTTGAATCTCTATTAAGGAAGGGTTTTAATCTGTAGAGGAGGCCAAGCCTTAAGCTGAAGCTTTTCAGCAGTTGTTCTAGATGCTGAGTAAAGTCAAGTCTGTTGTCAATCCACGCACCTAGGTATTTGAAATTTTTAACATACTCAGATTTTCTCCAAGTATAGTGCATATCTGTGGGAGACTGATTGAAGAGGATGTGTTGGTGGAGTTTTGGATTGTGAACATCATTGCTTTGGTTTTCTTTGCATTTAGCAGAAGCTTTTCTCGAGAAGTTGATGTAACAGGGAGAATTCTGCTTGTAGGATTTCATGAGCAACTTTAGGTGAAGGGTTGCTGACATACAGTACAGTGTCATCAGCAAAGAGATGTACTGAGGACTTGGTAAGGGTTGAATCAATTTTATTTATATAAATGGCAAAAAGGATAGGACCCAGAATAGAGCCTTGGGGGACTCCTCTTGACAGTGGTCTTAATGGGGAGAGGTCACCTTCAGCTTTTACCTGCTGTGATCTACCGGAGAGGTAGCATCTGAACCACTTAAGGGAGGATGGATCTAGGCCAATGGAGTGTAGAGATGAGGGTAGCAGTTCATGGTCCACAGTGTAGAATGCTTTGCTCAGGTCCAGGAATACTGCACAGACATTGTTCTTTTTATCCAGTTCGGTTTGCCAATGATTGGTGACCTTGGCTAATGCAGCGATATAGTGCTATGTTTGGCCTGAATCCAGATCGAGCTGGATTTAATAGATTAGCATTGTCCAGATATTCCTTAACTGAATACTCACTAATTCTCCAGCATCTTAGATAAATACAGGTAGGATGGAAATGGGCCTGTAGTTATTAAATCCATAGGTCCCCTGATTTTAGAAGGGGACCACTTGGGCTGTCTTCCACAGCGTGGAATAGAGCCAGAGTTTAGGAAAGGTTAAAGAGGTGAGTTAGGGGACTGCAAGCACATGACATGCAATCTTTAGAAAGAATGGGTCCAGAAGATCTGCTCCTGCACTTTTTTGGTATCTAGATGCCATAATAGATCCTCAACTTGTTTCAACAGTATAGGTTTGAAGCTAAAGGAGGAGTCAACTCTTTGTTCACCAGTATAGTGGGAGCTTAAATGATCCCTTAATAGGTTAGCTGGGGAGGAGTCAAAGGCAAGGCCAGCTGTTGTGAAGTGGTTGTTGAATGCATCCAGGATTTCCAATGTGCCAGTAATGGAGCCATAGTTACTGTGTAAATGGGTTGGAAGGGGGTTGTTAACATCCTGGCCCATCATACCCTTGATGGTGCCCCAATATCTAGCAGTATTATGGTAGGAGGAGTCGAGCTGGGCCAGGTAGTAGGCAGCCTTTGCATCCCTAACTTTTCTAGTGCATTTATTCCTGGCTTTCCTAAAGATCATCCAGTCCATGATATTCTTAGTTTTTCTTGCTACTTTCCAAAGTTTATCTCTCTCCAGCAGTGCAGCTTTGAGGTCAGCTTAAAACCAGTGACAGGATTTGTTTTTTATTCGGATACTGGAGATTGGGGCATGGGTGTTAAAGGCATCTAATATAATGCTATTTAGCACCTGCTGAGCTTTTTCTACAGAATGTGCAAGATAGAACTTTGCCAGTGTGGAGAGTAGGCTAGATCATGCAGATATCCTTCAATATTGATGTTTTTCTTGGATCTCCTCATGAGGAATTTTGCAGGATCTGTTTTATGTTGTTGGATCTTACCCTGCGATGGGGCAGTGGTCACTTATGTCGATAGGGCACTCCAGCGTGTGTGAATAGATGTGGTTTATTCACTAGTATGATGTCAAGTAGAGTACTGTTACTACTATTCCTTGCATTTAGCCTTGTTGGTTCATTAATTAACTGTGTGAGCCCATAGGTATCACAGAATGATACCAGAGGTGTAGCTGCCTGGTGAGCCAGTTGAAATTCAGGTCCCCTATGATAATGACTTCTTCAGTACAGGACTTGACCAGGTTTCCCAGGTGGGATAAGAGCTTGTGTTCAGCAGAGGGGGGGTCTGTAGCATCCAATTAAATGGAAAGCTGCTGTATTGGGGAGAGAGACTTTTAGAGATAGACACCCAAATTCCTTGGGCATAGATGTTGCAGCAGTACAGGGTACAACTAAACCAGCATTTACATATATGGCTACTCCGCCTCCCCTTGTTTGGCGATCAGCTCTGAATAGCTGATAGTTAGGTAGGTTAACTTCCCTGTCCGTTGTGGTGGTCTTGAGCCATGTCTCAGTTATCACAAGACAGTCTGGCAAGGTATGAGCAAACCAGGATTGTAGCAATGTAAATTTTTTCAACAGACTGCATACATTAATATGCAGGAAACTGAGGCCTTTAATTGAGGATAGGTCTGAGGGAGAGATGATGCTTTCAAGAGGTCCAGGGTTGATTTCTACATTACCAATACAGAGCAATAGGAAGATCAGTAATTTCATAAGGGCTGTCAGTGATAGGGAGAGGGGGGCTGTCTTTGGTCCTCCTTTTTTTATTCCGTTGCCACTCTTTGTTTTGGGTGCTCCCTGTGGACTTAAGGTAGTGTGTTGGGATACCAATTAGCAGTTTGATGACTAGGTTTAGTGGGGATCTATATACCCAGTAGTGGGGGCCTTGTCTGAAACATATATGTGGTGATGTGTGTAACTTTATGGTGATTGTACCACTGTAGTCGATGCAGCAATGGCAAGACATACATGAGGGTATGGGTGTCAGCCACGGGGGATGTTCCAGAGAAACTAGGCGGGTTGACCACTTTAGATTGTATAATAGGGTCATCTTCATTGTGGAACCCTATGGCTATTAGTGACAGGAGTATCAGTAGCAAGCTCCCCATTCTGAGGGGGATATTGATAGTTGGCAATAAGGAGTAGCGAAGTTGCTGATTGGTTGGGTCAGCAAGCTGGTGTGACTGTCTTATTGGTTTAGAGAAAAGTGATGTGGGGGAGAAGAGATTTGGCGGAAGATGCCTATAAATTAACACACAGGAAGGGGGAAGGCGGGTGGGCGAAAATTTTGCACCTTTTCCGACTGCTCCTCGCTGTTCCTCCCAGCCCTCATGGTTCCCAAGTTCGCAGGTGCCGCCGACCGCCCGCTGGCCGAGTGAAGCCCCAGCGCTCAGCTGGTTGCTGTGGGCTGAAGGAAGCAGGCTGGAGAGAGACAGAGGAGGGTGCAGCAATTAATAAAGGCGGTAGCAAGCCTTTTTCTGAGCGTCACTGACCAAATCTTCACTACAAAGGACTGTGGGGGGGGTCCTGTGGCGCCTCAGCGTCTGGCCCACCTTACATATTCAGACAAGGAGCTTCAATTACTTTAAGGAGCAGCAAAACAGTAGTTTCCCCTTACAATACAATAGTGGATAACAGCACTTTTTTTTATGATTTACACATATAAAACTAGAAGGAGAGTGGTGCCTCAGCGTCTGGCCCACTGCTGCTAACAGAGTCCAGCAGAATTCAACAGAATCAACAGCAGTTGCCCTCTATAGATGTCTCACCAGAGTGGAAGCAGCTCTTCTGGGAAACTTGCAGTAGAACACCAGGGGAAGAGTAAAAGACAAAAAGGAAAACAAATTTTCAAGTCCCACACAGATTTCAGCAATGCAAACTGAGCCAGTGTAAGTCAATGGGGCAGGAGAGCCAATCGGCTGCTGTGCCTGGTGGAGCACTCACTTACCGATTGGCTGCACCTTTCCAGACTGCTCCCTCGCTGTTCCTCCCGGCCTTGTGGTTCCCAAGTTCGGCTAGGTGCCGCCGACCGCCCGCTGGCGGAGCGAAGCCCCGGCGCTAAGCTGGTTGCTGTGGGCTGAAGGAAGCAGGCTGGAGAGAGAGACAGAGGAGGGTGCAGCAATTAATAAAGGCAGTAGCAAGCCTTGACATGACCTATCTGGACTTCAGCAAGGCATTTGACACTGTGCCACATAGAAAGCTATTAAACAAACTGGGGAATATGGGAGTGGGCAGGACAGTAATGCGGTGGGTAGGTAATTGGCTGGGTGGCAGGACACAGAGGGTGGTTGTAAATGGCTGTCACTCCACAGAGGGAAGTGTGACCAGTGGGGTACTACCGGGATCAGTGCTGGAACCAGTCCTATTCAATGTCTTCATCAGCAACATTGCTCAGGACCTAGAAGGCAGAATTTCCCTGTTCACTGATGACATGAAGCTCTGTAACAGAGTGGACATGCCAGAGGGTGTAGACAGAATGAGAAGGGACCTGCAGAAGTTTGAAGAATGGTCAAGGGTTTGGCAGTTGAAATTCAATGTAAAGAAGTGCAAGATAATGTACCGGGGGCACAAAAACCGTGGAACAACTTAGCAGTTTTGGGGTAAAGATACAGCATGCACCAAGCAGGAAAGGGACCTTGGGGTTATCATCTCTGATGACCTCAAGGTAGGTAAACAGTGCGACAAGGCAGCAGAAAAAGCAAATAGGATGCTGGGATGCATAGGCAGGGGCACCACCAGCAGGAAAAGGAAGGTCATAATTCCACTATACAAGACACTAGTGAGGCCCCACTTGGAGTACAGTGTACATTTCTGGAGAACTTGCCTACCTAAGGACATAGACAGGGTAGAGAAGGTTCAGAGGAGGGCAACAAAGATGATACAGGTAATGCTTCACAAGTCCTATGAGGACAGGCTGAAGGACTTCAATATGGTACTCCCTGGAGGAGAGGAGAGAGACAGGGGATATGATAGAGACATACAAGCACCTTAAAGGGAGGAACAGGGTTCAGGAATACACTATTTTCCATCAAAAAAGATTTTTCAGAACTGGGGGGCATGGGATGAAGTTGGAGGGAGGACAATTCAGAGGAAATGTAAGGAAGAATTTCTTAACAGAAAGGGTGATGGGCAAGTGGAACACCCTGCCAGAGGAAGTGGTGGGAGCTGAAACAATCACAGGATTTAAGAATGTATGGGATAGACATAAGGGACTTCTGGAGGTCAGGGGTAAGGGGCAACAGACTTCTAGAAAAACATAAAGTGAACTTACAAGCTTAAATGAGCAGACTGGGTGGGCCATTAGCTGTTATCTGCCAACAGTGTCTATGTATCTATGTAGCTCTTAAAATAAGGCAGAATTCCTGTCAACAGAGACTGCAATGGTAAAAATCAACCAGCTCAACTTTTTTGGGCTGTTGACAGTCTTTAAAACCCCTGCCAGTCTTTGGCCCATAAGAAGCATCTTTTTCACAATGCAAGGAGTTTGCTTGTTTTTTCTCAGATAGGTTGTTCTCTTTTAGGGCTAGGGTCTCCTTCCCTGGACAGTCACCATCTGGCAGTTGGAAGATGGGATGTCTTGTTGGCTGTCAGTGGTCATGGAGAAAGTTTCAGCCAGTGATGATGGAGGACGTCATCGGGGTGATCTCTGAGCTGTGACCTACCTGCAGTGAACTGGACCCAGGTCCAACATGACTCTTAATGTGCTGTGTAGAATATCTAGGTCTATTATTCACAAGGATTGTTGGATTTTCCGTGTTGGAGGGAGTCTTCCCAACCAAATTAAAAAGTGCACTGGGGAGACCCCTTTTGAAAAAAATGACATTTGACCCAGATGTCTTAGCAAATTACAGACCTGTCTCTAACCTGCCATTTTTAGTAAAGGTTGTTGAGAAGGTGGTTGTGTTGCAGCTTGATGCTCACATTGAGACCTTTGATATCTGTGAATCTCTCCAGTCAGGATTTCAACCAAGATTCAGCACTGGAACTATCCTAGACAGTGTGGAAAATGATCTGCTCATGTTGAGGGATAAAGATGAGAGATCAATTCTCATACTCCTAGATCTCTCCTTTGCATTTGACACTGTTGACCATGGGCTGCCTCAGGACCATCTCAGGTAATATGTGGGACTCACTGGCACAGTTTTGCGCTGATTTGAGTCCTTCATTCAGGGCAGGTCTCAAAGGGTGGTGACGGGTAACTTCTCTATGCTCCCAAGGGACTTGTACTGTGGGGGTTCCCTAGGGGATAGATCCTTTCACCCATGTTGTTTTTGATGTACATTCTACCCTTGGGCAAGATCATCAGGTAGTATGGAGTTTGGTGTCACTGCTATGCAGATGATACTCAACTCTATCTGTCTTTTGTGCCCCAGGACCGTGGGCTGGTGGACGTATTGAACAAATGTTTGGCTGAGATCCAGGGCTGGATGTCCTTGACACAGACATAAACTTACTCACACTCACAGTGTTCTTGTAGCAGGTGCACACCAATGAACTGAACCATAAAGCAAAACACAGAAGGCTGCACTCTCACGGTTTGACATGAACAGGAACAAACTTAATCAAAATAAAGCCATCCAGTATATTTTCACAGCTGCATGGGTGGAGTCTTGCAGGTGTTTTGGGATCACTGTAAGAGAAAGAGAGGGGACCGTGATAGGAAATAGTCCCCGTCTTCTATGCAGTGCTGCGCTGTGTTGTCTACATAGCTCACATCATTGGTGCTATGTAGTGTCTCTTCCTCCCCTCAGCAGATGGAGCTCCACTCTGCAGAGCAGTCAGCTGCCCACCCAGTGCACTATTTTTCTCTTTCATTACCGGAAACTGTTCAACACATGTGCATTTTCACGCATGTGCACTGACCATAGTGTGGCAACTGCCACCGTACCCAAGATGGCCACCATGCTTCACTGTACATGTGTGAAGCACTGCACATGCATGAAAGTACAGCAGCCATCTTGAACACGGCACTATTTTTAGCCATGAGCTCAGTTTTCACTGAGCTCTAGCTTGGCTCCTGGAGGACCATGAGCATCTGTATTCAGCCGTATTGGGTCTGAAAAGAGTTGCCTTAAAGAGCACAAAACACCTTGGCACATCACGGCTGAAACAGGATGCTTCATCAGTATGTCCTTGAGCTGGCTGAGGCTCAATCCCAAAAAAAACTGAAGTACTGGTGTTTGAACCGGGTAGGAAAAGGGGACTGACAGAATTTGAGGGGTGTGACAGGGAAGAATAGGACCCTGTCCCATTTGTTTTGGAGAAAGTATTTGAATGCAATGATCTGTATTCTTTCCTTTTCTCTCTTCTTTGTCTGGTTGCACAATCAAATTTTCCTGTGAGACTTCGGACTTGATCAACCTGAATGGTCTCACAATTCTTTGCCTCTCTCTCTCCTGGTTTTCTCTTGCTGTCTATTTTTTCTTCCTTGCATATCTATATCAGCTAAAATAAAACTATGTGAAAATCCTTGTATGGAATAAAGCTGATATTGGGATCACTTTTGTTTAGAAAATGTTTAGTATTATTGTTGAAATGTGTATTGTATTTTGCCATGAGTTTAAAAACAAGAGGTTACTTGAGTGCAAATTTCTGAGCATTGTGGGGGGGGGGGACGTCAGGAAGCTCTGTGTTCTAGCAGATCCTGCCTGAAACCTACAAGGACAGAATGTTTGCTAAGGATGAGGGTTGAGAAGATTTATAAAGACAGCTAAGCTGCTTCTACAAGAGATGTGTTTTTTTTTGCATGAAACATTTGATTTTGCTTCTGTACATATTTATTCTGAACAGGTTTATGTTTTTTTTATGTTACTGCAACTACAAATAAACAGTTTTGTGGAATTTTACAACTGTTTCTGGGTTTTCTCTATGCTTCCTGAACTGTGCCTTGATGACAAAGGGTTATGAACCTTTGTCTTGATGCCTCTTGTCTTGACGCTGTCCATCAGGTGAAGAATCTAGGCTTCATTCTGGACAAAGGGCTGACATTGGATGCTCTGGTGTGGGCTGTCACGCAGAAAGGTTGCTGTCATCTCCTAACTATCAGCCAGATTTGTTTCCTTGTTCCCCCTAAGGACCTGCCTTCACTAGTGTATGCCTTTGTGACATCATGCCTCGACTACTGCAATGCCCTCTATCTTGGGGTCAGTGGAGGTGTGCTACGGTGCATGCAACTGATGCAGAATGCAGTTGCAAGATTGGTAACAGGTCTTTCTAGATCAATTCATATCAACCCTGTGCTGCACTGGTTGTTGGTAAAGTAGTGCATCTCTTATAAGCTTGGGTTATTAACCTATAAGGCCTTGCATGGCCTTGGTCCTGGCCATATCCCATTATTGTGATAACTTATTATTGCTACCGTGATGTTGCTAGAATAATGTTGCATACTTCTTGTGCAACTTTGTTTTTTATTGTCCTGCAGTGTTGCTGATTCCCGGGTCACCCCTCTTGCCACCAGGGTGCAACCCAGAGTTTCTTATATAAATAAGTGGGGGGTGCGGTAGGGATGCCTCATGCAATTGAGGTCACTCAAACAGCCAGAAGGCAGATAGTCGGAGTGCGGTGGCTGGTGTCGGCAAGTTGCTGGTGCTGTATTTTACACTGGCAACGTGGTTGTCACTGTGGCATGGATGAACCTGTCCCAGGTACTTGTGTGATCTCTTGCACCCATACTGCCCTGTTCACCCTCTCTATTTTTCCAATGAGGGCCTCCTGGCAATCCCCAAAACTCAATTAAAAACATCTGGGAGCAGAGCCTATGGGGTGAGAGCCTATGGGGTGGCTGGACCAACATTTTGGAACTTATTACCAAGGGCTCTGAGAAAGGCACCATTGAAGTCCTTCCGTTCTATTGTGGACTTTAATTAGTTAATTAATTTACAAATAGTTGTGAATTGTTATGTATGATGTCCATATTAGTTGTATTGCCTATCTTAATTGATTTTAGTTAGCTAACTGTTTAGTGATTTGGAATTTTATTTTTATGTCTATATTAGGCTGTGTAGTAGGTGATCGTTGATGTACTTGTTTTGTAGTGGTGTCCTGGGCCTCTGGGGAAGGGTGCCAGAAATAAATAAAACTACAACTATTACTACTCCTAGTACTATAATAGTGTATATATACATACATAGAGACATAGAAACATAGAAACTGACAGCTGACAAGGACCGCTAGACCCACCCAGGCTGCCCATTTTCCCTACCTGCTGCAAAAACCACAGACCCTACTTGATCTCTGGCTTTATTCTCTTTCCTATCGCTAGGGTTCACCTATGCCTATCCCATGCATTTTGAATTCCCCTACCCAGTTGGCCCCCACTACCATTACCAAACTGTTCCTTGCATCCACCACCTTTTCCATCACGAAATACTTCTTCTTGTTACCCCTTAGTCTACCCCTTTACAGCCCCACGTCATGTCCCCTTGTTCTAGAACATTCACTAAAAATACCACCAGCAGCTTAAAAATCTGGTTCAATTTCAGTTGGCATCCATCTGTATCCCTCTCCCCCCAGGATGAGACTGAAAATAAGCAAAAATGTGTCTAGTACTCCTTCCCGGTCAACAAAAACTAAATAAATAAATCAAATAAAAAACATTTCTTTTTCTGAAACATGCTAATCTCCTGTACCTTATTTATCCCCTTGAAATATTTGAAGGTCTCCATCATATACCCCTTTTCTCCCCTCTCCTCTCCTCCAGGGTGTACATACTGAGGTCCTTCAGTCTCTCCTCATATGGCTTTTGGTGCAGACCTTGCACCATTGTTGTTGCCCTTCTCTGAACTGCCTCTTTATTTTATTTATATTATATTTATTTATTGTTATTTGGAAACAACCTTTGAGCATAAGCTCATTTACAAATGGTACATGTCAGAGGAAGAAAAAAAAACAAAGAAAACAAAAAATTGAAAATGCATAATATACAGCAAATGGTAATAAACAAACAAACAAGTCAGTAAGGTGATGCAATAACAATAAAACATAGGCAGGTGGTTAAGGTGACATAATCCTTGGCAGTGAGGTGTGTAATGGGTTCAAGGGAGAACCGTGAGCAGGTGGGAGGAAAGGGGTTGGGGTGAGAAGATTTGCAGTCTGGAAGAAGACTTTGTCAAGCAGAAAGTGTGGGGGGTGGGATGTGAAACAAGATGAAAGTTGGAGAAAGCATGATGGTAAGTGGCAAGTGGTAAGTGCCTCTACCCTGTCTATGTCTTTATGGAGATATGGTCTCCAGAACTGGACACAGTAATCCAGATGGGGTCTCACCAATGATTTGTACAGTGGCATCACCACCTCCTTTCTTCTTTTGGTGATACCTCTCCTTATTTATTTATTTATTTATTTATTTATTTATTTATTTATTTATCAATTTATTTACTTATTTATTAATTATTTCAGATTACACCTTTGAGCTACATGCTTATTTGTGAAGGTTCCACGTCAACAGAGACTGTACAGGCATCAAAGCATAGCGGGGGAAACTGAAAACATTACAAACTATCAAACAGGACAAGCAAGGAAATATGTACAGTTTACATCAATTGCAAGTCATTGCCACATGACAGTGCTGTATCAATGCCATACAAGGATCAGAACAGAGCTACACACAGTATGTACACTATTATCAAGCCATTTCAGTCTCGCCTTGTATTGCACAATGCCACTGTTTTAATTGTTAACCAGAAGACTGTATACTGGTAGAATAAACACCGTATTCAGTGCTGATACTAATAGGTGAGCTAACCAGTAGGTGAGACAAGAAGATGAATAGCAGCAAAAGAGCCTTATCATGGAAATGGAGAGTGCTTGGGGGAGTGCAGGGGGGGTGATCATGGGGATGCTGTCCCATGCATCCACCTCCCTTACCATGAAGAAATACTTCCTCACATTACCCCTTAGTCTACCCCTATGCACTCCAGTACCCCCACTGGCTCTCCCCATGGCTTTCATACATTGTTTGGCCACCTTTAAGTCATATGAAATGATTACCACCAGATCCATTTCCTGTTCGGTGGCTGCTAGTATCTCCCCTCCCATAATGTAAGCCTCCCCTGTGTTCCTGTGCCTGAAATGCATGCTTTTGCACTTCTTTGCATTGAATCTTAGCTGCCACACTCTTGACCATTCCTCTAATATACCTAGGACCCTCCTCATTTTTTCCACCCCTCCCGGAGTGCCTACCCTGTTGAAGATCTTAGTATCATCTGCAAAGAAGAATACCTTTCCTTCCATCCCCTTTGCAGTGTCACTTATGAAGACATTAAATAGGACTGGCCCCAAAACCGTTCCCTATGGCACCCCACTGGTCATGTTCCTTTCGTTGGATACAACTCAATTTACTACCACCCTCTGTGTTCTATCCCTCAATCAATATCTAATCTAGTTTACCACCTTGGGACCCATTCCCAGGCTACCTAGCTTGTTTACAAGCCTCTTATATGGAACAGTGTCGAAGGCCTTGCTGAAGTCCAGGTAGGCCACATCCACTGCTCCTCCCAATCCACTTCCCTGGTCACCTAGTCAAAGAAATCTATCAGATTTGTTTGATATGACCTTCCTGCTGTGAGTCCATGCTGCCTCGGATCCTGTGCTCTGCTGGATTCATGATGATCCACAATTCTGTCTTTTAGCAGTGATTCCATTATTTTTCCCACCATCTAGTCAGGCTGACTGGTCTATAATTTCCAGACTCCTCACTGCTCTCACTTTTGTGCATAAAGCTGTTACATCAACCCCTATCCACGTATACCCTGTTTTCCCATCCAGAGTTCATTTTTTGTAACAGATACATTGAATTTCACATGTAGGAATGCTAGTCCATTTGTACAGTGATGTTTCTTAAAAAAATATTTTCACAAAGTTATTCTGCCTTGTGCTCTGTGCATCTGTTTGCTGGGACCAATTTTTTCTCCTGTTATACTAAAATTCTTGACAACAGATTAATTTCTTCAATCTCTTGCAACTCATTTCTGAGTCCACCCATCCCAAACCCAACTCTACCCCTCTCTCATTGACACGGTCTCTCATTCCACTGCTAAGGCATTGCAGAATCTTGTGCTATACCCAAAACTCTAATTCATCACAAGATGGTCTACTGTGTTCATAAGATCCATTACTCCAAGTCTCCATGAATTACAACAGATTTGATTTTTCATGAATTGCAACTGGTATACCAAGCTGAATTTATTACATACATATGAACATTAATAAAGAGTGTATATTCAAATACTTGGTGAAGGCAGTTCAGGTCTCATGATTTGGCCTCTCTCCTCTGCACCTCACTGACTAATGCTTCATCTCTGTAGCTACCAAAGCAAATGTCTTTCTTTTTTACTTTCATTCTAAATTCATGTATATCTGGAACACAATCCCCTAGAGGTGACATTACTGAGGCTCCCATCTAATGATGTCTGCAGGTCATATTGCTTGCTTACAAGCTTGTGACTCTGCATGGTGCCAACATAAGGCCTCAGGTTCCCTGAAGGACTCACTATGTTGCAAACAACACCACAAGGCCAGCCTTAAAGACTACAGGAAGTCATTTCTAATTGGCAGCTGTTAATAAAGATGTTATTTTCAGAAATTATATTCATTCCCCCAAACTATTCATATTTAACTATACCTAAACAAAAACTGATATGAAAAACTGTATTTGACATTATTTTGTAATAATGGGCAGCATTCTGTTACAGTTCTCTTCATGGAACCTATGGTATGGAGTTTTAGCTATGTTATGGTTTGTGCATAGAACTCTGAGTAAGGTTCTAATAGGTTAATATCTTATGATTAGCATTCTGTACTTGAACTGTGACATAGTAAAAACTACAAGCTACCAGTTCAATGAAAAGAACAGCACAGCACAGCATGTTGTCCGTAAAAGAAAACAATTGATAACACAGTTTTTACATAGAAACATAGAAGTTGATGGCAGATAAGGACCGCAAGGCCCATCCAGTCTGCTTATTTTTTCTACCTTATGATGTGCCATAGGCCTGTACTCTGTCAATAGCCTATCTATTCATACTCATCTTTATTGATCCCATATGCCTATCCCATGCTTGTTTGAAGTCCTGCACTGTATTCATATCCACCACTTCCAGAGGTAGGCCGTTCCTTGCATCCACCACTCTTTCTGTGAAAAAGAACTTCCTCACGTTCCTCCTTAATTGGCCTCCCTCTAATCTCATGCTGTGTCCTCTTGTAATGCTATTTTTCTTGTATTGAAACATGTTAGACTCATTCACCTTGTTAATGCCCTTAAGATGTTTGAATGTTTCGATCATATTACCTCTCTCCCTCCTTTGCTCTAGGGTATACATATTGAGCTCTGTTAATCTGTCCTCATATGTTTTCTGATGCAGTCCCTGCACCATTTTGGTTGCCCTTCTCTGGAATGCTTCCATTTTGTTTATGTCCTTCTGCAGGTGTGGCCTCCAGTACTGTATGCAGTACTCCAGATGGGGCCTAACCAGTGTCTTGTGAAGAGGGATTATTACCTCCCTCTTATGACTTGTGGTACCCCTACTAATACACCCCAACATTGCCCTAACCTTATCTACTGCTTTAGTGGTCTGCTTGGATGATTTCAGGTCAACTGTGATGATGATGCCCAAGTCTCTTTCTTCCCTTGTGATTGCCAGCAACTCCCCTCCCAATCTCTAGGTGGAGTCAGGGTTTCTCTTCCCTATGTGCATGATCTTGCACTTCTTTGTGTTAAACTCCATTTGCCACTCTTCTGACCATTTTGCCAGTTTATCCAGATGTCTTCTCATTCTGCCCACCCCATCTGGATCATCTACTCTGTTGCAGATCTTGGTGTCATTGGCAAACAGACAAACTTTACCCTCCAGTCCATCTGCAATGTCACTGATGAAGATATTGAAGAGGACTGGCCCCAGGACTGATCCCTGAGGTACCCCACTTGTAACTTTCATCTCTTCTGACTGTATACCATTTACCACCACTCTCTGTTTTCTGCCTGCCAACCAGTTTGCTACCCAGTTGATCAACTTCTGACCCACCCCGAGCCAACCCAGCTTATTAATTAATCTTCTATGTGGAACAGTATCAAAAGCTTTGCTGAAGTCAAGGTAGGCGACATCAACTGCTCCTCTTTGGTCCACCACTCTGGTTGCCCAGTCAAATAAATCTATGAGATTAGTTTGACAGGACCTTCCTGTTGTAAACCCATGCTATCTTGGATTCTGTGCTCCTATGGATTCCAGGTGTTGCACTATCCTTTGCTTAAGGAGTGCCTCCATAATCTTGCCTACTACTGAGGTAAGACTGACTGATCTGTAATTCCCTGCCTCCTCCCTGTTACCACTATTGTGGAGTGGGATCACATGAGCCCTTCTCCAGTCTTCTGGGACCTCTCCTGTGCTCAGATATTCACTAAACAGTTCTGATAATGGCTTTGCTAGTTCCACCCTTAGCTCTTTTAGTACCCTGGGATGTATGCCATCATGTCCCATTGCTTTGTCCACCCTGAGCTTAGCGAGCTCTTGTAGGACCATTTCTTTTGTGAAGGGACTAGTGCACACCTCCCTCCCACCGTGTCCATGGTGCTGAGCTGTGGGCCCTGCCCTACCTTCTTCTCAGTAAATACTGAGCAGAAGTATCTATTTAGGATAGATGCTTTTCCTTGGTCCTCCTCTTCACACTCCCCCTTATCCCTTTGATCTTAGCAATACCCCTTCTGGACTTTCTCCTTTCACTAATGTATCTATAGAATGTCTTGTCCCCTTCTTTTACTGTCCATGCTAGTGTTTCCTTGATTTGGGCCTTTACCTGCCTTACTGCTTTCTCTGCTTCCCTTAGGGAATTTTGATGTGCCTCCCTATCTTCATCCCGCTGCATTCCCTTATATTTCCTGAAGGCCAGCCTGTTGGCTCTGACCTTTTTCTGCTACTGTTTTTGAGAACCAAAGTGGTTTTCTTCTTCTTTTGCTCTTGCTTTTCTCTCTAACACAATGGAATGTTGCTTCACGTATTGCATCCTTAGTGCTTGCCCACTTTGTCTGTACCCCCACACCTGTATTTCTTCTTGCCAGGGCTAGTTTAATTCTGTGGGTCATCTTATCAAAGTCAGCTCCTCTGAAGTCCAATATTTATGCCTTGGAACAGGATGATTTAGTTCTAGTGACCAAATTGAACCTTAACATGTGATTGTCACTGGCCCCCAGGTGACCTTCTACCTGGAGATCAGTGATCCTTTCCCCATTAGTCAGTACTAGATCTAGGATAGCCCTGTCTCTTGTGGGTTGTTCTACCGGTAGTTTGAGGCCCTCACCCTGCAGGGAATCCACTATGTGTCTAGTTCTGGCAGATGATCCTGCTGGTATTGACCTGCTGTATCTGGCCTGTTGAAGTCTCCCATTATCAGAACCTCCCCTTTAGCCGTGATGTTTTGTATATCTTCCAACAGTAATGTGTCTATATCCTCCCCCTGATCTGGAGGCCTGTAGACAACCCAGTTAGTATGGCTGTCCCATTTCTTCTTTCCAGGGTGACCCACAGTTCTTCTGGCTCCTTTTGTGTATTCTGAATTTCTGTAGCTTTGATATTTTCATTGACATAAAGGGCCACTCCACCCCTCTCCCCTTTTTACATATCGGTCTCTTCTGAACAGTACATAGTTGGGTACTAAAGTCTCTCAAGTGTGGTTACCTGTGAACCATGTCTCACTAATGGCTACTGTATCTAGTTTAGCCTTTGTCATTGTTGCCAGTAGGTCTGGGATCTTGTTTCCCAGACTGCGAGCATTTGTGTACATGATTTTCCATTGGTCAGATTTCGGTGTGTTAGCTGTTGGGAGAGGTCCGGCTTATCTCCTGTACATCTCATGGGAAGCTGGACCTTTTTCCTTACGTGGTGATGTAAATGAACTACAAAGATGCTGAATTCCTATTTGATCACTAGCTGAGGGGGGAGGGGTGTTCTTCCTATTAGATGTATTGGGTGCTGCACCCCTCTTCCCATTTGCTAGTTTAAATATTCTGCAAAGATGTCAAACTTCTGCCCCAATGCACTGACTCCCTCCTTAGTCAGATGCAGTCCATCGAATTTAAAAAAACTTTCGTTCCCAAAACTGTTGTTGGTTACCTACAAATTTGTGTCCTTTTTCAAGGCACCAGCCTTTGAGCCACATGTTTAGCTCCCCATCTCCCTTCTCTGACCTTCCGTCCATCTGCCCCCCCTCTCCCAGACTAGCAGGATCTCAGAGAAGGAGATGCCAGACAAAATGGATGCCAGTTTGTTACCCAGCCTGGTCAGGTGTTCCTTGCTCTCCACAACTGACCAGCTGGTGAGATCATTAGTCCCAATATGTACCAGATGTTGATGTTTTCTCCTGCTTCCTGCATGATTTTAGCAATGTGGTCAGTGTCTCTCCACACTGATGTACCTGGGAGAAATCTGACCATTACCCCCGGCAGGAGGTAGGTATCAACTCCCGAATCATGGAGTCTCCTATGATCAGAAGTGTTTTGGATTTCCTTTTTGATTTTTTGTTTTTATCCCTGTTTTGGGTGAGTTTTGCTGTGCTAGCTCCTGTGCTGCAGGGTCCTGCTCTGCAGTGTCCTCTACCTCTTTGTTTGATTTCAGAGATAGAGGCAGATACCTGTTTGTAGTTTTTATAAGGTTTGTGGAGGTGATACATTGGAGAGCACTCAGTGATGGGGTGCCCAACTTTCCCCTCCTAACCACCTGCCGACCTCCTGGACCAACTGCCCTCTGTGGCTGAGGTGCTTCTGTTGGATGTCGGGGAAATGGTGGATGGTTCTTATAATGCATTTCTTCCTGAATATGGGATTTGAAGCATGCAATCTCTGCCCATGCTGCCTGGAGTTGAGCCCCTTAGATCTCCAATGGTCCAGCATGTAGGATAGTGTCCTAAATCTTGTATAACTGCCCTTTTAAAAAGTGTCCCGCAGTACCTGCAATTAAAAATGTCCATTCCAGATGAGTTCCTGAGTTTAAAACCTGGACAGAGTAATTAGAAAGAGGAAAATGAAAGCAAAAGTTTGATTTTGTGTTTTGTTTGTTTGTTTTGGTATAACTTGTTATAACAAGTTAAATAACTTGTGCCCCTGTAAATGAGGTCACTGTGTGGATACCCCTCGGATCCTCCCCTTCCTTCTTTGCTACAGGAAATGTCATGACTGTGCTACCCTATAAAACAAATGTAGCGTGTGGTGGTTGGGGATGGGGGTGGGTGGCTGGGCACTTCCCCTGCTGAAAAAAAAAACACAGATGAAAGAAAGAAGGAGGTAATGGCAAAAGCAATCAACCAAAACAAAACAGTAGCCCTGAAAGCTTAGCCTAATGATAGATAAAACTGTAAAATCTGTAAAGCAGTACCTGTAATAATTTCAAAGAATATATACCCTGTAAAAAAACCCTTTGCTACAGAGAAAAATAAAGCAGTAACGGAAGATATACCTTGCAAAAAACAATTTGAATCAGAGAAGATAACAGCAGTAATCCATAAGCACAAACCTGTAGGCACACCCTGTAAGAATGCAGCAGAAAGTATACCCTGCAACAACAATTTGAATCAGAGAAAAAGAAAGAGGTAAAATGTTAGCAACAAACAGTAACATCCCCTGTGAGTACAAAAGAAAATAATAACACATAGTATATCTGCCTAGCCAAAAGAAGCCTTAATATTTTTCCTTGCTCTGATAAGTTTCATTGCTCTGTCCTTACAAGCAACCTAGAAGAAAAGAACTCAGGTGAAACTAGGTGCCTTTGCCAGCAAACCTAGTCTTTCACATACATGTTTATTCAGGTACAGTATGGATCTTTTGGAGGTATGCATTTCATTGTTATAAACAGGAGCATTATTAAATGTTGCCAATTAGGACAAATTTCCTGTCCCCTTTAAAGTAATCTGTGAAGCCTAATCAAATTACTTTTCTACAAGCCTCTAGAATAATCTTATTCACACATCTAGGCTCTGAAAGGTGAGTCACTCCAGGTATGTCCCTTCACCCCAGTCTACCACTCCTACCTTAAAACAATCAAGGTCCCCTATTTCTGCCCATGTGGTAGTTGCCTCTTCTTTTAAAATATATCATACCACCTTGTTGTTGCTCCCTCCCCCACACCCTCATACTCTTCCCCTGCTGCACACCTCTCCCTATAACTACTGTTGCTGACCCTTATCCCCTCTCTCTTTCCCTCTCCGATTCCCTGACCATCTCTCCTACCCATTTTCATTTCAAATATCTTTCTCACAGCTATATTAACTGTGCTATTTTTTCACCAGCCAAAGGACACACCCCTTGATGGTTTTGACTCAAAGGTTCTGCACCTCTTTGCTTCTGTAGTTGTGGTCCCTATCTATTTCTTTCTCAACCTCTCCTTTTCTGGTGCCTAGTTTACCAATGTTCTCCCCTCCCAAAAGGAGTAGACACCTCTTCTCAGGAATCTATCCTCATCTGTCTGTTCTCTGTGCTGGGAAAAGTAAAGGAAAATTGTGCTTTCCCAACATTCTGTATTGTTTCATCCTGGGCAAATCCTGTTCTCTATTTTTTTTAATGCCCTCCTCTCAATCTACATCTCCTAAGACATGCACATGTATGTGGATATCACTGTAATTTTTGACTTTAAAGACTCTGAACTGGAAGCTATTTTGTAGTATGATTTTTACAATGTCCCACACTAGTTGCACTCTAACTAAATCTGCCATACGGCCCAAAGTATGCCTCATTATCCGGAACCAAGCTGAGACTCCCTAGTTTCCTCACTACCTCTGTACTTCAAGACTGGATGGATGCCACCTTAAGAAAGTCCCCCATTCCAAGTACTTTGGTGTATGACTGAACTGAAACCCTGAATTTATCCCTCCACATCAATGTCATCTATCAAACTCCCCCTCTCAAACTTGCATTGAACTGCAAAATATCCGACATCCCAGTCTGACTCCACTGTGAGATTATCTTTAAGGCTACCCTCCCCGCACTAGATCATGTGAACGTGATATACAGTGTTGCCCCAAAATGTCCCTGGTCAAATTGGACCCTCATTCACTCTTTTTACCACATCACCCTAAACTGCCTTTTCCTCATTTATCACTCCGCTATATCTATTTCCTTCCTATCCTCATTTAGGGCAGGTACCTCTCTCCCTATGTCTCATACAGTATTGATCTTAGTGCAGGTTCAGCTACCTCTCCTGCTGCATCTTCTCCCTCTTTTCCCAGCTCTTCTCTCCTTTTACTATTTCTTACAAAACTTCAATTGGGCAGTTTTCCTTCTCCTCAAGTCAACCCCTCCTGTGTAATAATTACCTCCCTTCTGTCCTACATTCATACTTCTCCTCCTCCCTCTCCCTCTTCTTCAGTGCTTTAGTAGGTAAGCTCTCCTCATATGCTATCTCCTACAACTAGCCGACCCCCACTTCATGACCCGATCTCGCTGCTTTTAGAGGCAGCTCCTGCTCACCCTTATACTTCCTTCCCTACACTGTTTACAACCACTGTTCCCCTTTCCAGTTTATACCCTTATATCAGAACAATGGCCTTACTGCTCTTCTGGTGTGACAGCTGATATTGTGAATTGTGGAAAATATTGCTACTTTAGTCTCAACTCTTCCCGTACTATATTCTATATAACTATATAATGTAATAGATGGTTCTACGATGCCAATCCAACAACACTTTTGTCGTCCGGCATCCCAGCAATGGGATATATGTTGAAAACAAGTTGTGGTAGACATATATCCCATATGTCTCCTGGTTCTGTGTTTCTATCGAGGGGCTTTGCCCTCTGAATTCCCCATACAAGGGGGCTCTGTCCCAACACACACTGTACTTTGGATTGTCAACTCCAGTCAGAGTTGATTCGGGAAGTGGGTGCAGGACCAGGAGACATTGTGCCCCTGTCTCAGGCACACCAACACAGTGATCTGTCAGCAAAGTGTCAATTTTGCTGACAGCAAGGTATGTTGCTGTGTTGGTGTCGCCGTTGGGTCAGCATACCATAGTTGACTACCCTACTGGCCTTTTGAATTTAATACATTTCTAAATAGTTTTGCTGCTGTGCTGTTTTATTTTATGTGTCACACTTGAAAACAAGATGCAGACCATTGTTTTTTTAATCCAGTCAAGAAAGAAAGAAAGAGAGAGAAAGATTTTGTTTCCATCTAATTCCCTCAAACACCCTATAAAGGTAATATGAGTTCATGAATGAATCATGTTCCTATCAAGTCACCTGTAATCATCCTTGATCAAACTTTGTTCTGAAAAATGCTTACTTATTAATTTTATTTATTTTGGAGTTTACCTGTTCTTTGTTTACAACAGTTAAAATCTTCTCTTGATTCTAACTCTTATGTTTTGTTTTATAAACCAGTTCTTCCTTTTATTCCTCATCACTTTACCCAAAAATTGGGATCAGTGAGGCTGCTTCCTTACTCCACCATGGAGGGTGCCAAATTGCAGCATTCACAGCCAATGCCACTCCTTTATCATCCATTGTGTGTGTGTGTGCGTGTGTGTGTGTGTGTGTGTGTGTGTGTGTGTGGTGATGGGGAAGTACTGATACCAGGTGGCAGGTGTGTTCCCTCTTCAGGAAGTGTGAGCCTCACTTACCAGTTGTCAGTAGGGGTCTCAGCTGCCACAAGGGAGATGAGAGGTGGTAGCCTCACTTCCAAGATGACCTGAGTCCATGTCCAGTTACAGTGTAGTATTCTGGGGCTTTAGTGAGAACTCAGATTCCCAGGTGGCAGGGGTCATGGGGATATTGACGCTCAAGCAAAAGAAAACATTGGTAAAACTGATCAAAAGAATTGATTTGTTTTGACTGATGCTACATTTTTTCTCAAACATCACCTCTTCAGTAGATTGTTATTTTATTTTTTTATTATTTTTGCTGTTGTTGCTATTATCCAGGGTGACTTAATTTTAGTGGTTGCAAATATATATACCATTGTACAATGCAATGCCTCTTATTCTTGAATAGTATCTTCCATACAAACTGTACCTAAAAACTCTTCACAGTGGGTGAATTCCCAAGAATGAGATGCAAAAGACAGTACATTAAAATGTGAACAGCAGGAAGCCTCAAACACATGGAAGGCTAAGTTAGCAATAAGTGCCAACAGTACCAAATGGAGTAAATTGCAGTCAAGAATCCAAAATAAGCATAAACAAAGAAAACAAATTATGATTGTAGAGAGAAAAACAAGGAATTATAAATAGGTGAAGGATAACGTTTAAGTATTATAAGTTTTTAGGCAAGATTTGAAGAGAGAGGGTAAGATGCTTAGGTGAAGATGCATGGGCGAACTGTTCAAGATAGCAGGGGTAGCAGAAGCGAAGGCTCTACCTCCAACAGCGGAATGGCAGAGAGGTGAGACAGAGAGGAGGCCAATACTAGAGCAACAGAGAGAGAGAGAAAGAGTGGGTGTCTGGGAAGATCATATCAGTGAGATACTGTTAGTGGGAACATGCCCAATAATGGTATTAAAAACAAGAAAGAAAATGTTAAACTGAACTAAGTATGGGACAGAAAGCCAGTGCAGGGCACCATAAATTGGAGTATGGGTGTGTTATGTGATCACATTTCTTGATGCTAGAGGTGGCATTATAGACATGTGGAAGTCTTGAAAATTGAGATTTAGAAAAGCCATAGACAAAGAAGTTCAAATATTTGAGTCAACGGGAAATGAAGGCTTGACTAAGGTTTTCAGCAGATGAGTGTTCCAGGATTTTGTGGACACAACAATGTTTCAAAAGTGAAATAAAGATTTTGCAGATATTGGGCATGTAGAAGAAGAAGAAGGAAAGTTCAGAGTCCAGTATAACATCATGGTCATGCTTAGAAGAGGAAAAGGTGATGTGTGAGTTAAAAAGGGAGATAGAGGTACAAAGAGAATACATAGTGCAAAGAACAGGCAAATAAAACTGAGCTCAAAATATCATATGCTACCAAGGCAAAAGTCCAGGTGGAGAAAGGGGACCACAATTGGGTGAAAGGGAAGAACTAGTTTAAGTGTATGAGACAGAGGATGCTTACTGGGGGTAAGCACAAGGCTGCTTTCAAGTGAGGCATGAAGATTAATATAAAACTGCTCTACAACCATTTAGTATCACATACGATATTGCAAATTAATGTATGTTACTCTGGATATCATTGCAGGCCATCAGTTGCAGCACAACACCAAGCACTTCATTAATCTATGATGAGCAGCACAAAGGCATCTTATAGAAAGGACACCTGAAGTGAGGCTGCAGAAATATACTAATGAAACAGTCAGAAAGGGTTAGCAGTACTGAAAGTAAATTAGGCCCTGGGGCCAGATGAGAGGCATCTGAGGGTACTAAGGGAACTGGCATCAGTGTTAGCCAAACTCCTGGTGGGGATATTCATTAGCTCTTTGCAGCAAGGGGTGGTACCCAGGATCTGGAGAATGGCGAACATAATTCTTCTACATAAGGGAGGAAAAAGGATCAGCTGGGAAACTATATACCCATCAGCACTACCTCCATAGTAGGGAAACTGATGGAGACATTAGTCAAAGAGGACCTAGTGGAATACCCAGAGAACTATGAGCTTCCAGATGGTAAGCAGCACAGATCTTTAGTAGGAAGGCCTTGTTAGATCAACCTGATAGTAATCTTTGATTGGGTAACTAGGGTAGTTGATAAGAGGCATACAGTAGACTTACTATACTTTGACTTCAGCAAGGCATTTGACTCAGTGCCACACCAAAACCTGCTGAAGATGATGGAGGATCTTGGTATGGCTAGGGAAATAATAAAGTGGATAGGGAGTTGGTTGGAGGGGAGGCAGCAGAAAGTTGTGGTGAATGGAGTCAGATCAGTGGAAAAAGAGGTCATAAAAGAGTACCAGAAGGATTTGTCCTGGGCCCAGTCCTCTTCAATGTGTTCATCAGTGACATAGGAGTGGGAATCCAGGGCAGGTTGCGTCTGTTTGCAGATGGCACTAAACTCCATGGTCCCTGTGGTAGAGATGACAATGTGGAGGGGATAAGAGAATTGCAGAGAGACCTTAAAAGTCTGGAAAATTGGTCCAAAGTCTGGCAACTGAAGTTCAATACCATGAAATGCAAAGTTATGCACTTAGGGAACAAAAAACTCCAGAACAAAATACTGGATGTCAGGGATAAAGCTAGACATAACATCAGAGGAATGGGACCAAAGAGCTATCATCAGTGATTATCTTAAACAAACCAGCCGGTGTAACAAGGCCATCAGAAAAAGCTAATAGGTTGCTAGGGTGCATCGGGGGAGGGTTCGACAGTAGGACGCAAAAGGTATCATTACCTCTGTTTAGGTCACTGGTAAGGCCACACTTGGAGTACTCTGGTTCTGGCAACCTGCCTTAAAAACAGACAGAGACAGGTTAGAGATGATATAAAACAGGCAGATCCTATGAGTATTGACTAAAGGCACTAAACATGTATCTACTTGAAACCAGACTGGGGGGGGGGGGTTATGATTGAGACCTTCATGTTCCTGAAAGGATTAAAGAAGGTAAACTGTGAAGAGCTACAGTATTTGCCAGGAACAGAGAAGTTTGGAAACAGGGTCATGAGTGGAGGTTTTATTATTTATTTTATTTAGTTTTTGTTGACCGGGTAAGTACACTAGACAAATCCTGCCTATTTTCAGGCACAACCCGGGGAGAAGGGGGAATACAGATGAATGCCAACTGACCTTGAACCAGATTAAGCTGTTGGTGGTATTTTTAGTGAATGAGGGAAATTTGGCCAGGACACTGGGGACGTTCCCTTACTCTTTTCAATAAGTGCCATGGGATCTTTAACATCCACCTGAACTACCAACAATCCAGGCAGATGGGACCTCAGTTTAGCATCTCATCTGAAATACGGCACCTCAGAAGTGCAGCACCCCTCTCATGCTGCACTACAGTGTCATTACTGGGATATTAACCCAAGTGCCAGATGTGGGAACTGAACCCACAGCCCTCTTATCTCCCGGCCACAGAGGCGAGTGTGCTACCTACTGAGCCGCTGACACTGCAAAAGGTTAACGGGGACAGATTTAAAAAGTATGTGACAAAGTGCAATTTTACAGAAAGAATGGTTGAACCATGGAATGGTCTACTGACAGAGGTGGTGGGTACCCAAATCATACCCAGCTGGGATAGAGCTAAGAGTATAGAAGTTACTCAGCAGGATGAGGGAGGCAGAAACACAGAGAACAAAAGAGGGAACTGGATATGCACGTACTCCACAGAGACAGTAGGTCCCCGGGTATGATAGGGTCATGTGGGTAGACTGAATAGACCATTAACCTTTTTCAGCCTTCATTGTCTATGTTTCTATATTTCAATATTTCTGTGGGACATACAGTATGAAACAACACCTGATGCCACATATAGTATAAGCTTATGTTAGAACTGCAATTTCAAATAACACATTTTATGGTGACCCTACCATTGGCTCTGGAGTCAGGAACAGTACAGGTATACACATTTCAACAATGTTAATTAAGAATATTTCTTAAGACTGAAGTTATAGTATTAAGTATTACCTTATTAGATCTTGTTAATTACATTGATTAAAACGTTTTTGTTGTACACTGTAAAACACAATGTACCATCTGAATTAATGTTCCTTGAATCCTCACTAGTGACATGTAGCTTTAATAAGCATCAAAAATAAAGAGACAAAGAGTATCATAGCCTCTTTAAAGTGCAGGTTATACAAATCCTTTTAAAACTTGGAAAGCCATTGTGATGGAAATCACAATAGCAAATCCTACAATAAAAAGCAGATTATTTCTACTTGATGTTTGCCATTAAGAACTAAAGTCAGAATCTAATGTCTTTATTGAATTGACAACCTCACGTGCCCCCAGGTACTGCAGCTCTTGCTCTTTCAAAATCCCCATATGCCTTCAAGATTTGTTTAAAATAAAGATGAAAGTTACAACTCTATGATGTAAAGCGTGAATAAGGATTATAAACTGTTCACTTTATAATCTTGAAATGTTAGATTTTACCTTGCTGCTGTAACAGTCTGCTTGGGACTGACTATAGAAATAGATGTTATGCCTAAATGTGGATTTTGTGATGTCTCAAATGCTAATAAATAAATAAGAAAACCCATCCTACTTATCACATGAAGCGTGCCATGGCATTAGATTACAGTTCTTTAAAGTGGCAGTATTTGTTAGATGGCAACACAAATTCACCATATAGTTTTTTTCAGCAAAAATGTGTTTCTGACATCCTCAGTTTCATTTTTGGTGTATTTTTAGTTTTCTCAGATATTTTTAAAACAGCCTTTATAACTAGTTTTGTAATAATGTCTCACATAATTAAAGATGGCCACCACTCACAATTTATAAAAATCTTTTCCCTTGTGGTTACCCTTTAAATGTACATACTGGATTCCTACTGTGAATGTATTATGATGGTTCTAACACATGTTTATGATGGTAAACAGCACAGCAGTGTACCAAGATATTACATTTTTTCATGGCAGAGTAACAGGAACTTTTAAAACTTCAAGGGAGGTGGAGCCAACAGCTTAGCAAGGACAAGTCTCTTTTGTGATCTCCTGTTCACCACAGCAAATAATGGATTAAAAATATTGTTTTTGGTTAAGATTGCTACCTTTTTCCTTCAGTTATTGATTCTATGAGTAGCAGAGACTTATGAAATGACCTTTTAACCATGGGCAGACCTAAAAATATGCAAAATGGAGATTCGGCAGCAATGGGTCCACTAAAGCAGTCTAGGCCTTCCATGTCACCTACACCATTGGGTGATTCACCAGCCACTTTGGAGTCCCCACAATTGGTGGTGCTTGCACTTACTCAGTCGATTAAGTTACTAGATAAAAAAGTGCACACTTATTCTGAGCGATTAAGTACAAGTGGAAAATGCAGTGGAGGCAATAGCGAATGTAGAAGACTCAAATAAGACAGCAGGCAAAGCATTCTCTCAATAGTGTTTTTTCTCAAAGATCAAAACATGCTTAAAATAAAGATTAAGCAATTAGAGAATACTGCTCAGTTTGCAAAGATTTGTCTAACCAGCATTCCAGAGAGGACTGAGGGCGATGGTCCTGCCATTTTTCTTGAGAGATGGATGCCACAGGTGCTTGGGTTAGGTATTTCCTCAGGGCAGGCGAAGGCATATCGTATCACTTCTCAGCATGTCTGGACCACTGAAGAGGGCCCTGGAGCACTTTTAATGGTCACCCAATAATCAGGAATGAGTGATCTGATTCTTAAGGCAGCATGCAGCCAGGGTCCCATTTCAATGTAGAGGAACAGAATTTTGTTTTTCCCAGATTATTTGTTTGTGATACATAAGAGGTGCAAGTCCTTTGAGGGAGTGAACCAAAAGCTTTGAAGCATGGAAGTCCATTACCAACTGTCATTCCCAGCCCAATTTCACTTCACTTTTAAAGACAAGATGTATGCTTTCACAGACCTGAAAGTGGCCACCACTTGTGTAGTAAAACTACTGTAGCATCTACCAATGAAGTTTGCAACTGGGATGACACAGCATCTGAGGAGATAACATAGGGACCTTAGACGTAATTAAATACAAACTGTGAGTATGGACTCAAAGCTTTGAGGCTTTCAGTGGCATAAACTGGGAAACAAACTAGGCAGTGTGGGAGTCACCTATATATATATTACTATTGATACTTAAATATGAACCTTGTTGATCTTCACCATTGCTTTATGACTCAAATCTTTCAAATTACTTTATCTAAAATGTGCTGCTTGCTCACTGAGGTTTTATTTTCTTAGTCATGTTTTACTATGGCTTTAATAGACTAAATAATGTTATGGTATTACCTGTTGAGATATGCTTCTGCTCTTAGAGTTAAAGGGGCAACATGCAGTGCATTGTTTATGCAAAATTGTTTTAGGCTGAATACTATAACAAAGCTTCATGTTCACTGCCCAAAGAAATGTGGATGTACAGTATATTGAGAAATGTGCCATTAAGATGGAATTGCTGTATGGGTTTTAGAATGTACATTCTCACCCTGAAGCTGGGGGGAAAGTTGAGCAGCCAGAGCAATGCATGACACCTGAATTTGGTAGTGCCTCAAAATTCTTGCTTCTAGCACTATCCAGTTGATCTATGGCAGATCCATTACTTTGGCCACTTTAATGAAAGGGTCTGTCTCTCATTTTCAGCTGTAAGAACAGTCATGGTAGTCTCATATAAATTCACCTACCAAAGCTGAACTGATAGAACTGAATGTTTGGGAGTATGGTCACACATCTCTACTATGAGCTCATGAAAGGCAATACATGCTATTGGTATTAGCATTGCAGGAAGGTGACAGCTAATTCAAACAGAATTCTGGGGTGCATTGCTAGGGGGATCACTTCTAGAAGGGAAGGGGTAATACTGCCACTGTACAAATCCTTGGCGAGGCTGCACCTGGAGATTTGTGTACAGTTCTGGTGACCTTACTTGAAGAAGGACATTATGCTCCTGGAGAGGGTCCAGAGGAGGGCATCTAAGATAATCCTTGAAATGGGGGATAAGCCCTATATGGAAAGACTCAAAGAGCTGAACATGTACTCCCTGGAGGACAGAAGGGATAGAGGGGACATGATCGAGATCTTTAAATTCTTGAAAGGTATAAAAACAAAGTAAGCACTGAGGGTTTATTCAGACTGAAGGGGGAAGGGACCACAAGGGTATATAGCCTAAAATTGGTAGGGGCAGTACAGAAGGGATCTGAGAAAACATTGCTTCATGGAAAGTGCAGTGCAGCCTTGGAATGCACTACCTGAGGAGGTGATATCAATGGAATCAGTGGGAGGTTTTAAGAATGGATGGGACAGATACATGGGCAAAGTTTGGTTTGGGGGGAGGGGACCAGTTGGGGTGAGCAGAATGGGAATCTGGGAAGGGATGAATGGAAGAGGGAGGGTGGGGTAGAATCAGTGGTTAAACTGTGAGCTGCATCTCGAGTAGATGCAATAGAACATGAGGCCTAATCTGCTGGCAAGTTTGTATGTTCATATGTTCATATGATATATTTCCAAACAGGCTATTTCCAGTCTGGCAAGCATCTCCTGTGATTTGGTTTTTCTTTTTTCAGCTTTTATTTCAGTCTTAGCAATGGTTGTAACATAACTATGATCGTGGGAAAAATATATCTTGCACTAATTTTGTTATGATAATGAAGCATCAACCCTGCAATAAGATTTCTGTATCATTTTCATTATTGTTTTTGACATGCTTATGCTTGGATAGCAGTTTTGATCTGTATCTAATTCTAACAAGCATTTGTCAATGCCGCATGTTCGTCACGTGTACTGGTGTCATAGAGGGAGTGTGGTACTGATACCACTGAGAGTGACATTAAAAATTGCTTCAGTGAAGGAATCATTTTATTAACAGTCAAGAATGCAAAGTAGAAGCGATGATGTTGGGCAGGGTAACTGTCTTGTTTGTTAATATTTGTGCCCCAAATTTTCAGCATACCCTTCGTATGACCCCACCTCATCAACAAGTGCAGAGAAAATGTTCACCTCCTGCCTGAAGGGTGATTTTGCACAGTGACTTTAAAATCACCTTTTGGGATTTGAAAAAAATCATTTTGGCCAGGATCTGAAAAATGACAGCTGTCACATTCATGAGGTGCTGTGAAGAAATGGCTATATGGAAAATTTGGGATCAAAATATTGAAAATTACCAAAGTTATTGGTTTACATTTGCAAATTTCAATGCAAGCTCATAACTTAATTGTTTTTTAATATTTTTAAACCAAATTTTCAACATAGTCTTCTTATGACCCCACCTCATGAACAATGGTGGAGAACATTTTCAACTCCTGCCTGAAAGGTAATTTTTTGCAGCAATTGTGAAATCACCTTTCGAGATAGATTTACCTAACATCACTTGCATTGTTCATGAGATGGGTCCCAAAAAAGGTATGTCGAAAATTTGGGGCAAAAATATAAAAAAATGGCCAAGCTATGCCACTAAGTTGAAAACCCCATTAAAATACATTGAAGCTAAAAACCCCATTGAAATATATTGAAGCACTTACCTCAGTTTGTGGTTGAGCTTTGAAGAGTGAAGACATGTCTGTGGTCTAAGGAAGATTATGGGAAGGTACCTCCCGTGGGTAAGTATGGGGTGGGGTGGGGTGGTGGGAGTGGGAGGGAGGGTGATGGAGTGGGTAATGGGCAGCAGACAATGATGGATGTTTTATTTTTTTTCAGGTAAAAAACCAAAAAACAATGAGGACAGTTTTCTTTATTTCAGGGACAGGACACTGGGAATTGGAAACCCCCAGTTTCACTAGGGGACAGTATTGCAACAGTTGAGCACCCCCAGTGTCACTGACTTATGTTTGGGGCACTCAACAGACATCAATGGATGGTTTTCTTCTTTTCAGGGGAAAAGAATGAGAAGGGACAGTTTTAGACACTGGGGGATTGAGCACCCCCAGTGTCACTACTATGTGTGTAAGTGGGGAAGGGGAAGTGCTGACAGGGAGGGTCAGATTGGGGGACAATTAGGGCCACCAGCAACAGACATTGATTCATGGTTTTCTTTGTTGCAGGCTCACATTCCAGGTTGACCATGAGAGATCAGCTTGGCTTGCTGGGTGGCAAGATCAAAGGGATGGCAACTTCTTTTGAAGTTGGTGCTGTACCAGTCCAGCAAGCCAGCAACTCTGTCATTGTCAGCCTGGGTGCCGATTGGTGTGGCACTGTCATGCCCCTGCAACACTGCTCTGAACTGGGTGAACAGTGTCACACCCCTCAAAGGCTCTTTCATACCAACATGTTCGCTTGCACTTGTGTGCATGGCGAACACAAAAATGCAAGTAAAAGAATGTAAAAAAAAAACCTTCAATATCCCATACCATATTTCAGGAATAAAAGAAAATGAAAAGAAAATTGTTTTTGACAGAAAAAAACACATTATTGCTGAAAAGAAATATGTTGACTAAAAACTACAGCTGCTATAAGAAAACAAATTAAAAGAGAAAAAAGCTTTTGCATAATTTATTACCAGATTATTACTGAGTTATGCAAGTTGTTTTCTTCAGAGCTAAACTGTATACAAAGTTAGGTTCTGACTATAAAATAAGGTCAGTCTGTGTCAACATTCCAGTTATAAGTTCAGAGTGTCATATACAATGTCTAAAAAGGAAGAATTGCCTTAAAAAGGGTACAAGCAACTATAATTTAGCAAGCTAGTGCATCCTCTTTAGGCTTTTTCTTAAAACTGCAATACTAGAAGATCAAACGGTGTACTTAATACACCTCATGTGTGGTGCAGATCAAGTAAATACAGCCAGCCAATCACATAGCTGTAGTTCTGGTAATAAAAGAATGTGGAGAGAGTTTTTCCCCACAATGAAGCAGTTTCACTGTAGGATAGAAATCTATAGCAGCCAATGACTTGCAATGGTATTTCACGAGCAGAACTGATTTTTTCTCACTGTTTGCTGTCATTAATGTGAACTGTTGAGCTGTGTGTGGAAAGGAAGGGGGAAAGAAGGAAGGGGCATTGTGGGAGGGAGGGGAGAGGCAGTTATGGCAGCCTATCTCAGTGCCATTGTGGTGGGGGCAGAATACAGGACTGCAGCTGGACAGTCAGAAAGTTGTAGTCCTGTCTTTATTTATTTCCAAGGGGGCCAAGGGACTCTTGCATGAGTGCCATGGAGAAGGAGTGCAGCATCTGTTGACGGGCATCTCCAGGGTGTCCATAGGATAGGATGATGGTCTTCAAAGGAATGCCTAACATGTAACCTGGGTAGCCAAAAAAACTGCGGGTTAATGGTAAGTAGGTGGGCCACAGGGCAGGCCTACAAATCGGGAAGACAGCGGGAAAATCAAGGGCTATACGTAAAAGGCAAAGCCCTAACTGTGGAAGGCATATAAAAGATGAAGGTAGCAGAGGAAATACACAAAACATGCTGCACCCTAAGTGGGGAAGGCCTATAAAAAGGGAAGGTAGAAGAGGGAATTGCATGAAAGGCACTACACTCTAATTGGGGAAACAAAATGCAGCACAAAATTTCCTATGTGTGGTAAGCCTACTAGGAAGAGTGGTTACAGAAAAGAAGCTGCTCAATTAGAGAAGCCACAAGGGACAAGGGCTGGTAAATAATGTAGTGTTGTTATCCCTCTGTACAAACAGTTGGTGAGACCCCATCTGGAGTACTACATCCAGTTCTGGAGACCCCATCTCCACAAGAATATAGACAGGATGGAGGCAGTCCAGAGGAGGGCAACTAAAATGGTGCAGGGTCTGCAAGAGAAGACATACGAAGAGAGACTAAAGGAGCTTAATCTGTATACCCTTGAGGAAAGGAGGGAGAGGGGGGACATGACAGAAACTTTTAAGTACCTCAGTGAAATCAACAAACTCCAAGAGGGTAACATCTTTCAGAAAAAGAGATATGCAAGAACAAGAGGACACAATTTGAAGATAGAGGGGGGATGGCTCAGGGGCAATGTGAGGAAGTATTTTTTCACAGAGAGGGTGGTGGATGCATGGAACAGCCATCCTGAGGAGGTTGTGGGGTCTAAAACTGTGGGAGAATTCAAGAATGCATGGGACAGACATAAGGCAATTCTTGTGGGGGGTAGGAAGAAATAGGCTTTTGGTTAACTAGGATCTGCAGCTTATCCAGTAGGTAGGGAAATGGGCAGACTAGGTGGGCCAAGCGGTCCTTATCTGCCATCAAAGTCTATGTTTCTAAGAGTGGGTAGAGAAGCTTGGTGGGAAGGCACAAACTTGGAATAAGGGATTGGGATACAGCTAGCTGCTTAGACTGTTGAGTTACAGTCCAAAGGGCTGCACTCAGGAGGTGGGGGGCTGTCAAGTACAGTATGTCTAAGGGTGGGGGCATTGTAGGTTGAATTTACAAGGGTCTGTTCCTTGATAAAGCAACTGCAGTACAGATTAGACTGGGGGCAGGGGGAACAATACTGTTGCCTCCACCTCAGTGACAACACAGGGAAGGTGAAAGGGGCTGGACGGTGGTAGGCAAGGGGAAGACTAAGGGAGAGACTGCACAAAGTGGGGTTGATGCCACCAACATAGTATAAGGTAATTGCTTCTCTCCATTTAGAGGGATGGACAACAGTATTAGCCATGGGGGGGATATCATGTTGCTCTTAGGGGAGCACCAATAGCAGAGGAGGGGCTAAAGAGGGTGGGGGTGAGGTCAAAGAAAAAGGGGGTAGATTGGATGGACAGAGGATGGACATAGGGTGGATTTGGGAGGGGGTAGGACTGACCAAGAACACAGAAAGGGGGGAATAATGCAAAAGAGGGTGGTGGCAATAAGGGTATAAAGAAGAACGGCAAAATGGGACAAGGGAAGAAGAAAGAATAGAGCAGGGAACTGGGGGAAAGGCAAATTGGAGGGGACTGAAAGAGGGCAGGGAAACTCAGATGAGAGGAGTACACTCACCTTGAGGTACTCTATTGTTAGAGAAACAGAGCTAGTGGGCTGTGTGAGTGACAATTAGGAGACTATGGTCAGATGCCTTTCAGGGCCAACACCTAAAAGGGTGAGGAGTAGAATCTGGGGAGTAGTCAGAAAAGTAGATGGTGTTACATGAGGTCCCTGCACCCTAATTGAGACCCTCAGAGGTACACCGTAGACAGCTAGTGATTAGGCATATGTTATATACTAACATATAGGGCTAAGGGCATCTACCATACAAGAGTAGATGTCAGGAGATGTACGCATATTGTTGTAATACACTTTGTTTGCTATTACATATATTTTTCTATGTATTTTCTGTGTATATCTTACTTGTAAGATGCCAAGACACCTGTTTCCTTGGAATAATGATGATATGTAAGTCAGCATTGCCACCTTTTGGTGATTTGTACTGCTACACTGAGTTATGTAAGACTCTGTACAAGAACACTTTTGTTTTACAAACTGATGACTACTACAAAATTGTATAATGTTATCTGGGACCATGGACCCTCCTCTAATTTAGCCAATAGGGCTCATCTCTGTAACTAGAAATATTTCTATCTTACAGTAACCATAGTAATTATCATAGATATATAATATGATACACCAGTCTTGTACCTCGGAGATCCCAAGAGACACAAAGAAACCTCGAGGTATAGGGAACGCTTAGCACTGGCTCCCGGTTCGTGTTGATAAGAACTGCTTAGGACAACTGTGTTTTTATCCTCTTTGGTAGTAATAAACAAGTTTATTACTCTTATGCAACATGTTTGTGATTACTTGCATTCCCAATATTGCCAAGAACCTAAAAGTGAGGTTTAGACCTCCTGACAATTGGCGACCGTGTGCAGGCGATATTTGGTGTCTGTAAGTTTTCACTTGCTGCTATAACTTTTCCCATTCCCACAGGGACAGTAGGTGTACATTCCCGTACCACCTCTCCCATTTTAAAACCAGTTTGTAGTCATTTACAAAGTCTAGCTGTCTTCTTTTCGGGTATGGTTGATGCCGACTCTAGTCACTCCATGACAGCTCTGAATTGTAAGCCTACAACTTTGACAGTAGCCCGGCTGTGTATAAAGTGCTCCTGCTGTGGATCGATACATAGCACGGTGCCTTTTTCACAGTTTGATTTTGTTCCCTCCCACACAATGGCCACCGTATCAAATATTTGCGCAGAACTGAGAGTCTATGTCTCGAACTTCCTTGCCTCCCATGGAGGATGGTCTGACTTCGCGCGGGACGCAAGTCAATCCGAAAACCCTATACTGGGGATTTCAACCCAGTACACAGAGATGAGACAATCGACCAATAAGTGTCAAGCTAAAGGGCTGATGGTCGCAACTCTCTACGCTGCTCTGGAAGCCTCCGAAGCGTGGTTTGGAACCCTTGATCTGCAAATTTCATCTCTTAAGCAACAGATGGGTTTGCAGGAAATGGAATGTATTAGACTGCAGCAGAACTTGGAGTCTGAACTCCAAACTCTGCGGAATGAAAAGGATTCACTTTTGCATCATTCAGCTCAAGCTGGAGAACAGGAACTTTGTATGTTGAGGCAGGAGTGTGAAAGTTTGAGATTGGACAAGGGACAGGCATTGAATATGAATGACTTGCTAAGTACTGCGAATGCACAGTTGAGTGAGGAGATGGGAGAGCTACAGGATGAGATGAATCAGGTACGTAATGACTTTGAAGTGGCTACTAGGGACAATCATGAACTGAGCACTGCGTAGAGTGTTGCAGAAGCAAATGCAAGATGAGGTTGATATGGATGTTGCAACTGTGAGTCATGCTGAATGTAAAACTAAGATGGTGAAACTGCGCCATCAGTGGGAAGTACTGGCTGGACATGTTAAGGCGATGGGAGGCATAGTCCCTGCCTTACACACGTCATCTGAAGGGGAGGCATCAGATGATGACATCTCTCAATACAATGCCCAGTCACACCCCTACTATGGCCCAGAAATCCCACCCAGCCATCCACAACATGGCGGGTCCCCACTCCACCCACACCATGTCATAAGTCATCAACGTTGTGACGCCCATCATGGATGACGCCAACATGGCGGCCCCAATGATGGGGGGGACAGGCCCAGGCCTGGTCCTGATGGCACCACCAATAACCGTTATTAATGTGGAAGGCAGGCAAGAGATAGAAACGATGATTGAAACTGCAATAGGCAATGTACCCCTTCCTGATAGAAGTAAATGGGCCATTAAAACCCAGATTAGGCAGCGTCTACAAGAGGCTGGCACTCAAGATGGTATTGTTCATACTGCAGCCGAGGCTGCAGCTAGGGCCGCCCTGGACGGTGCCCGAGACAATCAACCTCTGCCTGATTGACCCAATAATCCCCTACAAATGGCCTACTCTGTTCAGCAAATAGCTGACAATATCGGTTGGATGAATCCATCCGACAACCTCAGCTGTCACTTAGAAAAGGTGCGTTCTAAATGCAAGATGATTAGCCTCGTTGCAGAATACCAGGTCCAGATACTATGCTAAACCATCGATCCTAGTTTGTGGGCCAAACTCCCCGATGCCATCCATCAGGATGGGAACACTACCTTTGATGAGGTTGCAACTGAGCTCATTTCTGCTCACAGTCCAGGTGTAGTAGGAGTGATGCTTGCATACCCTGTAAAACAGAATGCAAAGGAAAGTCCAGCGACCTACCACCAGAGACTTTGGATGGCCTACCGAGCAGGAAAGCACCTGGCACAAAAAGCTGCAGATGCAGATCTTATTGAGTATAAGACCCTGTTCCTTAGGAACATGATTCCTGCAGTAAGAAAAAAGGTAGAGCCAACCACCTATCCCAATACGGGCAGGTTTGCCAACATCCTTCAGAAAACTGAGAGAGTTTACCAACTCTACATCCATGATCTGGGCTCTGGTTCCAAGAAAGTAGCCGCCGTGGAGCCTGTCTCAGAGGCCAGGATGCACTACACTGTGGAAGGGCAGGCCCAACACCAACAGGCCCAACATCAACAGGCCCCTCCAGCTGATAACCAACACCCCCAGCAAACCCAACACCAACAACAACCACAACAGCAGCAACAATGGGGTGGGAACCGGAACTGGCATAAGAATAAAAAGCATAAGGGTAAGGGTAAACCACAACAACAAAGAACAGGCCTTTCATATAGGGAGATAGTCGAGGAAAATCGGAAGTTCCGAGAGCTCCTGGGACAAGTGCGCGCTGTAGTGGACGCTGTTCCCACACAGGCCCTTGCAGCTGTACAACCGGCGACCCAGACCCCAATGGGTTATGGTAATACTGGAAGTACAGGCCTTCAGGCACATGCAGGCCTGAACAGAGAAGCTCCTCCCTACATAGCATCGGTGCAGCATGGCAAAGTGATTCAAAGAAGCCAGGCCCAACCTCTCCTTGCTCCCAACAATACAGATTGGCAATTACAGCCCCAGTCCGTAGTGTAAACAAGCTGGTCTTGGATACAAACGGAAGGCCCTGCACCGAGGCTGAGGTCGGGAGCCGCCTACTTGTAGTCTTGCTAGATACAGGTGCGGCTGTATCTGTATTACATGATGAACACCCAGACATATCTCCTTAGTCCTCCGGATGGAGGACCAACATGTCAGGAGTAGATGGTACTAGGCTACCTGCATACCGATCTCTACCCCTGCCAGTAGAGTTAGGCCATTTAAAGGCCTCACACACTTTCCAACTGATGGTAATGCATGATCATCCTAGTATCATAGAAATTAATTTTCTCGCACCACACGGCTGTGTGGTGGATCTAGCTAATATGCTACTGATACAGATTCAGGGTCAATATCACACCATTTTGATCCCTGATTCAAACGTTGTGGCAACCATTTCTGCTAATAACAAAGAGTATGATGTCATAGATCTATTCAAGGATCATGAGCTTTTCCCAAAGCTTCTCCCCATTTTGCAGTGACATTTGGAAGCATTTGCAATCAACAAACATGACTGTGGCAGAATGCACACTGTCATCAAAGTGCCAGGCCCAGCACATGAGAGGCAAGGGCAGTACCCTTTTCCAACTGAGGTCTTGCCTTCTCTCAGAGAAACAATCAACTCACTTCTCAAGCAAGGAGTAATCAAAACTTGTGTTTCTACTGCTAACTCCCCAGTGTGGCCCGTGAAAAAACCCACAGGCACCTGGAGACTTACTATTGACTACAGGAAACTGAATCAGGTCACCCCCAGTTGTTCTCCAACTGTGGCATCAGCACCCGATGTGCTACGACATTTGACCCCTGATCTGAAATGGTTCAGTGCCCTGGACATCTCCAATGGTTTTTGGTCATTACCTTTGGCCCCCAAGAGTCAATATAAGTTTGCCTTCACCTTTAAAGGAAGACAGTATACGTGGACTTGCTTGCCATAGGGATTCCATAATAGCCCGTCCCTGTTCCATCTGCATATGATGGATGCCCTTGAGGGTTTCTCTACTCTCCAATGTTTCTTGCAATATGTGGATGACCTGTTGCTGGCAACAGCCACACAGGAACAACACCTGGATCTCTTGGATGAACTACTGACTCTCATTCAGAGAGTAGGCCTGAAATGCAATCCAGCAAAAGCACAACTATGTCAGAAAGAAGTGCTCTTTCTGGGTCTAAAAATAACTGACCAAGGTTGAAGCCCTACCTGGAAGAAGATACAAGGATTGCAAGACTTGCCATTGCCTACCAGCATGGCAACTCTTCGAAAGTTTCTAGGTATGGTGAATTATTCGACAGATTTTATTTGTGATTTTGCTCAGAAAGCTGCTCCTCTGTATGAACTACTGAAAAAGGGCATCCCATGGACTTGGGGCCCTATACATACCCAGGCTGTGACGTCATTGAAGCAGGCCTTGGCCTCCACCCCAGCTCTGGTTAACCCCAATCCAGCAGTACCATTCCATCTGGAATGTGCCACCTCTGACATTGCCATGTCAGCAGTACTGGCCCAGAAGGTTCATGGCACCCTGAGACCTATTGCATATGCTTCACAGCTCTTGACCCCAGTAAAACAGAAGTACAGCCTTTGTGAAAGGAACCAACTGGTCACCTACTGGGCTGTCAAGCACTTTCTGTATATCATTGGGTACTCTCCACTGATTATCAACACCAACCACACACCAACTACCTTTCTGCTCTCAGATAGAGTGAAGGATGGGTCAGTCTCCAACACCAGACTGACACACTGGTCACTTCTTCTCCAGGATAGAGACATACAGGTACACCCAACAAAAATTCCATCTATGCTGGCTCATGGACTCATTTTCCAAGGAGACCCCATGACTGTGCACTGCAGTCACCTGATCTTCCAGATCTGGGTCCTTTCCTCCCTGCCACACCACAAATACTTGATGACACCTCTTATTGTCATGTCTTTAATGATGGTTCAGCATCCTACTATCAGGGAGAACAAATTGCAGGGATGAGCATTCTAGTGATTTACCCTTATGGGAACACTGTTAAAATGTTTAAGCATTGCAGTGTAGCATCATCACAGTATGCAGAGATGGCAGCGGTGGCCTGTGCCCTCAAGTTCATCCAGCATGGGACCGAGGATACTATCATTTTTTTATAGATTCTAGTTGGGTTTGTTGTTCTCTTACAGAATTCCTTCCTTTCTGGCAGAAGAACTCCTTCCTCTCCTCTGATGGCAGCCCAGTGAAGTACAAGGAATTGGTAATATACATACATTCACTGGTACAAAAATTTGCACACAAACTCTATGTACACAAAGTCAAAGCTCATTCCCTTCATGACCCCTATCATGTCTTCAATGACACAACAGACACCCTTGCCATGGAAGGGGCCTGGGGGGGGGACACCTGGATGATGGACCATCCAGAGGCCAATGCGGCCGTACATATTGCAGCACTCAGGAAGAGACCTGAACCCTTCTCCCCCTTGGACCTCTCAGCAGCCCAACATACTGATACTGAACTCAAAGAAGTGTTCAGATTCCTTGACAAGAGTACCAAAGAGAAACTCCCTACACATAACCTCTACCGGAGGCATGAAGGTAAGTTACACTTGTCACCAGAAGGCAAGCTCATCTGGTATCAACCAGATGATTCCACCACCAAGTTGTGGGTGGTCCCCAGACACCTCAGGTCTGAATTATTGCACCAAGTGCATGACATACCAACTGGTGGACACCAGTTAGTGGAAAACACCCTTCAAAGGCTTAAGACCACCGCCTGGTGGTGTGGTGTCACCAAAGACGTTAAACAGTATATATACAATTGTCTCATTTGTGCGCAAAACAACCCCATCCCTACCAAGCAAAATGCCAAACTCTTACCACAATGATACTCTGGCCCTTGGCATGCCATACAAATTGATTTTATTTGTCCTTTGACCAACACCAGCAGAAATAATAAGTATGCTCTTGTGGTAACTGACCTCTTCTCTAAGTGGGTTGAAGCCTTCCCTACTAAGACATGCACTGCTAAAACCACTGCCAAAATCCTGGTAGAATAGATTTTCTCCAGGTGGGCCCTACCTATTAAGGTAGACTCCAACAAAGGAACCTGTTTTACAGGTGAGTTGATGAAAGAATCTCTTGAACTCCTTGGAGTTCATCATAAGTTCTACATATCCTACCACCCCCAATCTTCAGGTCAAGTAGAGAGAGCCAACAGACGGATTAAGCAAAAGCTTTCCAAATTCATTGTGGATAATCCCAAAACCTGGGATTCCCTACTACCGTTACTTCTTATAGCAATTAGGGGCACACCCTCAGCCACCACCCAGCTCACACCCTTTGAAGTGATGACTGGAAGACAGATGAGATTTCCTGAACACCTGTTGTTTGACCTGCACACACCCACTGCAGACCGTGTGTCTGTAGATCAATATGTGGAAAAACTCAGAAAAGCTCATACACACACATTTGTATGCTGCCAACTGCATGGGCAAAGCCCAGCAACAATCCGAAATATGGTTTGACAAACATGTAGAAGAAGTGGATTGGCAGGTTGGAGATCAGGTAATGGTACACCAATTTGTATATCCGACCCCACCCATTCCTTCTCCAATAAATGGGACAGCCCATACCCCATTGTCAATAAACTCAGTCCAGCAGTCTATCAAGTTAGACTCCTACAAAACAATAAACTGACTGACAAATGGTTACATGCTAACCAACTAAAACTGTATAAAGGAGCTTAATTACTTTTCCTCACCCCATTTGGTGGAATAGTACTAACATACTAATGTTTGATTTTGCTTTTCAGATGCACTGACAAGATGGCTATCTTGTTCCATTATCTCCTTATCTCAGGAGTTATCCCCTGCATCCAAGGCACGGTACCGAGCCTACTACCACACCTTGATCATCCAGGTTATCCTCCAGAGGAAGTATCCATCAATATACCCGATAGTCTGATTACTGTCCAGGAAGGTTCCATTGCTTACCTCACTGCCTCGGTTGTTACTCCTGATAAATCTACCCTACAAATTAAGTGGCAAACCACATCACAAGGACAAAGTCTCCCTGTGGCCAAACTGTCCAAAGGAACTTTCCAGGGATGGCCCAATGCTAAATTATCCCCCAATGGTTCTCTGTCCTTGTTACAAACTGCTCTTAGACATTCTGATTTGTACAACATTACTGCCTTAATTGATCCTTCTTACTGTAATTCTTTGTCTAAGGATTCTGCTAGAAAATTTTGTGCTGTACACCACATGGCTTCTGCCACCATGTATCTCTTTGTGTTACCACCCACTGATAAACAGCTTTTGGAATGTCCAAAGCACACCCCGGTCCTCATAGTGGTCTAACAGCCACTGCATTCCCAGGTTCATTGATTAATAACTTACAATTTATGCATATACCTGTTTTGTTTAATCTTACTTACTGGAATATGAAAGAATTTGGTATGTGTCACAATACTAATACATCAGCATTTTATAGTTCATTATTGCTTAATAGTTTAGCTGCATTTCAGATTCGTACTCAAGACCCTATTGCTGGGGTCCATTCTACTGAACATAGAGGCAACTTCAGGAGAAAACCCAATCCTGATTATCAAAGTCATAAACATAACACACGTAAAGTTGACAGTTCTGATGTCACAGATGCAACAGGTACTGTCACAGGCCTCTTTGGTACGGCTATGTCTATTTGGAATAAAGTAGACATTGCTGCTATCAAATCTCATTCTGCCAAGTTTTCAACTGGTTTGGTCAACAACATACTACCCCCATTATTGCATGGTGTGGATGGCCTTAGTCAAGAAGAAAGATACACTGTATACAACATACATGACATTGCTAAGGCATTTACAGACTCTAAAGACAAGATTAACGCACTTATTGCACAGAACAACAAAGAAGCAGATAAACAGTACATTGCTAGAAAAATCCTTTGCTCTGCCTATGGTTCATACATTATCACTACCATCAACAATCTCTTCCATGATCTAGAATCTGGAAGAATCCCTGACATTATACATGACAGACGCATTTCCAAATGGTATTGTCCAAGATGTAAAACCCCTAGCTATCTTGCTATGTGTATGCAACAATCTCTAATGATTCCTCTTTCTACAGCTGGGAACCTGGGGTTTGTGACCAGACACCCTAACAATGGGCTTTGTTTCACTGCTAAGAAATGTTCCATACAAGATACTATGTTTGTTTCTTTTTACTGTCTCTTTACCATGTTTTGTTCCCACTACAGCCTTGTTCGACAAGCTTGCACTGGTACATTCCATTGGGCACTTGGACGAAGACATCTACAGAGAACACCTGGATCTACTGCCTCTACTGGTTTTCCATCCTTTCCTGGATGCCTGGGTGGCTCCACACACAGACTGCTGTGTGAAGAAGCAATACATTTACTTGTGCCGATGTGATGTATTTGATGTTATTCAACCTGTTTGTGGTTATTCTCCAGACAGCATTGATTGGACATTCACCATGGATGATGACATCACCAAAATTGGCATGGATTTCTCGGATTTGATATTGGCTCCGGATAAGCTCTACCAATCATATCATGAGGAGGTTCATCGCCTGTCAACATGGATTTCGAAGACAGCCTACACCTGCCCTGTCTAGTTGCAAAAGTGGAGACTCCCTACTGTTCGCTCTCAGTACAATTCTGATGGAGAGTACTGTGTGGTAACTAATTTTAAAAGCTATACTTATGGATCTGTGACATGTGTAATTGATAACCCCAATTTTTGTTTTGTCCCCCACCAGAAAACTGTCATTGGACATACCGTTATAACCTCCGTCCCCCTTATGGATGCAGACATCATTGATGGTAACCCCGATTATCTGCTCACACTTTCTGAATATTTACCATATTTTCATGTACACATAGACCCACTTACACTTACATTAAAATCACTTTTAGACAGGAAAGACACACACCTCATCCACATCAGCAATAATATGACCAAGGCCAATGAAGCTATCCTTTCATTGATTAATGATGGTGACATGAATGACGCATTGACTAACACCTGGTTAGAAATTACTTTTAAAGGTTTTGTTATTATACAAGCATTTTTGATATTTGTTTTGATTATTATGCTATGCTGCCTATGGTGCACACTGCGCCAACACCATGAGCAGCTCGAGTTCCTTAACAAAGCTCGCGTGTCGGGTTTGTAAATGACCATTGCTCCCTGGCCTTTCCCTAGATTTGCCTGTGTTGCCCTTGGAGGCAACAAGGGGGGAATGTTACACGAGGTCCCTGCACCCTAATTGGTACCCTCAGAGGTACACTGTAGACAGCTAGTGCTTAGGCATATGTTATATACTAACATATAGGGCTAAGGGCATCTACCGTACAAGAGTAGATGTCAGGATATGTACGCATATTGTTGTAATACACTTTATTTGCTAATACATATATTCTTCTATGTATTTTCTGTGTGTTTCTTACTTGTAAGATGCCAAGACACCTGTTTCCTTGGAATAATGATGATATGTAAGTCTGCATTGCCACCTTTTGGTGATTTGTACTACTACACTGAGTTATGTAAGACTCTGTATAAGAACTCTTTTGTTTCACAATCTGATGACTACTAAAAAATTGTATAATGTTATCTTGGACCATGGAGCCTCCTCTAATTTAGCCAATAGGGCTCATCTCTGTAACTAGAAATGTTTCTATCTTACAGTAACCATAGTAATTATCATAGGTATATAATATGATACACCAGTCTTGTACCTCGAAGATCTCAAGAGACACAAAGAAACCTCGAGGTATAGGTAAAGCATAGCACTGGCTCCCGGTTTGTATTGGTAAGAACTGCTTAGGGCAACTGTGATTTTATCCTTTTTGGTAGTAATAAACAAGTTTATTACTCTTATGCAACATGTTTGTGATTACTTGCATTCCCAATATTGCTAAGAACCTGAAAGTGAGCTTTAGACCTCCTGACAATGGGATGCCAGACATCATAATCACCATGGGGTTAAGGGACCTGGCAGGAAAGACCTTGGAGGAGGTTAAGTATGAATCCAAGAATTCAATGACTGAAACAGGGTCAGGTAAGACATTGAAATGGGAGAATTAGCTGAAATAAAACTTTTAATTGCACAGTGTGCCCAGTGTAAAATATTTGAGCCAAGAAATGAGGGGGATGACATGGTGTACAATAAATGAGAACACATAATAAAACTAGAGGAGGAAGTTTTAATCCCAACCCATTATTCTGTCTACCTGCCTCCCCACCAAGCTTCTGAACAAGCTGGCCTGTCTGGGAGTGGGTCAAAAAGTTATAAACTGTGTAAGAAGTTGGCTAAGCAATAGGAACCAGAGGGTGGTGGTAAATGGTGTCACTCTGGAGAAGACACGGTGAGTAGTGGGGTGCCTCAGGGCTCAGTACAAGGCCCAGTACCCTTCAGTGTCTTTATTAGAGACATTGCAGAGGGGCTAAAAGGGAATGTATACCTGTTCACAGATGACACAAAAATCTCAACAGAGTAGACACACCGAGGGGGTAGGTGGAAACAATGAGGGATGATTTGAAAATGTTGGAGAAATGGTCAAGGGTTTGGTAGCTGGGTTTCAATGCAAAAATCTGAAAAATCATGCACTTGGAGCACAGAAACCCAAAAGCTATGTACCAATTGGGAGGGGAAGTACTGGCAAATACCAAACAGGAAAGGAACATCAGGGTAATCATTTCCGATGACCTTAAGGTAGCCAAGCTGTGTGATAAGGCAGTGGGGAAGGCAGGAAGGATGCTAAGGTGCATATGGAGGGGTATCACCCATAGAAAGGAGGTAATATTTATTTATTTTATTTAGTTTTTGTTGGCCAGAAAGGAGGATTAGACCATTTTGCCAATTTCTGCCTCATTCAGGGCGGGGGATACAGATGAATGGCAACTGAAATTGATCCAGATTTTAAGCTGTTGGTGGTATTTTTTAGTGAATGAGGGAAATTTGGCCAGGACATCAGGGAAATTCCCCTACTCACAGGTAGGGGGCCCCTATGTCGGATGACAGCATGGATTCTCTCAGTCTGAAGGAGACCATGGAAGGGGAATGATGTACTGTTCAGGTCTATGAGGACACGGTGGCAAATATACTCCCTGTGATGAGCGATAGGTTGTCTCTGGATGTGCAGGAAGATATGGCTGCAGAAACACTCCTGCACAGAGATATGGAATGGGAACAAGCAGACCTGTTAGACATGGTTACTGAGTCTAGAGAATCCTATGTATTATTGATGCATACTATTGAAAATGAAATAAAAAGGAAACATTTGGCACATAGTCCGGCTGAGACTATTCACAAAAAGGGTCTTTTTCAAGACAAACTGTGTGAGGACATGCCTCCTACATGGGAGCTATTTGTCTCTCCTCCTGATACCTCTGATTCTGTTCTTTTCCCTTTTTCAGCTACGGATACTGTATGGCATCCAGAACAGGCTCTCCAAAGGGCTGGTTGGTTATTTCAGGATGGAATTGGGATATCCAATCCCACTATTCCTTTGCCTGGGTCACCTCTGACTGCAACTAGTACTCCTTCTCAGGAGTTTTTCTCTTCTCAGATTCACAAAACACTGAGTGGTCAACAGATGGCAGCAAACGCTATTCAGTTGGACTCACAGGGTGCGGTTCGCTTCCCTGAAGTGCCTACACCAGATGCCAACACAGAAGTGGATCCCTGGCCCAAGTCTGGACAACAGAAACAATTGACACCCTCAGTGCAAGTTCCTCTTTGGCAGACATCTGGACAGCAACATTCTGAGCCTATTACAGCTATGAACAATGATGAGGGTACAGGAATTCCCAACAGGGGTGCAGGCAGTTCGGATCCAGGTGGCAGACCTGTGAGTTATGAAAGTCTGTTTAGAAAATCAGTGGAGGCTGCTAGGAGAAGGTTTGTGGTTCACTTTTATTATAAGGGTGGACTAGACCTTCCTCCTAACTGCAATTATGTAGCGAAATGTCTTTTCATTGAATCTCACCATTTTTCACCAGTCAAAGTGTATGCTTTGATATTTGCATCTGGGGACCATGTCTTTGACGTTAGCTTTCGTTCTGCAGGACTGCTGGATAGATTCTGGGCTGCTTATTACAAGGTTGAACACACTCATCTCTGGAAGCCATTTGTGGCTATCCCTATCACTAGGCCCACTGCAAAGATTATCACCATACTCTTTCATATTTAGAAGGCTCTGCCTGTGAGCTCCTCCCCCGTATCCTATTTAAGTAGCAGAGCCGTGCTGCTCTGCTTAGAGCAAGACGCACTCGCTAGCGTGCTGCCTTTGGTCCATGGCTGCCCTTTCTCCTTGCTTTCTCTGCCCCTTCCCCTTTTGTTTGTTCTGTCTCACTTGTCATTTGTCCCCACCTTCCACTGTTGGTGTCTTTGTCAGTATCTTTTTCTTTTTGGGGTTTCTGTCACTAGCTGCTGCGCCTTTCGCTCTTCTCTTCCAATGCTTCTCCTGCCTGCCCCCTTGCTTGCTCTGTGCTTGCCTTGCTTGTTCTCCTACATTCCTCCTTTGAACAGCCCAGCTCCATGCTCAGTCCATTGCCGCTTCTCAGCTCGCCTCCTGCTCGGATACTTCTCGTTTGTTAGCGTCTTCAGCACAGTTCAGGCCGTGCATTTCTCTACCACAGCATTCCTTGCCGTGAGTGGTTTCACTGGTGCTTTTTTCACAGCAGAATGCTGCCACAGCCGACTCAGCCCTTTTCCTGTTGCTGCTATGATGACCTCCTCTTCGACCTCATGTCTAGTACCCTGCCTACTCAGCTTTCCGCTAGGTGTCCCTCTGAGACTGCTGCCAGCTCCTTTCAGGCTTGGGCTTGCTCCCCTTCATTCTTTCACAATGTTGCCCTGTCTCCATCCTGCTGGGACTTTGGTCATGCCGGGACTTCATGAACTATCAGCTGCTGGCTTACGACTAGATGACCACTTTAAGGGAACTGCTATTCCATACTGCCTATTCTCACTCTGCTCCCTGCTTTCTTATGGCAGCAAGCAGAACGTATAAAGCAGACCCTTGCAGTAAACTTTGAGGAATACAGGACAGCACTGACAGCTTGCAAGGCTTGCTCTTCAACACAATAAATGCAGATATCACTCCTCCCTGGCTATTAATACTTGACTGCAAATGTCTCTTGACTATATCAATTCCTTGCATGGCAGAAACCATTGATAAGGCCATAAGAGGCAATCGGTTCTATAATGGACTAACTAAGATTGTGCACTTGAACTCCACAATTGTAGCCTCTTCGAGTGTGGCAAAAGACACAACCGGGTAGAGATATCTACGCACAATGCTGATACTGATGTCATCTTAACTATAGCTACTGTACCGCTCTCACCAGTCAGGTCCAGAAAGACCTGCACATGACTAATCCCTACAATCTCTGGGGATAGTCCATATTCAGTCCACAATTCCTGCTGACAAGACTTCCGGGATGTGGCCTCAGCACTACTCTGCTACCTTCCCCTGGCCCTCTGGGTCTTGGGTTTCCATTTACTTACTGCCCTCCTTCTGTATATGCTGCACCATTACCCTTTCGCTAGGCTACCCTATGTCCTGGTGGCTTTTGTCTGATTCTCTCACCATAGACTGAACTTAAGGAACAGACCTATTCGGTGCTCAGTGAGCCTACATAACCCGGCTGTCCATTGGTGCTGGGTCTTTCTGCTGCCCAATGCATGCTCTCTTCTGGCAGACCTTAGATGTCCCTGTCTAACCTTGCATCGCAGGCCGATGGCCGATGAGTTCCTAGTTCTGTGCTGCACTGGCCATGTGCAAGGCTCGCCTAGCGAGCTGCCCTGCTCCCTTTTCCTGCCATGTCACTCACTCATCAACTTTCATTAGGAATGGATACATTGTCACAGATTCTCACCTTCAGGCATGCTACTAGAGTCTGGATACTGCAGTCTCACCTTGCCTGCTCACTGACTTTACTTGTCAAGGATATCCTCTTATTTATGTAGACTCCATCTGGATTACAACTCTGGACAGTGGCAATCAATTTCCTTGGATACTTCTTGCTATGCTGCTTCGGTTTGTATGGTATTCCTATAACTCCCCTTTGTCCAGCACTCTTAGCCGAACTCAATCCATTAGAGTCATTCTATCTCATACATAGACCTCAGACATTACCGCATTCTTCCACCATACTTCGACCATCAGGAGCTCAATGTTCATTCAGATTGGTAAACTGATCTCATGAGTTCATCTTCTCTGCTAGCCGCTTTGTCATGGCTCCTTCCTAAATGTACGTACATACATACAACCCCATACAGGGATATTTGCACAGCTAACAGGAGGCAACTAGTTACCTACATATTTCCATTCCCTCAGTGGTCTTCAAGGTACCATTTACAATCTACTCAATTTACCCCTTTGCTACTACCTCTGCATTCCATGTAGCTTTGTCTATTACTACGACTACTAATCCACGTGCTGGTTTATACTTGCTTTGCAATAATTGCTCATTCCTACCACCATCCTTGGCTTTAGCCTCTGGGATAACTGCTTCACTCTCTACCCTTAGTCTACATCTGCCTTGCCCCATGGGGCTGGAGGTGTCACCGCATCACACTCCAAATGACCTATGGGCCTGGAGGTCCTTTGAAATTCTATTACAAATTCATATCTGATTTTGCTACTATTGGTGACCTATGTACAGGTCCACTGACTTGCTCTATCTGCTCATACTGACCTGCTTCACTCATAATGGGCCTGGGGAGTCATCACACACCAACTCACCTATCTCTATGACCTGCTTCACCCCTTGGTCCTGGAGTTCAATCAAGCTTATGGCCACCTATTCGTACTGACATCTGTTGCTAATTCACTTAAATACTTCATCATGCCAAGAGGTGGTTCCTACTGCTCCACCATTCCCAAATCGTGTGGCCTGCATCCAGCTCCTGCTTCATCACCAAGGCTCTCATCTCCTAATATGCTGTATACCCTCAGTATTCATCCCATGCTAATTCCAGCTGACTTACATGGGTTCCGCTGTATCTGCTAGCCCATATGGGCTTGACTGCCATTCTCAACCACCTATTATTTATTCATCAGCTGACCTACATGGGGAAAAACTGCGCATACTAGCCTATGAGGGCTAGCTGCCACTCTACTCGCTTACCAGCAGACCTATGAGGGTCTGGCTGCACTTACAAACTTACCTGGAGCTAGCTGCAATTCTACATACCTCACCAGCTGACCTATGAAGGTCCAGCTGCTCATTTTAGCCATGGGACTAGCTGCTACTTTCTACTACTTATCAACTGACCAACCTGGTCCATATTACTTGCTACTTACTACCTCATCTCGTAACCCACACGGTCCAGCCACGAATCCTTACCTATTTGGGCTTGCCCCGTTATTCTCCCTTGGATGCTTCCTAACCTCACACTGTATTGCTTTGGATTTACTACCCTCAAATCCTGCAGGATTTCTGCTCAGCTCTACTACCGTCTGTCTTCTATATCATGACTTAAGCATAAATTCTACTCTCTTCATGACATTAACTCATCTGGGTTCATCAGTCATTAGCTTCATCTCAAGCCTTCTACCATTCTATCAAATTCATAAGTCTTCTATCAGCAGAAGCCTGGAGGTTGGATTACTTCTATTTCATCCTGCTTCACCAGCGTTAGAGCCTGGATATATATATTTACTCTATATTCGCCCATCTATCATTTGATAACCTTAGGAGCTCCTCACTTTCTAGCCCTATCCTGAACCTGTTAGATGTGTTCCAACAATGCTTACCTCAGTGCAAATCTACCTGGATGCTTCACATGCTCATACAGCTACCTGCTTCACTCACGCAACAATTGGAAGCCTGTTCCTGACCTTTTGTCTCTTACTACGAACTGTTGCACTGGATCATCTGTAATCTGCAACTTGGAGTAGCCAATAATTTAATTCATTTAGGATTATGCTCTTTTAGTATGCCCAGAAGGATGGGCAGTTCAGTAGACATGGGTCCTCAGAGGTTCCCCCTAAGGGGGGGGGGTTCCTCTCCTGCGTACTGCCAGCCATACTCTCTGGAGTTGGAGGAGATAATCGTGGGATATCATATTTTTTTGGGGGGTGTCACATCCTAATCAACTAACCATTCTTCCTATGGTGGGATACAGAGCAAAGCCAAACCACCAACTCATAATGAATAACACATCTGTGCCAGTATCTAGCTGTATCTTACTTTCAGCTCATCATGTACTATAATCACTGACTTACTCATGTCCATGCCTAAGTACCTAAGCACTATTCATCCATACAATTATACCTTGGAAACATCATTCTACTTACTGGTCTGGCCTCTGTATCCAAACTCAAACCCTGAGCTCTGAACCACATATAATGAGGGAGGTAATGTGCTAGACATTTTATATTGGCTGGAGAAACGCTGTACGGTTAATGGATTACTGGATGCTATTATAGACAATAATGCATTTTGGACTGGAGGCTGGAAATTTGCCATACAATTGAATTTAACTGAAGTGGGTATACAACGTTTACACAACTGCTTTTTTTTGGGTAGGGATAGGGGTATTTTGTTCTATCCAGGATAGCCCCATTCCTGTTATAGGTGTGCTTGCACCAGACACCTTAAATCTGACTGTGACCAAATGAAGTGTTCAGTTTGTGGTGCCATTGGGCATTCAGCCGCCACTTGTACTGTACCACCTTCATGCAATTTATGTGGTTCAGAAGAGCATGTTTTTGTGTCTTGTCCATGGGTAGACCACAATAACTCTGACTATACAGAACATGATTTTTATGTTAATAAATCCTCTAAACAACAGCAAGCAAATTCTAAGCCAGCAAGTTGGGCAAAGCCTTCTTTTAGTGGTGACCCCCCCCACCCCATTTCCCGAACCTGAGACATACAGGACCACAAAAAGCTCCCTCTATGAGTAGCATTGTGCCTCTAGATGGACATTTTCTGAGACTACTTCTGATGTGGAGGTTGGGATGCCTCAACCGCCCCCACAGCTGATCCTTTCATGTCTGAGGAGCTATTGGAATCCCCTCAATCCAAATCAGAGGTTCCTAGTGGCTTCCATCTAGTTCTGAAATGACGGACACAACCAAGGAGAGTGGTCCGTTCCCAGACTCACTCTGAAGTATCAATTTTGAACCCATATGAGCCATTACATAGTTGGGGGGACATGATGGACCAGGCTGACTCTGATGCCTCTCTTTCATCCACTCAAAGTGACCCTCCTTTAGAAAAGAAAGGACCAGCACTACCACAACCTACTACTGTGGTCACAAAGAGGTCTACAAGGGCTAATGAAAAGAAGACCTCTTGCATTCTAAACAGCTTTCCTGCTGATACCAAATTCTGCATTTCAGCTTGCCAGTTTAAATGTAAATAGCATACGGTCAGACTACAAGTGGAAGTCTACGTTCACCGTATTGCAAGCTTTGCCATATGATGTGTTTCTATTACAAGATACGAGACTGTATCTGGTGAATGAGGGGATAATGCTTTACAGGATTGGGTTTTGAGAAGGTCTTTGTGGTCACTAGGGTAGGAGTTGTGCTCTGGGTTGGGTTTTTGCTTCATTTTGCCTGACATTGTCATCCAGAAATTGGTTGATATTAACCCTGGGAGAGCAGTTATGCTGGATATTGTTATACAGAATGTGAATTGTAGGATCATTAATATCTATGCTCCTCAGCAGAAAGCACTACGTGTTACATTGTTTCAAAAAAATACTCCCCTTTCTCTGCACCAGTCATTTGGTATTTTGGGGAGGAGACTTTAATACTACTTTAAAATCTAAAAAGGTGTTAAGTAAGATATATTGTGACACAAATGAATTAAAGTCTATTTTATGACAGGTATCTCTGAGGGATGCTTTGGAAAATAATATGGGGTCTTCTTTTTTTAAGAGTACAGTTAGTACCAGAATTGATTTCTGATTTTTTTCCAATGCACTGCCTATAGTTTCATCCCAGGCTCTCCCAGTAGAAACATCAGACCATTGTCTGATTGGGCTTAAAGTTGCACTACACCTGATGGTTTTGCAAGGTAAAGAGGTATGGAGACCTAAAGAAATCAGTTATATCACAGATGGTTACTGAAATTTTGCAGGATAGTATCATTTTTTTTTCTTTATGATTCAGTTATTGATTGGTGGAGTGATGTCAAGCAGTGTCTTAGTGATTTCTTCAAACAACACTCTGGATTTTTGGCTCACAATAAAAACCAAGAGTATTTAAAGAAGGGGGGTGGGCTGCAGACATTGCTCTCTCTTACAGTTGAAGGAAAAGGGCATTTTGAAAAAGGATTTCTGAATTGAAACAAAGTTTTACACAATTGCAGTATAACAGACAAAAATCTCTTGAAAAGGAGCAGAAATTTGGGATGCAAGGTAGAAGGTAACAAACCAACCCATATGAGGATTGAGATAAAGGACACAGAACAGTAACATGAGAGGATTAAATGATAAATCAGGCCAAGATAAATTCTTGCCACTGATAATCCTGTGATGTTGCATATTTTGAAAGACTTTGTTGAGAAACATAGAAACATAGAATTTGATGGCACATAAGGACCGCTTGACCCACCTAGTCTGCCCATTTCCCTACCTAATGGATAAGCTGCAGATACTAGTTGAGAATCAGTTTAGTTCTTTTTCTGGTGATCCTGAGCTAATGTCTATGTTACTTGGGGCAGCAGATCTTCCTTGTTTGGATTTTCAAAAAGCAGAAGTCATGATTATGAATTTCACCAGAGAGGAATTGGAGGTGGTACTTTTAAATCTCAAAAATCACACAGCCCCAGACCCTGATGGTCTCCCTAGTGAGATTTATAAAGTTCTATGGGAGGCGATAGCCACAGAGCTTTTATTATTTTATAATGCAATCCTTAGAGAGGACAGAATTCCAGAGTCCATGTACCATGGCTTAATGATTTTTTTTGTTGAAAAAGGGTAATTCAAATTATCTAAATAACTGGAGACCTATTACATTGTTGAATTTAGATTTCAAGATTTTAGCCAAACTACTTTGCAATAGGTTGCAGAGAGTGTTGGGAGATTTGATTCATCCATCTCAATATTGGTCTGTTCTGGGCAAATTCATACAGGATGCCTTAATTTTGTTTAGAGAATTCTTTGGGAATGATATATCAGGGTATGTTTTGAGTGTGGATCAAATGAAAGGCTTTGATTTAGTGTGTCAATAATTTTTATGGCTAACCTTAACATTTGGTGTTCCCACTATCTTAATTAATTGGTTGCAGGTTGGTTATGCCTTGGCTTATGTTACCCCCTTTGTGAATGGTTGAGTTGGTTGTAAGTGTCATATTAGGTGAGGGGTGCATCAGGCTTGTTCCCTGAGTCCCATTTTATATGTGCTGGCATTGGATCCTGTTATCAGGATTATTAATAGATCACCTTTGCTTACTTGTATTCAGGGATTGAGTTTTAAGATATTGAAAATGGTTGTTTATGCGGATGATCTCTGTGTTTTTTTTTTCCAGACCCACTGATGGGTGGATTACTTTACGAAGTACTACAGTCCTTATAAAAAGTATTTGGAGCTAGGATTAATGCTCAGAAAAGTATATGTCTCAGACTTTCAAATGGTATGAGTGGTGATGTCTCAGTTCATGAGATTCTGGTTTCTGACTTTTACTGTAAAATTTTAGGGATTTATTGGGGGGGGCAGATAACTTAGCAGATAATAATTGGGAAATGTGTATTAATAAACGGAGAGATTGTGTTAGTGGCTGGAACAGATGGAAAATGGGTAAACAAAAACATATGTTTATGATCAAATCTTTTCTTCTACCCTTGTTTCTTTATGTAGGCCATATTTTTCTGCTACCTAAACATTTTGAAACGAGATTGTTGGCATTTTTTTTCTGTATTCTGGGGGAGTAGATTTAACCTGATTAAACAACATTTTCTTTTTTTAGATATTGCACAGGGAGGGGTTTGGATGGTACACCAAGTCATTTTTTTCACTTTACTTATTTTTGCTAATTTGAAACCTTTACTTTTAGGTACCCAGAAGATTTGGGGAGAGTATGTGCTTTGCTGGCTTACAGGATGTTGTAAGTGAATGGTGCATGAATAAATTTTTGCATAAAAATAAGTGGAAATACAGGCTGTCTTCAAGTTGGAATCTAATTTTTGATTATCTGAAAAAATGGCAGATCACAGGTCAAACTGTTATCCTTTTACACAGGAAAACATTGTATTCAGATATTATCTCAACTTGGATTTGTGAGCAGCCCTTTCCTACTATTCACGGAAAAGATTGCAACTTGATTAAGGCATGTTTACTGGATAAAAGAATTCCAGCTCAAATGTGTGACATAGTATGGTAGGACATGCATGAGAAAATGAATATCCGGGGAAACCATAAAAATAAGGCTTTGGGTGACAGGTATTGTTTGCGACACACTTGCATCACATAAATTGAAACAGCTGACCACTTCCATTTTCAATGTCCATTTAGTGTAGATTTTTGGAACTATTGGGGATACATTGGATGCAGCATCCATTTAGAGCAATGTCAGCTGTGCAATTTTATTTTGGGATTTTCTGGACTCAGTGGGTAGGGTATAGTATTAGCACACTCAATTTTATCTCAGCTCTTTTGTTTTATTGGATCTGGCAAGTGCATTATAGACTTATTTTTCAGCAACAAACAATACCAGTTGATGAACTGTTTGGTATAGTTTCTCAAGAGCTGTTTTAAATAAGGGAGTGAGAATTTATTTTTCTGAAACAAGGGATTTGGGAGAGATATTGGACGCATATCTCATAAGGATAGGCATGTTGGTACTGTTTTCCAACTGTAGAGCTTTTTTTGTTGTTCTGTTGACCATTTGCATTAAGTTTCTATCCATGTGTTTGTACGTAAACTCACCTATATCAACTGTAGTAATGTCTATCTCTGTGACACATATACATGATCAATGTACCATATACTGTAGTACAATCAAAAGCATTGGTTTTCTTTTCCTCTCTAGGAACATGTAACTAATCCCGGGTCATCCCTGAAAAAGGGACTGTCAAAGTCTCAGTGGGTCTACCCAGTTACCAAAATTTAAATAAATAAATAAATGTGTTTGATTTTTCTTTTTATGTGTCAGTATAAAGCGATACTGATTTGTATACACTTTTTTTTGTTTAAAACAAAGGAACATCCCCCCCCACACTCTTTTAGTGAGGAGGGGGGTATTTGGTATAGTACACATTTTTTACATATGGAATTATGGTACGCTGTAATACTTATCTATGTTTTTGATTTTCCTTTATCATGTTTCGTATAAAGTAATAATAATTATGTTTTTTATTTTTTTTCCTTATGATTGTTGTATGACTGTTTTGTGTATTTCGTTTTCAAGTTTCAAATAAAAAATTCCCCTACTATTGTCAGTAGGGGGCACAGAGGCTGGTGCTGGAATGGCCAGTCCAACTTGGTCAGTGAGCTGCATGGATGCAGGAGGGGCTGGGGAGCAGGTCTTCTCCTCAGCCCCTGCACCAGTAGAGACCAACACAGAGGACAGTTTTGTTTTAGCTTCAGAGGAACTTCAAGATGTGTAAGTGTATCTACTTACTGACAGTGAAAAGCTGACTCCAGGACAGGAAGAAAATGATGCAGCATCGTTATCCACAAAAGAGCTCCAGGAGCTGATACAGGAGGATGAGCAGCACTTTCAGAAATGAAAGGAATGATTACAAAGGGAATTACTGATGTGAGGAAGTGCTTTACCGATGGACCAAGCACAACCAGGAAATCAATCGAAAAATGACCAAACGAATGAGGCGAGGGAGGTAAAAGCAGAAGAAATAGAGGATCGGAAAACTCCCTACTTATGCCCAGGTACTGTACAAAACAAAAAGGATGCACCTGGTGTACCTGGAATGATAAAAGAAGCTCACTATGAGCAAAAGGAAAAACAGGCACAAAAACAAAAACTGTTGGGCAAGCTATAACATAAACACCCTGTACTGGGACAGCATCAAGCACAAGCTGTGCTTTGGTACTGCTGGCGGTGACATTTTCCATTTGGACGACCACAGGGAGCACAGGGGGAAAAAAGGGGGACAAAGAGAAAAATTAAAAGGAAGAGCTCCCTCTAAAGGGACAAAACCTGGCAACCTGACGAAATGGCAAGCCTGTGTTAACATGGCTGAGCCACCTTCAGGCCTCACATAAGACACTTCTGGGTGGGTTGTGGAGGCATTGGAAGAAGCTGGGTGGACTAAAAACTTTAAAGGAACTGTTTGGGATGCAAGCCTACCTCCAGCATTTGGGGGGGGGTGGCTAAACCTTTGCCTGCTAATCTAACTGTGGTGACTGTATCTCAGCAAAATGAGGGCTTTCTCTCCCAATTACCACCTGGACAAGTACAATCTTCCACAGCAGAAATACTTGTCTCAGATAGTGCAAACTCAGATAACAATGTCCTGAATGCCATTAAAAACTTTGAAGGTGAAATAGAGGATACACCTGTAGTAAACATAGAAATGGTTGAGAGGGAGGAGCCTGGGGTTCCAACAGTGCATATGCTACTAGAAGCAATAGGGGCACATGGGGAGAAGGTACCCTCTATAAACAAGGCACCTCATACAACTGAAAATGATGCTATTCACCCTAATTTATAGAACTCAAATGTCAGAGAGCGGCTATTCCCAGAGAGATTGTGATTGCCATCTGAACCAGCCACTAGGCAAAATGCTGTGCATTTGAAATACAGGGGATCAATGGAGGATAACCTGGATAGACTCTTCGTGAGGCATGCTTTACTCAAAAACAGCATGAAATACTATGCGTATGAGATTTATGTCCTCATACATGTGCCTGGGGATACTATTTTTGACATAAGCTTTAAGCATCTGACTGGCTTAGAAAGGTTCTGGAAACAATACCATTTTTTAAAGAACAGTCTTTAGGGAAACCTTTTGTGGCTATACCCTGAAATCAGTCAACTTTTAAAAAGATCACAAAAATTTTCTGAAATGAGGGAGTGAACTTGGTTGACATTAGTTATTGGCTAAAACAGCACTGTTCTGTCCAAGGATACCCAGAACCTATTTTAGATGAAGAACATCTGTGGATGGGGGGGTGGAAATATAATGTTACTTTGCACCAGGAGGGGGGATTACTAAGCATCTTCCAAACTGTTTTTTGGGGGGCGAGATAGAGGTGTTCTTTTTTATCAGGGGCAGTCCCAGGGTTACTATCGATGTGGTGATGTAGGGCCGTTGAATAATGCTTCTGATAAACAAAAATATGGTTTATGTGGGGGTAATGGGCCATATGAGCACACAATGCACGCAACCCGTGCATTGTAACCTCTGTGAATAGGTGGGTCATATGTAGGGATGTAAGTTTGTCATGGCAGTCATACATGTCATTGATTCCATGACGTTTGATCTTTATTCAGGACTTCCATGACTTTCACTAATGTCATCAGAATGTAGCAATGATAACAGTGCCACAACATTTACTACTGTTTACTAATGATTACATGAACAAACAATGAGTCATTAAAACCTCATCCATGACAAGCTTACATCCCTAATCATATGTTCCACAATTGCTCATGGGCCTCTAATAATAGCATTGATCAAGCTTTGAGTGCAGAACATGATGTACTGTATATGTAGCAGTGGCTCAGAAAGAACGTTTAAGGTTTGAGAACAAGTAATGGCTGCAGGCTTGGTGCCCCCTATTGAGGGGCGGGGGAATAGAGATAGTATAAACCCACCAAATGTATTCCCCCCAAGATCAGCACCTGTACCTGCACTTCTTTCAGAGTTCCAAGAATTAGCCTCAGGAAGCAAAAAGGAGCCAGCTGTTCAGAGCTTCATTCCCCAGCCACCTCAAAAAAAAGAGATAGTAGATCTACTGTCTCAAAACAAAAAGTCTAATGGACAGGAACCAGAGGTTCCAAGGGTGGCAGAGATGCCTCCCCCTGTGCAATTAGAGAGACCCCCCTTTCAGATAGTCACCCGATCCAAAATCTCAAGGAGATGTATGGGAGGGGTGCCCCAAACAGAAGGCATAGAACCCTTGACCATGCATAACCCATATGAGCTCCTGATGAATGCGGAAGAAATTGAAGGGGAATCAGATGTTTCTTCAATTGCATCATCACAGACTGATGTGGTGGGGGATTTACCCCCAGGGGAGAAACCTAAGTCTAAGAAAAAGAGGAAGAAAAGATGACGGTTTATAGTCTAACAACATGGTTAGGGTGTGCTTTTCTTCTATACAACCTTCATCCTTACAGCACATGAAAATAGCATAAAATCTGACCAGAAAAGACAGGTTACATTTGCCACCCTGCAGGCAGAAGGTGGGCATATTTATTTTGTGCAAGATACACATTTGCACACAATTACAGATATTAAAAAAGCACAGCGAGACTGGAGGTGGGATCCATCCCTATGGTCCATAGAGGAAGAGGAGTGTACAGGAGTAGGGATTTTGTTTGCAGGGGAACGTATAACTTTCTTAAAGGTGATAGATATGTGGCTGTGGAGATGTCTAATTTTGGATGTTGTGAGAAATGGGATAGCATATCAGCTAATAAATGTTTATGCTCCTCAAATGAAAGCAGAAAGGACACATCTCCTTTGAGGTATAGAGCCTTTTTTGAATACATCAAAAATTATTTTGTGGGGAGGGAACTCTAACTGTGGATTGGAAAAAAGAAATTGGGGATGAAGGATGGAGAAAATATTTTGTGATACTAAATGTTTACTGGATATTTTAGAAAAATCAGGACTTCAGGATGTTTATCAGATTTTAAGCAAAACACCAGTGCATACATTCCATAAAGGAAGGCTTTCAATGCAAATTGATTTTTGTTTTTTGGTGAGAACAGCAGGGGCAAGTGATGTTTCAGTAGTTCCTTTGGCCACCTCCGATCACGTAGTTGAAAAAGTAGGGATAGGAGAGGAACACAAGGTTAGTATGGGTCAAGGATTCTGGAAGATGAATATCTCATTATTGAAGGAGGATTTCATACAACAGGAAATCTTTCTGCTTTTGGAAGCAAGACATGACATCAGGTTGTTATATGATGATCCAGTTTGTTGGTGGGAAGATACAAAACAAGACATCAACATTTTGATGCAGCAAGTATCTAGCAAAATAGTGAAACAGTCTTACATTAAATATTTAGGGTTAAGAGCAAAATATTTACAGTTATTAACCAAAATGTGAGAGAGAGAGAGAGAGAGAGACAGGAAAAGACATTAGTGATAACATCAATAAAATTAAAATGGAAATGTTTGCATACCAGTATGAAGCAAGGTATACGTATGATTTAGGTCAGCAATACAATACTCAAGAGGATAAAACACAGGTTAACCCCTATGATACTTTAACAGACAGAGTAGGCTAGAAGGCCATGACCTCCTTAAAAGATGACACAGGGATTTAAAACTGATATAGTCGCAATGCAAAGGATTGTGCAGAATTATGTGAAGGGCAAATTCCAAAAGGCTACAATAGGGACACAAAAAAAGTTTTTTGATGACATATCCTTCCCACAAGTCACAGATATAGATGCTAGTGTCATAAGGCCTTTGTCTACAGAAGAAGTCAAAGAAGCTATCATGACACTAACCACAAAAAGCACACCAGACAAAGATGGGATTTCAAATGATTTTTATAAAACCTTTGTAGATTACATGGCCCCCATTTTGGCAGATATTTTCTCACCCATTCTTCAGCCTGGAAATTTGGGAGAGTCAATGAAAGAAGGGATTATGGTATTTCTATTTAAATCTGGTGATAAATCAGAAATAACTAATTGGTAGCCCATTAGTCTGTTAACATCTGATTATGAGATTTTACCAAAATAGGTGACACGGAGGTTGGCCAAAGTAGCTAAATATTTGATACTGGAGATGCAGACCTGTGCAGTCCCAGGGAGATTGATTGCACAGAATCTGATTTACATCAGAAAAATTGTGGAACAGGGGATAGAAATGAAGTTAGAAGGGTACTTACTTTCTGTGGATCTAGAAAGGGCATTTGATGCAATTAAACATGAGTATATATGGGAATCTCTGGCTTTGTATGGTATCCCAGAGTCCTTTGTTAAACTAATAAAGGTATTGTATAAAGAAGCATAAGTAAGACCAATGATAAATGGGCACTTGGGAATACCAATGTATGTTTACGATGGTGTCCAACTGGGGTGCCCCCTTAGCCCCCTGCTGTATATATTTAGTTTAGATCCCTTGATGAGGAAAACAGAGATAGATCACAGAACAGGGACAATTATGCATAAAGAAGGTTTTCATTATAATAAAGTCACTGCATATGCAGATGATTGTGAAGTGGCAGTGGACACACTAGATTCAGGTGTACAGACCCTACAGGTCTTTACAGAAAATAAGGACTATACAAGGACTCAGATTAATTTAAAGAAGAGCGTTGCTTTAGCCCTAGGGGAAGTGGCATTAGAGTCAGAGTTTGCCATTCCTGTGGTTAAGAAAGATGTGAAGATTTTAGGTATATTTTTTAGAACAAAAAAGTCTGCGCAGGTCAATTAGATCATTACATTTGATGTGGTACTGTTAAAAGTGTCCAAATGCAAAGTATGGAGGATGACCAGGAAAAAATGCGTTTATTTAATGCATGTATATATAGTGCCAATTTTTTTGTATCTCTCATATATTTCATTTGCCTTTTGAGATGCATTTAAAAGTATTGAGTACTTTCTTTCAGCTTCTATGAGATAGCTGGTTGAACCATGTTAAAAGAAACTACATATACAGACCCTGTAAAGAAGGGGGTTTGGATATGATTAATCCTTTGGTGCTCTCATTTGGGAATTTTTTATATACTAATATTAGGCCTTTGTTGCTGGGAAAGGAAGGGGTAGAGTCAAAAGTAATGGACCCCTGGGTAGAGGGTTTCTTTTCAACTTGGGGAAAAGGGAAGTGGAACTTTCTAGAAAAACTGCTTCCTCCTTATGTTCAGCTGTGTTTAAAATACAGTAGAGTACGGAAATTATACTGTCATGGTTTTCTGGAGTCACAAAGAAACAGTTTTTTAATACTATCCTAAGAAACTTTTATTATGAAGATTCAATTTTTAAGGTTAGGCTCACTGTGGATGTCTCATTACTACTTGAAAGTATAGGGGAACAGAGAATTTCCCTTAAAATGAGAGACATGGTGTGGTTATGTGGACATGATAAACTCAATGTTAGAGGTAACCATAAGCACAAAAAAGATGGAAGAAATGACAAGTTTAGTGCTAGAATGTAAGAATAGCATTGAAACCATGCAGCATTTATTTTCTGAATATTCATACATTCAGCCCCCTTGGCACAGGTTAGATGCCTTATGGAACATGACCGTGTTTGGGAAAATGGCTTACAAATTATTAGTATATGGTCAGCTGTCATGACTATGGATTACTTGGAATAAACATAATACATGTGATACTCGCAAGCATCAAATGGGTAATATGGCAGGGAAGTTGACAAAGATTTTTGCAAGGAGAAGATACATCTTTAACAGATTTCATGTTTTTTTTTTTTAGTCTTTGGTAAGGCCCACTAGGCACAAGTGCCTGTTTTCAGGGGTGACCTGGGAGCACTGGGCAGTTAAGTGACTTGCTCAGAGTCACACAGTATTCAAGTGGAGGCTGGGAAAATCAAACTCAGGTCTGGGCTGTTGGATGTACCAAGTCCATTCACACCTCATTCCACTAACCTCTAGGCTATACTGCTGCACTGCGCGCAGATGTTTAAACTGCAAACAGAATTAGACAATGTATATATAAGTGAAAGGGAGCTAAATGGGGAATTATGGTATAGACAGACATGGATGGGTTTTGATTGAGTAGGATAATAATGGCTTGTGAGATCTCAAGTGTATTAGTTGTTACTTACTAAGACAAGAACAGCTGTATGGGGGACTTGATCAAAAGTAGGTAGACATGTTTCTTTAATGTTTTTTTCTGGGTAGGTCAAGGTGGATGAAAGAATGAAGGGGGGTTTATTTTTTGATTTTAGTATGACTATTAATACTACTAGCCATGTACTGGTGAGTGTTTTGAAATTCAATGTGCTTTTGTTCCATGTATGTATCAAGCCCAAGGTTTTTCTTTGTAATGATGTGTTTTTTGAATTTGAATAAAAATTTCCCCTACTCTTTTTCAAGAAGTGCAATGGGATCTTTTACATCCACCTGAACTACCACTACAACAGGCAGATGGGACCTCAGTTTAACATCTCATCCGAAAGACAGATTACCCCAGCATGGATCAGTGGTAAGGCCCCACCTCAAACACTGTGTCCAGTTCTGGAGGCCCCACCTCCAGAATGACATTGATAAGGTGGAGGCAGTACAAAAGAGGGCTACCAAAATGGTGCAGGACCTGTATCAAAAGCCCTATGAGGAGAGACTTAAGGAACTGAATATGTACTGTCTGGAGGAGAGGAGGGAAAAGGGGAAATGAAAGAAACATTCAGGTACCTAACAGGTGTTAATAAAATATAGGAAGGTAGAATTTTCCTAGAAAAAGAAGTTGAAGAACAATGAGTCATGCTATAAAGTTGGGGGGTTCAGAGGAAATGAGGGCAAATACTGTTTCACAGAGAGGGTGGTGGATGCCTGGAACAACCTTCTAGCAGAGGTAGTGGGTGCCAAAATGGTGACGGGATTCAAGCACGTGTGGGACAGATGCATGGGGACCGTGGTATTGAGGCAAGAGGAGGAGATGACTGGAGCTTGTGTAGGGTCTGTGGTGGCATAGTAAGCAGGGAAAACTGGGCAGACCATGTGGGCCAAGAGGTCCTTATCTGCCAACAACTTCTATGTTTCTATATTTCTATGTTTCTATTTAAAACAAAAGGTAATAGTATCAAATCCAAATTAGGTAAATGGAGAGGATTGTTTAAAACACACATGTGCTGCTACAGAAAAACTATCCATTCAGGTGTTGAGACTGACAAAAATGAAACATCAAAAGGTAAAAGAAAAACATGATCTGGAGAGGACTAGGAGAGTAAAAATCAGAAGATACTGTAGTTGTGGAAGAATGGTGCATGGTAAAAAGAGGAGCAAGAAGGAGACATAAATATGATACCATTATGAACCTTGACACACAAAATAGATTTGAAATATTGCAAATTGTGTCAAACAGGGAGGAGAGGAAGAAAGAAATAGAATGAGCAGAAAATTAAATGAAAATTTGAACTTTATTCCTGTAGTTGCAAATAACTTAGTCAGTAGTGAAAACAAAATGCGGCCTAATAGAGTGGTTGAGAATATGGTTTTACATGATGAGGGAAGTAACTTGCCCAGAATAGATCTGAGAGCAAACAGTGGTCACACCAGAGAAAGAAAAAGGGATATTGTGAAGGTTGGGGGCTCCTTAATGAAATACACTGAAGAATATGCAGTATATGTGAAGGGAGGAAGGAAAACACAGTTGTCAGTTGTTTGTCAGTAGCTAAGATCAAGGATTTAAAAGACAGTATGGAGGGCCTTTTAAAAGGTATGGATAAACCCATCATGGTTCTCCCTGCTGGAACAAATGATATTGGGAGGAGGGCTGTAGCTGACATACAGAGGGACTTAGAAGTGACTGAAATGTACTGTAAAGATAGGAACGTCCTATAAGAACCTTGGAAATTCATCCAATCCAAAGAGCTGGAAATGCAAAGATTTTACCAGTTAAACAGTTGAATGGTTTGATCAGGAGATGGTGTAATAGGGGGAGCTTCAAAATCCAGATAAATTAGGATTAGTTATTGGTGTGTGGAATTTTCAAATTCTAGCAGAACAGAATTTCATGGAATTTACAAAATTCCGCTGAATTTCTCTGGAAGTGGAACTGTGGAATTCTTCAGCAGAATAATGCAGAATGGGTTTTCTGCAAAATATCCACACAATTGAATTCTGGGGATCTCCATATTTTCTGCAGAAATGGTCATGGAATAATTTTCTAATGAAAAATGATGTTAATTCTGGGGATCACAACAGGTGGAATTCTGCAGAAGGACCAGTGAAATTCCATGGGAAATTCTGCCTGCAGAATGGTCATTCCACATTCTGCACAGCACTAGGAGCAGTTTGAAGGAGATGTATTGCTATATGGAGCAAACTGTTTGCATTTAAATAGGTCAGGGTCAAAAGTGTTGGGTGAAAGAATAAATTTAAATATAAGATCCTTTTTAATCTGCAACTGCAGGGGGATGAGGGCAGGGATGGTAACTTAACTACTGTGACTCTTAAAGACACAAGAAAAACTATAATGAGAGAGAAGGCACCAAACTGGTCAGGTTTACTTGCAAATGACAGAAGACAGAGCAATAAACAGGAGGAGCTGGAATATGTTCTGGTTAAAGAAAATATCCAATCCTCTGCAGTCATGGAAACCAGGTGGAGTGAGGAAGATATTTGAGGGAGGGAGCATAGATGGCTATAATCTATTCAGAAGAGACGGGAGGAGCAAAAAGGGGGAGTAGTAGTGTTATACATTAAAAAGAAAAATTGAGCCAGTAGAAATAATGAAGGACCAATACAATGTCACTGAACAACTTTGAGTCAAAGATACTCCGGGGGGAGGTAAAAAGATATCATAGAAGCTTGATTGCAGAAAAGGACCATACCGGCACATCTAGTCTGCCCTTTTTTTTCACCCTACACCTCCCCCTCCCTGCTAGCCCCCACCATCCCCCAGACACTCAGCCCCATATGCTTGTCTCGTGCCCTCTTGAATATACAGTACCTAGAGATTGTATGATAACCATTACTCTTGAGTTCTAAAAAAATAAATCATTGTTTCTTTTACATCCAAACAGATTGGTTCCCCAGGATCTTCACATTTTTTATTTATCAGGCAATTTGATAGAAAGTGTTAATGCCTTTTGTTATTTGGAGTTTCATCTTGACAAATTTTTTGCATTTGAGACTCATGTAAATTGCTTAGTCAAGACAATACACAGGAGACTTGATATGTTATTCAGGATGAATCAGTTCCTAATTCTAGAATCACAAAAATTATTAGTCACCAGCCTTTTGCTATTTAATTCGATTATGGATGTCTGCTCTACTTTTCTGTCAGTGAAACATATTTAACAGACTAAATGCAGTATATAATTCAATCTGTTGATTTGCCACTAGAATGGGTAGATTGGTTAACCACTGTGCTCTCTAAAGAATTATATGCCTTATTCTGTAATAGACATCTTTCCTAGAAGTATTCATTTTTTTTTTTACCTGAACCCCCCAAAAAGATTTGTTCTCTCAGTTGCTGTTTGTATCTTCCTTTGGTCAAACGATTTTTAATTACAAGGCTATTAGTTATTATAATAAATTGCCTGAATCTGTGCTTGGGTGTGCAAAATTGACTGCATTTAAAATGTGACTGTATAATATGCTATTTATAGGTTCAGAATGCTTGTGTTTTAAATAATGTTGTAAATGTGTACATTGTATCTTTTATTGTTATTAATGGATACTGATCACTGTGAAAAATGTAAGTTCCTGCCAATCTGCTTACCAGTTAAAGCAATAAAATGAAATGAAATGAAAATAAAATGAAAATGAAATGAAAATATAATATGAACACTGAGCACATTATGTACAGAGGATAGGCAATTTGTTTTTGTAAACGTTATATTAAGTTTTTGGCAGACACAAATCAACAGTTTATATCGAACCTCTTAAAGTTTTTCATTACATACATTAACAATGCTAGAACTCAGAGATGAACTACAACTGATATAGCATTTGTGTGCGACTCACAGAAAGCTGACAGTTGTTAAGACATTAAAACAAGAGTGATATTTGTGTGTTCTCAGTGGCTTATAAACCCTAGCCTGGGCTGTTCTATTTGCCACTGTGGGAGATCCTATTCACTACTTAGACTGAAATGGTCCCTATCTCTATGGCCTCCATTTGGATTCACCACATTTCAATACATTTTGCCCCTTCCTGTTAGTCCAGAGGTGTGGTTTTTGCAGTTGCATGCAGTCCATTAGGTTGGCTAGTCAGTGGCAATGGGGAGAGCCTGGGCCTGTCTCCAATGCTGAGCTATGGTTTTCTTGGGATATATTAGTGCAAGTTGCCAAAGTTGGTCCCCAGCCTTTCCCCTATTTTGTAGGTGTGCCCCCATCAGCCATTCCAGAATGTTGTCCAGTAATGGAGTGTTTGCTATGTTGTCCATTATGTTACGTATTCAACTTCAGTAGGTGAGGATTCTTGGGTATGACAAGACCATATGCCTAGGGATGTAAGTTTGTCATGGCAGTCATACATGTCATGGATTCCATGACGTTTGGTCTTTATTCAGGACTTCCATGACTTTCACTATTGTCATCAGAAAGTAGCAATTATGACATAGAAACATAGAAACATAGATTATGACGGCAGATAAGGACCGCTTGGCCCACCCAGTCTGCCCATTTCCCTACCTAATGGATAAGCTGCAGATCCTAGTTAACCAGCAGCCTACTTCTTCCTACCCCCACTCCCTAGAATTGCCTTATGACTGTCCCATGCATGCTTGAATTCCACCACTGTTTTTGACTCCACAACCTCCTCCGGAAGGCCGTTCCATGCATCCACAACCCTCTCTGTGAAAAAATACTTCCTTAAATTACCTCTGAGCCCCCTCTATCTTCAAATTGTGCCCCTTTATTCTTGCACACCTCTTTTTGAAAGATGCTACCCTCTTGGACTTTGTTGATTCCCTTGAGGTACTTGAAAGTTTCTATCATGTCCCCCCTCTTCCTCCTTTCCTCAAGGCTATACATATTTAGCTCCTTAAGTCTCTCTTCATATGTCTTCCGGTGCAGACCCTGCACCATTTTAGTTGCCCTCTCTGGACAGCTTCCATCCTGTCTATGTCTTTATGGAGATTGGGTCTCCAGAACTGCACGCAGTACCCAGATGGGGTCTCACCAACTGTCTGTACAGAGGATAATAACTTCCTGTTTTCTACTGGTGATGCTCTCCCTATGCATCCCAGTATCCCCAGCCCTCCTTGCTGCCCTCTCACATTGCTTGCCCACCTTTAGGTCATCTGATATGACTACCCCCAGGTCCCTTTCCATTTTTGTTGTTGTTAGTATCTCAACCCCATTGTGTACTCTTCCTTGGGTTTTGTTTCCAGGTGCATTACCTTGAACTTTAGCATTGAATCTAAGCTGCCATACCTTTGACCATTCCTCTAACCTTGCCAAGTCCCTTCTCATCCTTTCCACCCCACTCTGTATCAACTCTGTTGCAGATCTTTGTGTCATCTGCAAAGAGACATACTTTTCCTTCCAGTCCCTCTGCAATGTTGCTTATAAAGACATTGAAGAGGACCGGTCCTAATACTGAACCCTGTGGTACCCCACTAGTAACCCCCATTTCTTCAGAGTGGACTCCATTTACTATTACTCTCTGTGTCCTATTCTCCAGCCAATTCTTTACCCAGGCTGTCATCTTGGGACCCACTCCCAGGCTGGCTAACTTGTATATTAATCTTTTGTGTGGGACTGTGTCAAATGCCTTGCTAAAGTCTAGGTAGGCCATGTCCACTGCCCCTCCCTGATCTACTACTTTGGTCACCCAGTCAAAGAAATCTATCAGATTTGTCCGCATGACCTTCTTGCTGTGAATCCATGCTGCCTTGGATCCTGTGCCCTCTGGCATCTAGATACTCAACAATTCTTTCCTTCAGAAGTGATTCCATCATTTTCCCTATCACTGAGGTTAAACTAACAGGTCTGTAGTTTCCTGCTTCTGCCTTGCTCCCACTTTTGTGAAGGGAATCACATCTTCCTCCTCCAGTCCTCGGTACCACCACATCCTCCCATGATTTGTTAAAGAGGGTAGTTAGTGGTGTCATTAGTTCTACCCTTAGTTCTTTTAGAATTCTGGGATGAATCCCATCAGGCCCCATTGCTTTTTCCACCTTCAGTTTTAAGAGTTCTTTCAGAACCCTTTCTTCTGTAAATGGTCTGGTATCAACTTCTGTATCCAGAGTGTTTCTGCTGTTTGTTTTAGGTACCTCCCCCTCTTCCTTTTTAAATACTGAGCAAAAATATTTGTTTAGTATCTCTGCCTTTTCACAGTCAACCTCTGCCCACCCTACCTCCCCTTTATTAAGCCTCACTAACCCTCCCTTGGTCTTCCTTCACTCCCTGATGTACCTATAAAATGTTTTATCCCCCTTCTTAACTGAGTTGGCTATCTTTTCCTCGGTTTGGGCCTTTGCTGTTCTGACTGCCTTCCCAGCATTCTTTTGCTTTAACTGATACAGTTCTCTGTTCTGCTCCTTCTGTGATTCCTTGTACTTCCTGAATGCTTTCTTTTTCTCTTGAACCTTCACTACCACTTCCTTTGAGAACCACAGTGGTTTCTTACATCGTTTTGTTTTGTTTATTTGCTTCACACAAAGGCTCGTTACCTCTGTGATGGCAGTTTTTTATTATTCCCCATTGTTCTTCCACCCCTCCTTCCTGCCCATTTGCTAGTGCATTCCTTAGGCACTCACCCATTTTGGCAAAGTCAGCCCTCCTAAAGTCCAGTACTTTTGCCTTTGTATAGCTTGACTCTATTGCTGTGTTTATTGTGAACCATACTGTTCGATGGTCGCTAGTTCCCAGATGGCTACCCACTTCTACATCTGTGATTCTCTCTTCATCTCCATTTGAGAGAACCAGGTCTAAGATTGCTCCCTCTTGAGTGGGCTCCAATACTAGTTGTCTAAGGCATGCCCCCCTGTAGGGCATCTAGAATAACCCCACTCTTCGAAGTGGCTGCTGCAACTGCACTCCAGTTAACATCTGGCATATTCAGATCACCCATCAGCAATATCTCCCCTTTTTCTGCCATTCTAAGTATTCTTTCTATCATTTCCTTGTCCATTTCCTCCCCCTGAGAAAGAGGTCTGTATACAACCCCTGTGCGGATTGTCGTGCCATTGCTGGTCTCCAAATTTACCCACAGAGCTTCTTCTTGACAGTGCCAGGCAGTTTACTAATGATTCCATGAACAACCAATGAGTTATTAAAACCTCATCCATGACAAACTTACATCCTTACATATGCCCAAAGGTGCCTGAAGCAATGTTGCACTTGGGGCATATCTCACTTGCCTCTTGATTTATTTTATGTAGCCTTTCGGGGGGGGGGGGGGGGAAAGTAGGTCAAGTATTGGATCTGCCTCAGCCTACTGGATTGGGTGCAGTGTGCAGCATGTTTCATAGCCCAGCTAAAAGTTCTGGTGTCACACCAGCCCCAATGTCATTTCTCCATGCATCACTGTAATCAATGGTTTTGAGGGCCTGCCCTCCCTGGATGAGGCTATAGTGGACTGATAATGGTCTGCTATTCAGCAGGAAGTGCCAGTACTATATTTATGAACTCTTCTTCTCCCTGAACCCCACTCTACCCCCAGTCCCTCCTCCCTCCCTCTCCAAGTGTCTTTCCCCAAGTGGACTCTCCAAACATCCCTAATTATGGTTGAAAAATATTCAAATGCGCATGGGTTGTACTCCCCCTTGAGGCCATCCACCTCACTTTACACTCACTGAGATCGAGTAGCAGTAGTGCAGTGTTATTTAAACCTGACCAATTAATGCATGCTTTGCTTTCCAGCACAGGGGGAAGAGGTTAGACCAGACCATATTAAAAAAGAAAGGCCCTCCACCCTGAGGGTGATCTGCTTATAGAGGGCTCATTTGCTGATTCATTAGCCACTGTCACTGAGCACATGTGTGCAGCCTAAGTGCTTTACTACCACCAAGCTACTATACTCACATTGCTGGCTCTGTAATTGCATGCCTACATTCCCTACTACCCATCTTGATGGGAAACATAAGCACTAGTCAATGGACATTCCCAAACACCCATCCTGTCCCCCAAACATAACAGCCCCTGCCCATTACCTCAGGATTTCCTATTATATGCAAAGCACTAAATCATATAAAGATGGGGAATGTGCCTCAGAACTGGAGAATAGCTCATGTGGTGCCACTCCACTAGAGTGGTCCCAGAGGTGAGCCTGGCAACTACAGAGTTCCATTATTGGTCAATTAATGGAGACCATTCAAAAAGAAAGGTTGGTAAACTTTCTGGAGGTTAACAGTCTCCAGGATGGTGGGCAGCATGGGTTTGTCATGGGGAGATCTTGCCAAACAAACATGATTGACTTATTTGACTGGGTCATAAGGTCATTAGACAAAGTCTGGGCACTAGATGTACTATATCTTAGCTTCAGTAAAGCCTTTGATTCTCTGCCACATGGTAAATTACTTAGCAAACTAGGTATCCTGGGGGTCAGAGTAAAGCTTCTGGGGTGGGTCAGGAGCTTGCTGCAGGAAAGGAAACAGAGAGTAATGGTATGGGGTGAACTATCCAAGCCTAGACCTGTAAATAGCAGGGTACCGCAGGGATCAGTGCTTGGTCCAGTATTATTCAACATCTTTATTGGTGACATAGCAGTAGGGATCAAAAGTAAGGTCTGTCTTTTTGCAGATGATATTAAAATCTGTGGGAGGGTGGACATAGTGGAGGGGAGACAGGAACTCAGGGAGGATCTGGACAGATTTGAGAAATGGTCTGAAATCTGGCAGTTGGGGTTTAATACCAAGAAGTGCAAGGTCATGCACCTGGGAGCTAGGAACCCATAGGCCAGCTACTGGCTGGGGGTGGGTACAGGTGTCAAGCTCAAATGAAGAAAAGGATCTAGGGGTGATAGTCAGGGGTGACATGAAACACTCTGCACAGTATTGTTAGGTGGCAGCCAAAGCAAATAAAATGTTGGGATGCATCTCCAGGGGAATCACCTCCAGGAGAGAGGAAGTCATTCTACCCTTGTACATGTCATTGGTTAGCCCGCATTTGGAGTACTGTGTGCAGTTCTGGTACCCTTATTTGAAAAAGGACATAAAGCTACTTGAGGGGGACCAGCATAGGGCAACTAAGATGATCCAGGGCATGGGAGATAAACCATATGATGAGAGGTTAAGGAAGCTTAATATGTATTCCTTGGAGGACAGAAGGGAAAGGGGGGATATGAAAGAAACTTTCAAGTATCTGAAAGGTATAAACAGGGTTGGAGGGGAGGGCATTTTCAGTTTAAAAATGGAGGTGACCACTAGGGGCCACAGTCTGAAACTTGTGGGGACAGATTTGAAAAAGAAATGAGGAGGCACTTTTTATGGAAAGGGTGGTGTCAAAGTGGAATGAACTGTCTGAGGAGGTGCTATCTTTTGAAACAGTGGGAAGTTTTAAAGGGTGTGGGACAGGGTAAAAATGAGAGTGGCAACGGAAGGGAGGAGAGGGATGGGGGAAGGGGGATGATCACTCTTGGAGGCAAAAGGAGAGTGGGGCAGCTCCAGTAAAATAGATTGATCTGCACAATCAAGCAGACTTGATAGATCACTAAAGTCTTTTTCTGCTGGCAATGTTCGTATGTTTGAACATGAATATGAGGAAAAAAACAAACAGTATTTGACTGAAAACAATCAAACAGTATTTAAATCAGGGCCTGGCAGCTATGAATAGCCAAAGCAACATTTTAAATGAAACTTGTGCCAGGGCTATATAAGCCAAAGAAGGTATGCTAGTGATGGCGTCTTTCCCCATAGCAAGCTACTCCACCCCTTCCCTCCCATTAGACATCAGTAAGGGGAAAAGAGTAGTTAGAGTACTTGTGGTCTTGCACCTGCAGATATGACACCAATACTCTTCATTTACAGTAAGTTCTGTTCATGGTATCATTCAACATCTCTAGGCATCAGAAGCTTGGTGATTGGGACCTGCACTAGTGGTCTGCCAACCCAGTGAGGGATCCCAAGTGGGGAAGGGGCCCTAAACAGGCAACTTGTCTTATCTTTCAGTGTCTGAAATCAAGAAGCTCCATCTGCTGATTCCCAAGGTGCTAGCACTGTGGTTCGCTGGCTTGATCTCCCTTCTACGCTGCTTCTTCCGTATTAATGTAATCTTCAACAAATGCTCTCAATGCCTGCCTTGGCTTCATGACACATAGCTTGGATGGGTAGAGGTGGTGATGCAGCCTTCCAAGTCTTCTCAATTGAGCCTTTACTTCACTGAATGTCTGCCTCTCTTTTTGAAGTTCTTGGCTATAATCAGGAAAGATCATCACATGGCTTTTGTTCAACTAAATCGAGCATTTCCTCCTCACAGTCTGGATCACAGCCTCCTTGTCCAGATAGTAGAGGAAATTCACAAGGCAATAGTAGAGTCTCTCTCCTTACCTAGGCTTGCCCCTTGGTGTCCTGAGGGCATGCTCCACCTCATAGGAGTGGCCTAAAGCTGTCAGTTTGAGATGCTCCACCAGTCACCCTGTGATGAGCCCTTCCAGGTTCCAACCCTCCAGCTTCCTGGGAAGCCCCATGATGCAGATGTTCAAGTGCCAGGAGTGGTTCTCCTGATTGTCCACCTTAACTCTGAGGTTCCTGGTCTGCTCCATAAGCCACTTATGTTCCTGGCTCCACTCTGCCAGCGGGTCCTCTGAGAGATCACCCTCTTCGCCTTTGCCTTGAGTATGGTGGAGTGTGAGGTTATTGTTTTGCTGAGCCCTTCCATGAGGCCTTGCAATTGAACTATCTGGCCATTCATGTTCATGAATCCTGCATGTATGTCAGTCCTCAGACCTGTGATTAGGGCTTTCAGTGACCCAGATTACTCTGTAGGCTCTTTTTCAGGCCCTTCCTTCTCAGCCTCCTCCTGCTCATCTGCCATGCTGTTGGCCATGAATCTTGCTTCTGGCTGCAAATGTTGCTTGCTAGCACTTCCAAACATTAATTGCATTTTTGTTTTTTGGCTCATGGACATGATACTCCTTACTGGTAATTGTTGTAGACTTTTTAAATTGCCCTTCCATACCGGACATCCCTTATATTGAGGAGATTCAGAGCACCAGAGGAAGAGCTCTGTTTTCAGGTGTCCACCATGTTGACTGGTCAGCCACGCCTACCTAGAAAGGATACTCTTATTGGGAGACATTAATCTTCCAGGAATTGACTGGAGTTATAAGGAAGGCAATATGGTCTTTGAAAAGGATTTTTTTTGGAAACATTAGTAATGTTTAATTTGGAGTAGTATGTAAAGGAGGAAATAAGGGAGCCTACATTTTAGATATGGTATTGTGTAACATGGAAGGAGACAAAAGTGTAAGGTTGTGGAAACACTAGGTGGCACTGATCAAAACATGGTATTCTTTAAAAGTGATAGTTGCAAGACCAAGAAATCTGACAAACAGTCAAGTGTGTTAACAGAGAAACCTTGAACATATGAGGAAGAAGTTGAGGGGATGGGACTGGAAGAATGCTTTTGTTGGTAAAAATCTGAACAAAATGTGGGATATCTCAAGTAATGAAATCGAGGAACTGGTAAGAGATAATGTGCTAGAGATAAATAAATATTATTGAAAAAGAGAAAGCCCCTCTGTGGTAGCCTAGAAGTATCAAAATAAAAATTAGACAAAAAGAAGACATTCCAGGCAGCAAGAAAAGAATATTCAAATAAATTGTGGGCAGAAAATAAAGGCTAAAAGGTGTATGAAGAAGATTAGGAAGGTCAAAAGAGAGCATGAAGTTAAATTGGCAGTGATTGTATGGATAACTAAAAACCTTTTACAACTATATAAATGAAAAAAAAAATCTCTGTAGGCTGTAGGTCACTTGGTGGAAGGTAATAAAACTGCATCTAAAGATGCAGAGATGGTTGATATTTTTAACAATTTATTCTGTAGTGTGTGTCAAGCAAACATCAAGTAATGAACACTAGTTAGGAGCTTGACAGCAGCACTGAATTATAACTGGACATTCAGAGTATTAAATGGAAGTTAGCAAGTTTTGCACTAATAAATCACAGTGTCCTGACAAAATGTTCCTTAGAGTAATTAATTAATTGGTGGGGGGTCTGGCATCTGGCAGGCCCAGTAACTCGCATTTTCCAAAACGTATTCAAAAATGGGAAGGTGATTACTAGCTGGAAGGAGGCAACAGGGGACCCAATTTTTAAAAAAGGGTTCAAGGTAAGAATTCAGCAATTATAGACTTGTAAGTCTCGCATCAGTGGTTGGTAAAATATTAGAAGAACTTATAAAGGAGGAGATTAAATACATTATATCTGGTAACAATTTGGTAGATGATACAGTAATCAGCATGGATTTCGGAAGGGCAGATCATGCCAGACCATTCTTATAAAGTTCTTTGAGCATGTTGGTTGGGCATTGGACTGAGGACTACTTGTAGATGTAGTATATTTGGACTACAGCAAGGCCTTTGACAGTGTGCTGCATAGGAAACTTAAAGAGGAACTAGACCTAATGTGACAAAATAAGAAACTGTTGAGTTGGATTGGGCTATGGCTTGAGGACAGGAGACAAATGGTAAGCAGTGCTGTGTGGAATGTGGAATTCCGCAGGTGGAATTAGCATGCAATGTCCATTCCGCAGGTAGAACTTCCATCAGAATTTTGCTCTTTCTTTGGTGGAATTCCGCCTACTGTGATCCATGGAATAATATTCTGTGGAAAAGCAATTTTTCCACAGAAAATTATTCTGCAGCAATTTCTGCAGAAAATATTGAGATCTGTGGAAAAAGCATTTTTTTCCTGCAAAAATCATTTCGCAACTATTTGTGTCATGCTTGAATAACATCACAATTTTGGTGGGTGGGCACAAAGCCAGAGGCCAAGTGCATCCAACACCTGAGAAATTATGTTATCCAAACATGACACACACCCTGGAGTGCATTATTGCTGTTATACAAGGGCTTGATAAAAAGACTAAACAGTTTTAAAATACATTTTATGCTTCCTCTTTTATTATTTTTCTATGTGTAGGCATCCTTATAGAAAAAGTGGTGCTTTAGTGCCTGTTATGGCTAGTAGGTAACAGTCTGTGTTTTTCTTTTTTATGTAACTGGAAGCGACACATCATAAGAGGAGGACAGGCAAACAGAGGAGGTGTAAACTTGATAAGCAAGGAGTCATCCAGAAGGGAGTCAGTGGGGCAGTGAAAACTATAGATAAAGAGTGGGCCAAGGAGGAGGAAGTGAGGGGATAGAAAGAATAGAGAAGCAGCTAGTGGCCTTGTCAATGTGGAGAGTTGTAGTGAGGCAGTGAAGTGGGGTAGGGGTGGGGAGACACAGCCAGAGGCCTTGTCAAAGTGAGGGGGGCTGCAAAAGTGGAGTAAAGAGGCAGAGCCTGCATTCAGGTGGGGGGGGGGTTAAGTGTAGCAGTCACAGGAGCTGTTAGAGGTTAGATGTTGATGTAGCATGCTTTTGAATGGGCCCAGTGCAGATTGGTTGGATATGCCCCCGGTTGAGTTTGTTAAACCAGAGAGGTGCTCTATAGGCAAAGGAGCATTGGCCCTGGGTTGTTAAAAGTTGAGGAATGTGGAAGAACTGGGAGCCAGAGCTTTGCTCATGTTGAGAGCTACTGTGTGGCTGAAATAGGTTTTTCCATGCCAGGTGGTAGGAGGCCATGAAGTGCCTTTTTGGCAAGCAGACAGGTTTGGTAGCGAATCCTCCCACTGAGCTGAAGCTAGCCCATTGTTGCATAGAGTTCACAAGTATGGGTGAGATGTGCAGCCCCAGTGAGCAGTCTGCATGCCTTGTTCAGAGCAACTGATATCCTATGGAGGGAAGAGTGGCAAGCTGCACCATAGATTGCCAGGCCATGGTCCACAATGGAGTGGACAGAGCTGTTGATTGCAAGTCTGAGGGCATCTGACATTAAGCAGTGCTTGTGCCTGTGGAGGAGACTGATCTTGATGTTGACAGCCCTGGCTACGTTGTTATGTTGGGCATAGATTAGGCAATTGTTGAGGGTTTTCCCTATATATTTTTAGTGTTGTGTTTGTTCGAGGGGAGCACTTAGGCAGTTCTTGAAGGTAAGTGCATGAGATTTGTGCTTGTTTTGAGAGCTACTGAACAACATGGCTTTAGTTTTCTTGTAGTTCAGGATCAGTTTATGACTCTGAAACCAGTCCTCAACTTCAGTAAAGCCGCATTACTGCTTGTGCTCCTGTTCCACAGGTTCAGGGCTGCTGGAGAAAATGACCACATCATCTGGGTAAAGGAGTATCCACTGTTGACAGAAATGAGGTAGATTGTTGAGAAAGATACTAAAAAGGAGCATACCTAAAATAGTGCCCTGTGGGACACCTGATCTTATGGGCAGATGGTCAGAGATGACATTGGATATTTTCACCCTCTGTGAGCATTCTTCCAGATAGATCTTAAACCAATGAGTTAATTTGGCAGACAGGCTAATTACCTTAGGAGAAGAGAGTGGTGGACAGTATCAAAGGCCTTTGAGAGGTCAATGTAGATTGCCCCAGCTAGAATTCCAAGATCCAGAGACTGATGAATGAAGCCAGTGAGTTCCAGCAATGCCGTAGAAGTGCTGTGGCCTTTGCAGAAGCCGTGTTGCTCTGGACTTTGAGCAGAGTATTTTTCAAGGTATTCAGCCAGCTGATTAGCCACTATATGCTCAAGTTCTTTAGAAAGTGGGGGAGGGATGGATATGGATCTATAATTTGCCTGCAAGGCCCTATCCCCATTCTTGCATATTGGTGTTACAAGGGCTGATTTCCACACCTGTGGAAATTGAGAAAGACGGAGCGAAAGGTTGAGGATCTCTGTGAGGGGTAGAAGAACTTTATTGACAGAGAGGGCAACTAGTTTGAGATCCAGTGTGTCTCCACTTTGTCGAGATTTCCCAAACACCTTGCTAATGTATTTCCTGACTAGTAAAGGAAGGTCCTTCTTGAAGTAGAAAGGAGGTGGAGAATGGTAGTGAGAGTCAGTATGGTCTGGATTGGTATTGGCTGAGTCCTCGAAAAAGTCAGGGGGTAGAACTCCAGACAGGTCCATGAAAGCTTTGTTGAAAGCATTGGCTAAGATTAGTGGATCCTTGGTAGGAATTCCTTGAATATTGAGCAATTTGGGTACAGCCTTCACTTCTTTCACTGTGACTTCCTTCATGTTATTCCAGAAGTTTTTTCCATTTGGCCCACAAAAGGCAGCAAATGATAGCAAACACAATAGTTTGTACCTTTGGGGGTGGGAGGGGTCACAGTGTGACATGCTGGGAAGGATGTTTTTAGGTCTACATATCAGGGTGTAGTAATCTGTGCTACAGTATTTCAAAACGTGAGAAGGTAATCTGGTTGCCAGATCTTGATACAGTGATGTTATGCTCACATAACATCACTTGTGAAGGTGGCCACTGACCAGTCAGAGCCCGGATTTTTCTTGCCACTGTGTAATTATAATTTTAAAGGTTACTACTAGGCAAACCACCTTCAATATGCAGTAATATCCTGGTCTGGCATGACCTGCACCCATGTTCCCCATCACTATTAGCCCTGCCTTTATGAGTGATGAGATCTCAGTGTATGGGGGTCACCAGATGATGCTTGCAGCATTCTCTCAATGCCTGTCAGGCTTTTCATCCCTTTGGGACAAATACCACAAGTTATACCAGCTGCTCCCGGTCTAACTTGTGTCATTTGGGGGACCATTTTGTACAGAACTTGTGCCAATCTTTGGTGCAAACTGCCATAAAGTGTGGAAACTATTGCAACTGCACCCAATGTGCTAAAATTGGGAGCAGTTGTGTTAAAGGAGTTTAGCACAGATGTGTCACACAATGGGGTTGATGTAGGGCTTGAGGCAACCCTGCATCAGCCTTTGAAAATCTGGCCTATAATTACTAATATGTTTTGTAGTTTGGAGCAATATTACCCATTCAGAAAAAAAGTATTACATAAATTTATTGTTGCTGGATTTTCTGAGAGATGGAGGGTAATCTGTTATGATACAGAGGTTTCATGCAATGCTACACTGGGTTATTATAATGGAATGAAGCCAAACAGTAAGTTTATGTAAATCAGTGACTCTCATCAGCTTATCTTCAGAATGAACATCAAATCTCTTTACACAGTGATACCCCATGATGATGGTCTGACAGCTTTGCAGCATTTCTTGAACAAGCGGGAAGTCCAGCAGCCACCCACACACACTAACTCGTCTGGCAGAACTTTTTCTAACACTCAATGCTTTTTCTTTTAATAACAGTTTTTTTCAGCAGGTCAGTGGAGTTGCCATGGGTACCAAGATGGGTCCCAGCTTTGCTAATCTGTTTGTGGGTTGGGTGGAGGAACGTTTTTTTCTCTCATTCACAGGGACTGTGCCTGAACTCTACAAATGCTACATTGATGACTGTGTGGGGGCCACCTCCTGCTCCAGGGAGACCCTCCAAGTCTTCCTTGACAAGTTCACCACGGCTCATCCTTCCCTTCAGTACGCTGTGGAAGTATCCTCCTCTATACTGCCTTTCCTGGATGTCCAGCTCTCAGTCCAGAACACTGGTCTGAAGACATCAGTCTATTACAAACCCACTGACTCTCACAGTTTCCTCCTACATAGCTCCTTCCATCCTAAACAAGTCAAGAATGGCCTGCCTTATTCACAGTTTCTTAGACTTCGCAGGTTATGCAGTGAAGAGGATGATTTTGCTGGGCGAAGACCCAAATAATGCATAGTTTTTATCAACAGGATACCTAAAAGCACAGTGGACAGAGCACTCTCCCGGGTCAGTAACATGCCCTGTAACCTTGACCCCTGCCGGAGGGATACTATCACACACTGGTGAATTCCACTAGTTCTTCCTTTCCATCAGAGCACACCTTCTCTTCACAGGATCATCACTAGTAACTTTCCCATTTTGCAAACTGACCCTAACATTGGTGCTTCCTTTACAGAACCACCTATTGCCTCCTACTGCCGGCCACCTAACCTGTGCAATCTCCTGGTAAAAAGCAGCCTACCCACTCCTAACAGTTCCTCCCCCCCAGGTACCAAACCTTGCAACAGGGCTCGCTGCTACACCTGCAAATTTGTTTCCAGTGTAACTGAGATTCGGGGCCTAGGTGTTTTCACATCACCAAGGAGTTCTCATGCACCTCCACTAATGTGGTGTACTGTATTCTTTGCAGGAGGTGTTCAGCTATTTACATCGGAGAAACTGGTAGGCGTCTTGCTGACCGTTTCAGGGAACATTACAGAGCAGTCAGGAATGGTGAAACTGCTAAACCCATTGTATCCCACCTTTATCTCCAGGGACCACAATGTCAATGACCTTTCTGTTTGTGTCCTTCAGCAGGGCTTCCGGGATCCTGACCATAGAAAAAACATGAAAGCCAAGCTGATCATACGCCTTGGCTCCCAGCAGCCCTCTGGTTTAAATGATAGACTTATTTTCCACTAACATCTTTCAGCCATCCCCTTTTTTTCCCTAAAGTCAATTTGTTTTTGTACTCATTTATTTTTCCTTTTCACCATATGTCTCCATTTCTGTCTCCTTCTCACACATTTGTCACCTTTCAGCCTTCTTACAAGGCCCTGTTAATCAGTCTCTACCTGGGAACTTCCCCAGCTCTTTCTCTCCCATTATGCTTTATCTTTCCCATCATCACCTTTTTGTTTCACAGAATCTCTCCTAACCTTACCATTTATCACTTCTTCACCCTTAGCCTCCCCCTTCTTCTTTCTCCACATATATATCTCTCTCATTTTACCTCTCCTCTACACCAACTTGTTTTTTTTCTCTTTTAGATATTTCCTGAAGAAGACCTAAGGTCGAAACGTAGATTTTTAACTCTATTTTCTATTTTCAGCGTGCATTTAATATAACCATTTTGTTTTGCTTTTAGACCACATGCTGACGCAGCGCCTTGTCTTTGTTTTTTTACAACAAATATAAATGGAATTTAATAAGTTTCAAATGTGCAAGATAGTCTAGAAATCAAAGATATGGAGTGCAATATATATATTTTTTTCAAAATATTTTATTGGTAGGATGTTGAGCAAGGAGCATCGAAAGTACATCATAAGGTGTAACACCAATCATACATACATTAAGCAGAGTACTGACAGTTCAATAGTATGATACAGATTAGAATATCAATCTATTGGGTACAAAGACAAAGTATGTGCTAGAGCACAAGGAGCTAAAATTACAATAGTATGCCTTAGGGACAGATAAAATCGAGGCCTAGACATAATTGCTAATTGTTATCCATAGCTTGGGCTGACCTGGATTCTAAAAATATAGGTGTCGCTGGCCAAGAGTATGTAGCACAGCGGATCCCCCCACCGCAACCTCATATCATTTAGCAATGAGAACATGGAGCCACTCTTCTATGAAGGTATTATACCTGATTCAAAGGCTGTTATGAGGGGCTGCCAGACTTGCAGGAATGTTATATGCTTACCCATTGCATGGAGCTCGGTTTTCTCCAGGATCAAACTCATCTTGAGGTTGTTAATCCAATGGGATATTGTAGGAGAGGATATCCAAGCCTGTGCCACCATTTTTCTGGCATTGATCAAGGTAAGAGACCAAAGGGACTATGCCGGGACCCACCTTAGTGTTGTGGGTCCACACCCAGTAATGGTATGAGGGAAGATTTTGAGGGGCAATAGCCAAGTACCCTGAACATTATATGATTCATTTCATGAAAAAATGGAGTCACCCTGGGGCAGGTCAGAGACATATGGAGAAAGTCACCCTCCTGAATGCCACATTTCAGACAAAGGCTAGGCCTGAGTGCATCAATTGTGTGCAACTTCTTAGGGGTGAGATAGATTCGGTACATAAAATTCAACTGGATTTGTCTGAACTTGTTACTGTGGGAAAAAAGTTATAAATGTTGACTTGCCAGGTGCTATACCTTACAGTCTGTTGGTACAAGGAGATCCTGGCTCCATTTATCCCTAATCCCCTTAGATACCTGGCAAGATCTCCCCTGGATGGTACGGTAATAAATGGAGAGCAGTTTAGAACCCAACTGGGGTAAAACAACTCTTCCTCCAGGGCTGAGGGTGGGGACCAGTCATATTCAGCAGTTAAAGACACCCCACACCAATGCCTGAACCTATGATAGACAAAAAATATCACCTGGCTGTATGCCCCATTCTGCACATATAGTAACAAAAGTTTTTAATATGCCCCCTGAATAGAACTGTCCCACTGAAATCAGACACCTCCATCTCCACTCCAGCAGCCTCTGTATTAGGGCAGTCGGGCAGAGTCCCTTGTTTTTTATGAAGGTCAAAATACCCACATTAATTGACAGCTGCTGAGGGTGCCCAATATGCCCGTGCGCTTCCACCCAGGACTTCAGCAGGTTTGCCATGAGCGGATTTCATATTATATGAGGAGGGTCCAAGTACAATGCCATATCTAGGTAGTCTTCTTTCAGCAGACCTAACAAGGTGTCCTTTTCCATTCCATGCCAACTAATCCCCTTTCCCAATGATCCCACAGGGACAAAGGTGAGCTGGGCATAAAGGTAGTAGGCCTGAAAGTCAGGAAGACCAGTTCCTCCCGGTACATAGGTTGCTGTAGTATAGCTTTTTTAATTCTAGCACTTTTGCCCCTCCAAAGGAATCTGTGCAGGATGGCACCCAGGTGCTTAAAGTGCATTTTAGCTACTTTATTGGGGAGTGACAGATAAAGGTATAGGCATTTAGGTAGAATGTTCATTTTCACGAATTCTACCCACCCTAGTAGGGATAAAGGTAGCACCGTTCATCTTTCACAGTTCTCTGAGATTTCAGAGAGGAGGGGTTTATAATTCAAAGCGTAAAGTGAGCCAATCCTGGCAGAGATGACACCCAGATATTTTATTTTTTTTAACTAATTGCAGAGCCCCCAGGTTTGAGATTAACAATGCTCTATCTTGTACCCCTATGGGAAGAAGTTCACTTTTGGTCTAATTGACCCTATGACTGGACAGTTTCCCATATTTACTCATTAAATGGTGTACCTGAGGCAGGTCCTGAGCTGGGTATTGGAGATATAGGAGCAGGTCATCTGCATACAATGCAATTTTATGCTCAGACCCCCCTAGGTCCCCTGATCCCCCCATGTACTCTCAGAACAGCTGCAAGAGGCTCCAGGGAGAGGACCTACAGCAAAGGAGAAAGAGGACAGTCCTGTCTGGTGCCTCTCCCCAAGGTGAAAGAGAGGGTCGCCATACCATTGACAACTATCTGGGCCTGTGGTTTATTTTAGCGGATACAGATCTAGGATCTAATGCAAAGTCCTAGGTCTACCCTTCCCAAAGTTTCAGAAAGATACCCCCACTCCACACGGTCAAAAGCCTTTTCTACATCGACAGCAAGGACAGATGCCCCATGGCTCTGTTTATTTTTACCTCAGCTATGAATCACATTCAGTGTTCAATGGATATTATGCTTCCCCTGTTGCCTCTGAACAAAGCCAGACTGATCAGGTTGGATCAGTGAAGGGAGTACCGGGTCTAATCTGGAGGCCAAAATCTTTGCCAGTATTTTATAGTAAGCTGTCAGCAGGGATATCAGCCTATATGAGGTACACCAAGAAGGATCTTTTCCCGGTTTTGGGAGTACCATAATCATAGCTGACCATGTGGGGGTAACTCTTCCACTTTTATACTCTCTTTAAGCATCTCAGAAAGGGGTTCTATAAGCAAATGAACAAATGTTTTTAAAAAATCTATATGAAGGCCATCTGGTCCAGGAGCTTCTCCCCCTTTGAGGCCCTCATAGCTGTCTATATCTCCTCCCTAGTAATATATAGGTCCAATTCCCTGCCCACATCCTCCCCAACTACAAATATAGAAGCTCACAGACATTCAGGGTGTGTACAAGGAAATCTGGTGCTCTCAAACACAAAAAAAGACTAGAACATAAAATAAGTTTTGGTGAGTGCCCAAACTTATTTTGTGTTCTAGATATCTGACCTTTAGCAAAAAACTGATCCATCTCCTCGGGGGTTGGGGCAACCTCAGAAGTGTACAAGGTCTCATAAAAGGTATTAAATGAATTGCCTATAGCAACCTAATCCTGCACCAAAGATCCAGCCTGGTCATGTATTTGTCCCACTGCCCTCTCTCCCTCCCAATGACAGAGCTACCAATCAAGTAGTTTCCCCCCTCTATTCCCATCAAAGTATGCTCCAGCATGAGTTAAAAGAATGGCCTACTCTACTCTGGCACTGTTAAGAGTATTATATCACCATTTTAGCTTTTGAATTACCCTATACAAGGAGGGTGTAGACCTTGACCTGTGGGCGGCCTCACAGGCTTCAATCTTCTCCCATATGCGGGAGATGTCACTTGCTCCCTGTCTTCTAGTATATGTTGTGAAGGCTATGGTCTGCCCCCCGAATGTATGCCTTCAGTGCTTCCCACCTACATCGGTGAGAGGTGTTACCCGTTTTGTTAAAGTTTAGGAATTCTTTAATATTCTTTGACATATCTATGTAGCCCTGGTTTTTCAGCAGCAGGGGATTTAATCTCCATTATCGTACCACCGGCGGGGAACTGGGGACAACCAGACCCATGGATAGGGAAGCATGATCTGACAGAACAATAGCAGAATAGTGCACCCTGTCTACAAAAGCCAGAAGGGGTGGACTGATAAAGAGCCTGTCCACTTGGGCATACAAGTGATGTGAGTGGGAATACAAACTGTAATCTCTACCAGTAGGGTGTCTATGTCTCCATAAATCAACCAGATTAAACTCCTGCTGTAGCTCACCGAGTGCCCTAGCATTCTTAGATAAGGGGACCGGGTAGTGTTGGATCCATCCAAAACTGTGTCTCTCACACAGTTGAAGTTGCCCCCCCCCCCAAGATCCAAGGACCCGTCCAGCTCACCATATCCTGTGCCAATCTCTGGAAAAAAACAGGGTCCTCCACATTAGGTGCATAGATGGAGTCAAATGAAAAGGTACCCAAGCCACAAATTTCAGCCCTAACCAATGAGTATCTATCTGTTGCATCTACAATCTGCCCCAGGACCCGAACTTGGGTACCCCGAGGAAACCAAACAGAGGTACCTCTGGCCTTGGAAGAAAAGTGTAGGATATCCAAGTGCCCCCCACAGAGGCACTAGTTTTCAGGGCCTCACCCAGAGACATGTAAATCTCTTGTAGCATAACCACCCGCCACTTAGATCTCTTTACTTCGGCTAGCACTCTTTTCCTTTTAACTACTGATTTTAACCCATTAACGTTTCAGGTGGCCATTTGGATTGTGTTAGCCATTATGCCCCAGGTACCACACACCTATGCAAATGCTGCAAATAGTAGGTGGCTTGGTTGATCTCTTCGTACTGGCCTGTCATTTCTCATCATAGATCCAGTCTTACCTGCAATAGATCACTAAGTACTCCTTAAGCATCAACATCAACATTTTTCTCAATATATAACCTCCTATATTCTTCCCCACATCACCCCCAAAAGCCCAGGGAGCATGAGAGGAGCCCATCTTCCGTACAAGATACTCAGATTGTTTTATTCCAGATAGCCAAGGAGCACCCCTGCACCCCCCCCCGCCGCATCCCACCCATCCCTTATTGTTACCTCCCAACCATAAACTTGAGATTGAGCCCCCTGCTCCATCCTGGATCCCCTTAAAAAAGTAATAAATTGAACAACTTGAACACCCTCCCACCCCCGGCCCCCCCTTCAGGCCAGAAAATGCCCAAATAAATTCCCCATGCAAACAACTGATAACCAGTAACAGTATTGTAATAATTGTTCACATTAGTGCAAATATTTACAGGCATTAGGTAAACACAATTTTTTACAGTGAAGACCCCCTATTAACATAACAGGCCAGGAGACAAGCTTAATTTAATGACAGCAAGACAAAAACAAGTTAGTGGCTGTACACAGCTGCTGCCGACAGAAGAGCACATAGAGGCTCAAAGTTTTAAATGTCAGAACAAACGCAGGGGTGATAGTAAATAGGTCGGCAATTAGTAACTGCCAGATAATGAATAGTTCCAAAAGATGTAGGTTAGGGCCCAGGCCTGCCCTGAAGATACTAAAAAAATTCTGAGCAGGTCATGAACAGACATGCAGGTCTCCGAGTCCCCAAACCACTCATCCCCCCCCGTCGGTACCCATGTCCCCCACATGGTCAAGTGTGCCAGGAGCTCATACAGAGCAAAGAGCAGCAAAGAAGGGCACAGACATTAGGTCAGCCATTGTATTCCAAAACCGGCAATATCACAGAGTAGATGCTAACCGATGGTGCTTGAACCACCAGTCTCCAATCAAGACCACTCAGTCCTACAGCTCAAGGGGTACAGAAAATTCAAACTATGGATACTAAGTCATTTTAAACACTTAACTGACTCCATCTCCATCTTGGGCTGGAGAGTTGTCAGAATGCTTCCTTCTGGCTTCTTTCTTCACCACCCACCTCTCTGCCAACTTCGGGCAAGTAAAGAAAATAGGGGGTTGTCCAAACTTATCAATTTTCAGCTTTTCAGAATACAGGAAGGCGAAGGACCAGCTAAGGTTGTATAGCTTGGTTTTAATCTTTGCCTCTGGTGCTGCAGCTCCCAACTATAGTCCCCAAAAAATATGAACCTTGGTGTTCTTGTATTGGATAGGCCCTTTAGATTTGGCTCTGCAGAGGATAACCTCCTTGTCCACGTACCTCAGTTATTTTCTCAGACAATGCTGTGACTTGTCTCCAGCTTTCGATGGTGGGCCCGCCCAATTTGCACATTCAATTTCTAAACTAGAGGCCTGGTCTGGAAGCTCTAAGTGATCAATGAGCCATTTGTGTGGTTCTATTTCTGGATTGCACCCTTCTATTCCTGCCGGGAGGCCGACTATTCAGAGATTGGAGCATCTTGACCAATTTTCCTGGTCATCCACTCCCGCTGTGAGTTCCTCCATCATCTTTTTCAGGTAATTTCTTTCATTTGTGATAGCCTGTGAGGTGCTTTCCAGATCACTGACCCAGTGTTCCAACTCAGATATATGTGACATGTGAGATGTAGAAGTTTCAGACAGGCCAGTAACCATGCTTTGTAAATGGGTAATCTGTGCCATTATATTTGTAAAACCAGCCTTCATTTCCTGCTGCATTAGAGCGAGAGTTGCAGGGACACCTGCGAGGGAGAGCTGAAGTTCCGACATCTTGAGGGTTGAGGAGATAACAGAGTCAGTGGCCTGGAGGACCCAAAAGCTAGTGTAGGCCTCCAATCTCCAGCAGGACTCCCCCTACCTTGATGCTGGTCCAAATTTCAGTTTAGCCTGGCAATTTTTAGATTTGCTGAAAGTCGTGAATGATAGGTTGCCCCAATCTAGTTTTTTACTCACTTCGCTTAATTTAGGAGGCCTTTTAGATACTTTCAAGGGTAGTGCCTGCAGGAGCTGGCTAGAAAACGTCCATCATGATCAGAAGCTAGCCACACACCCCCCAGAGTGCAATACTTACAGAATTAAGAAATTAAAAATATAAAATAAGTGTTAATTGTTAAATATGAATTTATACATTAAGATATTTATAAATGTTATATAATTTAATATAGAAAATAAGTCCCTTAAACAAATCTTTTGAACAAAACATCAGGACAGGATTAAAGTATTTTTGAGTATTATGTTGGGAGACTTTGATTTGTTCTTTAAAGGAAAAGAAGCTGCCTCCCCCATCCCCTTATCTTTCAATGCCGTGATCTGACAGGGGCAGCATGCAAAGTTAAATGAACTAGTATGCAGTTTCCTATGGGACCTTTTGAATTGTTGAAACAATGGAAATGAAATGCTGAAAAAAGGAGACCACTGGGCTGACATAGATGACCAGAAAACCCAGATCCTGAATGAATACTTTTACTCAGTTTTTATGGTGGAAAAAAGTGGCCCTCTCTTGAACTGCTACATACAGGCTGAAGAAGAGTTGACAGTGACCAAGGATACTCTTCTGGAGGAAAATGATACTAATGGGGTTATTGGGGTTAAGAGTAGATAAATTACCTTGGCCACCTGGACTGCACCCCTTGGTATGAGATGAACTGGCTTGTGCACTGGCACAGCCAGTGGCCAACCTGACTAACTGTTCCCTGGATATAGGGGAGGTCCCAAGTGACTGGAGAGTGGAAGATATTAGCCCCAAAACAACAAATTACAGGTGTGAAACAAGATTTCTATAACTGAGTATTTATTCACAAACCTTAATATAATGCAGGCTAATGCTTCTGTGCTTCAGTGTACCCTGCCTCTTCCTCAGGGAGTTCCTTAAGAGGCAGGGAGACTTGAAGCTCAGCAGCATTAGCTTGTATTACACTGAGGTGTGTTAATAAATACTCAGTAACAGAGATCTTGGTTTGCACCTGTAATTTTTTTTTTTTTTTTACCAGTGCCTATCTATACCGGCTCACTGACGTAGCAGTAGCTCTACTGCTTGTGGCACCAATAACCAGAGTTTGGCAGTGATCTTTGGAATTTGGAAGGTCAGTTGGGGGAGGAGGATCAGGCATTCAAAGGTCTGCTCTTCTCCTCCATGAGGGAGGATTTGCAAAGCCTGTCATTCAATGGAAGGTGGGTAAAGGCAGCTGAGACTGCCAGAGCAAGGAGGGGGGAGTGGCCATGGCACGTGTTGATGCATGTCATGAAGGAGCCCATGGTGTGCATCATGATGTCACAACATGCCACGCCCCTCAAGAGAACTAAGGTGGAAAACATCTTGGCTGGCAGGATGACCACTGATCCCTCACAGGCCCCACATCGGTGACCTGGAGCTGCCCAAACTGGATCCATGTCTGACAGATTGAGGAGGACACCCCACCACCTTACCATGGGAAAGCCATGGGGCTATCAAGCAGTTTTGTTTAGAAGAAGCGGGGTGATGGGCTGTGGGGTGGTGGGAAAGAGGCCAGCCAGGGAGGGAAGAAAAAAACACAAATAAGTGTCGTAGACATTGCAGAATCAGATACAGATCAAACCTCTTTGTAGTCTGCAGTGTGGTGTTCATGTGGCAGTCATTATCCACCTGCACAAGAGCAGAGATGGGTGACCTGGGGAACTAGAGAATTGTAAGTCTAATATCCATTTGGGTATGCTTCTGAAGTACATAATGAGACAGCAGCTGGTAGAATTCCTGGAGATGCCGGGACTCCAAGACACATGGTAGCATGGGTTTGTGTGAGAAAGATCTTGTCAAACAAACCTCATTTTATTCTTCAATGGAGTATCACAGGAACTGGACAAGTGAAGGGCCCTTAATGTCTTGTACTTGGTCTTCAGTAAGGCTTCTGACTCACTGATCCACAATCAGTTAGTAAGAAAACTGAGGGACACAGGTGTAATTGACACAACGACAAGGGGAGCAAGCAAGTGGCTTTGGGACGTGACTCAGGATGATCATTACTTGATGTTAAGTTGGGAGTGAGAAGGGTGAGATGTAACATACCGCAGGGGTCAGTCCTTGGGCAGCATTTGATTCAGACCAAACCCCTTTGCAGTGCAAAGTGTTGTATTCATGTGGCAGACATTATCCCCCTGCAAAAGAGCAAAGATAGGGGGATCTGGGGAACTACAGGCTTGTAAGTCTAACATCCATTCTGGGTATTCTGAAGTATATAATGAAAAGGAACTCATAAGGTACAACTAATTATGGAACATGATTTTTCTGGTGCCATGGATGCCATTGCACTCTTCTTAGATGCGAAAAATCATTTGACATGATTAAATGGAAGTATATATTAGGTGTATTATCTTATACGTTTTTTTCCCTAATCATATATAAGTATTACAGCAGCATTATACGATTCTCCAATGGTGCAAATTAAGACCAATGAAAGACTTACAAGCACATTCATTAAAGGTAGAGGTGTGTGGCAATGCTGCCTTCTCTCTCCTTCACTGTTTATACTGTGTACAGAGTTTTCTTTTTTTGTCTAAAATCAGAAATAACAATAACATCAAGGGAATTTTTGTGTGGAAGCCAGAACAAATTTTAAATGCATATGCAGATGATGTTATCTTAATGCTAACAAATCTAATACATAGTTTAAAGGAAGTGTTAAAAGAAATTGAAATATTGGGCTCGATTTTCAAAGAGTACATAGATTGCCACAATTTGCAGTGATCTAGGGCTGCAGCAAACTCAGGGTGCATCAGGAACACTGCATCCAATTTTGTAACATCAGGGGACCCTGCACCAAAAACCCAGGAGTCAATGCACCCCAGACTAGTGCTGAACATATGGTACACCTGTGGGAAGTGCTGCAGTGATCCAGCCTCCCCACCTACAAAACACTAGAGAGATCAGGATGGTGGGGGTTTGGTGGTGAAACTACTGGACAGGAGGGGTTAGGGGGCAGAAGGAGCATGAGAGGTGTCTTATTGGGAGTCGGGGAGACAGCAGGCAAGAAAGGAATTGCTGTGGTACCCAGTGTGTGCATATGCCTTTGCATTTAATATGATAATATCCATCACTTTGTGTAGATTACTACAAAGTACTGTATCACATCATTGTACTGTACATACATTATTAGACAGTACAACTGCAACACATTGATGTTGGGGCAAATGCAACTTCTGAATGGCATTATATTGAAATGTAATAACTGGGGGGCATTTTATCTTATAGGAGAAGTGGGTTATAATTCATCATTATTACCAATAAGTTATAACGGTGAACATGCACCACCTTCTCCTCAGCTCTACTTATGCTCGCTCACTGGCTACACTCGCTCAATTCCCTCGCATAGCTCTCTCACATTATTTCACTCAGTGTTTTTGCTGTCAGTAAAATAAAGAGCAGTCATACAAAAATATGGAGCCCTCACCTAATGTTTTCCAGTAATTAAAAAAAAGCAATTTCACCCCTTCTCACTCGCTACTGTTTCCATACAAGCAGCTGTGAACCTTGACCCCAAGCTAATTTACATATCGCCACGACAACAACGACCTGGGCATCAGAAACATTATTTTGAACATACTATAAACTACAACATTTTAACAGTTTTTAAACATGCCTGCATAAAAGTAAAGGTGTACAACTGTGTTATGGTCTGAATTTAGTTTCCTGAAGATGTAATAGCTGCCTGGGGGGGTTTCAGTGTAGGAACGAAGCCACTCCCATTCCGATACTATCTAACTTAAAGCAATCTATGTTTTGCCAATTTTAAGTTTTAAAAACTTGCTAAACCAGACAAATACGCCTTTTGAAACATTATACCCCTATTCACTTGCTTTATTATCCTGCCACATGCTATAACAAATAAATAAAAAAAAACACTTAAAACAATTTGTTTTAATGGAATCTGGATGGAGAAAAAATGTCCCCCAGCAATTACACATAACAATGCATGGGGGTGAGTGCATAAATGAGAAATTATGTGCACCCTCAGTTTGGGATGTTCAAATAAACCCCTCAAGCTTCACCCTAGGGATTTATGTAGCATCCCACATCTCGGATGCACAAAATTTCTCATTATGCACTCGCCCCATGTATTATTGTTATATGTAACACAGCAGACCACACAACTGTTCCATTATCATGGTCTGTATAACTGGACAGCGGTGTGGTCTGCTGTGTTACATTTCAATATGATGTCATTTGGAAATTGCACTTGCTCCTAAGTAGATGTGTTGCATTTGTATTGTCTAATAATGAGTACATACTACAATGGCATGGTACAGTACTTTGTCGTAATCTACATGAACAGATGAATATTACCATATTAAATACAAAGGCATATGCACCCCAACAGGTGCTACAGGAATCACTTCCCTGCTTGCTGTCTCTCCAACTCCCCTCTAACCACCCCCCATGCCCCTTCTGCCCCCTGACCCCAAATTTAGATCCTCCCAACTCTCCACAATGTGCGGCACTGACGCAAGGTGCTTAAACCATCTCCTGGCTGGTCTAAGTTGAGCCCCTTGCTGCATCCATGATAGGGCTTACAAAATACCCAAAAAGGGGGATGTTGCAGCCCCACCATGATGCAATCCCCCTTGTGATCTGAAGCACTCTGATTTGGGTTGCAAGGGTGGTGCAGTCCCACTTTGGCACAGTGGTTCCCCTCTTTTCAATGCAGACCACTTTTGAAAATAGGGAATGCTTCATCTTGTGATGCAAGGTGCCACTTGTTTAATTTATGATGGATGCAGGCACCTTGCATTATTCCTCAGGCTTTGAAAATGTAGCCCATAGTCTAAGATCTCAGGCTACAGTTTAAATATAGGAAAATCAGAGTTATTAGCAACATAGATATCTGCAACCCAAGCTATTAACACTCTTTTTTTCTGGTGGAACATAAAAGACAAAAATTTGAATACCTAGGTATAAATTTAGCATTACCAGGTAATGATATATTTCATCATAACCATAAGATATTAATTATGAAAATAAAAAAAAAAATCACAGACCTGGATTAAAATGAAAATGTCACTGTGTGGAAAAATACAATAGGTTAAAATGTGCATAGTGCCTTTAATATTTTATACTTTACAGGCAACGATTACCTCAATACCAAAACATTGGTTTACACAAATGAAAAAAGACTATACAATATTTCATCTGGTATTATAGTAAACCCAGACTAGCTTGGTTGTGGCTATGCTTGTAAAAAGGACAAGGTGGTTTGGCATGCACAGGTACTGAACAATCTTTACTATACATTCACAGTTAAAACAGTGTTAAACTGGGCATATGAAAATAAAAAGACAGGAAATAGTTTGGAGAATGCTTTGTTAGAATATCTAAAGAAAAAGATAGTATCTATACAGTCATTGTGCTTTTGCCCAAGAATGTTTATTAATTAAAAAAGTAGCATAATAAAAAAATCTGGAAAAAGTAATATTAGAATACTGGAAAAGAGTGACTACTGATCCAAGAAAAGTTACATAATATCATCTGGCATAATCCTATATTTCTAATCAACAATACATTTTAAAAAAAATGGTCTAGGGAAGGAGTACTGATGTGGACACATTTAACAGAACATAGGAAAATAAAATCATGGCAGGAACATATTGTACATTATTTATTACCAAAATCAGAATTTTATAGGAATGTGCAAATGGTATGGGACCCGGATGGAATCAAACTGTGGCCCCAGGTCCCCATGGCTGCCCAGTGCTGGTGCTCCAGCCACTCCAGCACGGGAGCTGCTCGATTATTTCATGAATGTGCCAGTCTCTGGCCCGGGCCATGCCTGAAAATGTCTTCAGCTCAGTGCACCAACACAGTTAACTGAATAAATAAATAAATCTGCATTCCTAAATTTAACAGAGAAGAAAGATCTCAATCAAAAAAGAAATGTCAGTATTGGCTATAACAGTGATGGCTACAAGATGTCTTATTTTAAAATATTGGAAAGTGGATAACACTGCTAAACTGTTTCCAATAAAAGTATGGAAAGCATATTTTCTAGATACATTATATTATGTAAACAACTTCAAAAGCAGTGACCAAACAAAAATGCCATATATGATTAATGTGAAGGACTGGAAGATAGACTTGTTTTTCCAGAAATATGTATAATATTTTAATTCATAGAAACATTTTCTTATTAAGTTCCTAGGATGTACATCAGATACTTATTGCCAAAAATAAATGTTTCCTCCACAAATGTAGTAATATTTATGGATATTTATTGCTATTATCTGAAGATCTATTCTGAAGTTTGCTTTGAATCCAACAGTGAAAGTAGATTTTTTTTGTATCTGGCCATTACTGACAACCTTAATAAATTGTTTATTGAAAACAAAATGTATTGTCTGAACATGTAACTCTTTTAATTGGGGACGTCCATATTAAAATGTGAGCAGCTTTATATTTATGTACGTGTTCTTTCTCAAGGTGATGTTATGAAGATGAAAGGCACACATCCCTCTCAGATAAAAAGGTCAAGAGAGCTGGAAAAAGACTTCAATAGCAATTAGAAATATTGTTGCCCTCTAAGAATATACTCCTTCTGGATCATGGATTCAGAAGGGTCCACTAGACACCAGGGAATTAAAACAAAAATATGAGGCATGGGTTCAGGAGGCGGGAGGGACCACTAGCCACCAATGAATATTCTTTTATAGCAAATTTCTCATTTCCTTTGCTTGCTTTTTTTTTGTTTGATTTTTTAAGTGCAATCTGCACTTAAAAAAAATGAAGAGCAAAGCGAAGTCACAATTGTCAAATTTGCTATAAAAGAGTATTCTGTAAAAAACATCAGGCACCAGGATACTATAGTGGTGCACAATCAAAGCCACATAGAAAAAAAGAGAAAATATTTGCACCCACCATTAGTCATGGATACTAAAATGGTGATCAAACTATAAAACCATTTTATTTATTAAAAGTGCAGCACAAAACATCTATATTCAGCATACAAACACAAGGAGACTAACACTCTAAAAGAGGAAAACTTTGTGAAATGAACTGCAAGGTGGATTTGGGGACTTTGCAGGAAATTTTCTCATGAAGTAAAACTTTTTTGCATCTCTACGCAGTTACTATATAGAACTTGAACATCACAAACCTATCTTTTTGGCAAAGAGTTTCATATTTTTTATCAAAGCAAGCCTTTTAAAAGGAAACATTGGCTTTCAAACCTTGAGCTTTCATCCAGTACCTATGCTATGACCATCATTTCATCTTTCCATTTGATGGCTCAAAATTAATCTTGCTATTGACACAGCCCTCATGTATAAGTGCCTATTGCTATTAGAAAAAGCTATTGGTGGAGTTCCCATCCACACAATTCTTCACAGCATGAAACATTCTGTTGAGTTCCTTTTGGGCAGATCATTTCAGTCTACAGACCTCAAACTCCAGTAGTGAGCAGAAGTGGGACATGGTTCTAATTCCATGTTTCTGTTCCAGTTCAAACATATACATATGCTATGCTATGAATGTGCTTCACTTGAACCTGATCTGGTGGCTCAATCATTTACACAGCCGGTCTCACCTCACTGCCTCCATCTGTGGAATCCTACAGTCACTGCCTACAAGACAGATTGCTCCTGACACATCTCTTTCTCAGACCTACCTCTGAATCATTCTCACTACTTTCCCAGTATGGTATGATGAACTATGCTGGTTTTCATGGTGCAGCACTGTTTTCCTGCCTAAACCTGCTTCACCTTTTTCTGGAGGATACCATCTCCCATGTTCTCTGCATATTTGTATGAATATCATGACTCTCCTGATCTGTGACATGCATGTTTCTGCTCCAGGATCCAGGAACAGATTTCTACCATTATTAAATGGCTGCTGACTTTGCCCCGCCTCCTACCATCTGCCCACTTGCCTGTTTGGTGGGCCTGCTCCATCCACTGCTGTTGGATGCTCTGCTCCTTGATTCCAGTCTCTTCCATCAACCTACCCAATTCTGTCCTTCTGACAGTCTCCTTCCCCAGATCTGCCTAGAGGGGCATCAAGTGAAGGTGGGATAGCTTGTCTGCCAGGGTTGGGAGCCCATTCCTCATTTTATTTTCTACCATCGTTCCTTCATTCTGCAGTCTCTGTCACTAGCTCTGCCTTGAGGGGTATCGAGCATAGGTGGACCTTCCCTGTCTGCCAGGGGTGGGAACCTATTCCTCATATTCAGTTACTACCATCATTCTATCATTCTGCAGTCTCCATCCTTAGCTCTGCCAAGAGGGATGTTGAGCATAGGTAAACTTTTCCATGTCTGCCAGAAATGGGAGCCTGTTCCTCATTTCAGTTCCTATCATTATTCCATCATTCTGCAGTCTCTGTCTCTAGCTCTGTCTAAAGGGGTTTCAAGTGAAGGAGGACCTTCCCTGCCTGCTGGGGCTGGGACCCTGTTCCTGGTATCCCATTCATCCCTTCCTTCCATCAGATACCATCCTTACGTGGTCTCCATCACTGAATCCATGTCACCAGATATTGCTGTATATGTGCAGTGTCTCTGCTTAATTTCAGTGCCATCTGTTTCCATTCCATACTGCATTCTGCCACTTTATACCTCAAGTCTCATCCTGTTTCTTTCCTTCATCAGCACCTGGACTGTTTGTCCTTTGCAATTGCCCTCCATTATCAAGTCTTCTGTTCTGCTTTACCCACTCAGGTTATTCAACTGCCAGATTCTTCGTCCTCAGCCTCTTCCATACTGACTGCCTTCAGGACCTCCTTGCTCTGCCTGCCTTCCAGTTTCATCCCAACTGCAATGCTGGATCCTGCTGCCAGTTCTCTCCCAATTTGCTTTCTGCCTGGATCATTCCTGGATCTGGTTGACATCTCCTTCCTCGCCATTGGATCTGACCTGAATCTTGCCTCCTGGACATTCTGTCTGCTGGTCAAATCTTTGACTCCATGGTCATCCTGCTCCCCAGGGATCATTTCCTGTTTCTTCCTCAATAGTCTTCTTCACTGCTGTGCGATGCTTCATAGTAGCATCATGGTGCCACCCTTTTTTCATCTGCTTCATGACCCTGAGCTTAGGCACCTTCATTCTGTGCTCTCTTTTGGGGCTTTTTCAAGTGCACCAGCATCTAGCTCTCAACCATTCATTTGATTGTGCTACCTCAGTCCATTGCTCATTCAGATATTTATTATGTCTCATGCTCCCGGTACTCCATCATAACTTCATCTATGTCTCAGGATTACAGCACTCATCTATCCATTCATCTATATCTCCAGCATCCAGGTCTCAATCATCTATATGATTACATCTATAACCTCCAGTACTCAATGATCTACTTGATGACATCTCCAGCATCCAATATTCATTCATCACAGTGCTTACATCTTCTGCCTCTAGCACTCAATCATCATTGGATTACATATCATTATTCATCCACCTTAGAATCCCTACATGATTGGCACCATCACTCCTGTCCAATACTTCAATGATAATCCATTGCTCTCACAGAAAAAAATTCTGGTCAGTGACATTCTTTGACCCACATGGCACCTCCCTATAAATCCAACAGACTAAGTCTTGGCATCTTCCAGGAATTGTGCCTTAAGAAAAAGCACATCTTTTGACTAACTCCTCAGACTCATTCCTCAGAAACTTTACTGAATTCAGACCCATGGAAGCCTCTTCCTCCTGACATTCTCCTCTAAAGCAACCTAAACAGAGTCCTCTTTGAACCTAATCCCCAGCACCAGAAACTTGAACTTACTTCCATCTCAGAACACTCAAACTCCACTATACATGTTACTCAATCTGTCCTGAAAAATGCTCACCTGAGCTGTCTGTTGCAATGTAATGAATGTAATAACAAATGCTAATTTTATTGCCTGTATACAATCTTCTTGTTACAACATTTGACATGGAACCTTTGCAAATGAGCACATAGCTCAAAGGTATTCTGATGTACAACTAAATAAATAAATAAATAAAATACCCATACTTCTTCTGTGGAAGATCTTCATATCTTACCCCTCAGCACTTGCTCCAACAGTTTTGAAATCCTCCTTCAATATCCATGTAATGGCAGCAGCTCAGCAGACTGGCCCTGTCATTACACGCGTACCTTCCTGGAATAGCCATCTTGTGTACTTCAGTGACTCTCTTTTACATTTACTATCTCATCATTAAGCACCATGTTCCTCCAAAGCATAGCTATCCTGCTAACCTTGATTAAATCCCAATTAAACTGCTCCTAAGCCTCCGGACATCGTAATGCTTCATGAAATCATCTACATCTCCTCTTCAGAATTCTCCAAGCATGCCAGTCACTTCCCTAAGGGTCTTTTGATCCCATTAGACTGCATATATCCATACTCATATTCATCCTAGCGAATACCATCTCCAAAGGAAAGTCTCACTTTAGACCATTAGACCCCTCATCCACAACAGACTAGGTCATCCATTACCACAAGTTTCTCACCTCTTCAGGTCTACATCAGTCTATGAAGTCATCCCATTTCAGCAGTTATACTACTCCGACATCGGATCCTCAATGACTCATCTGTCAGAAAAATAGCTATAACCCCTTCATTTTCTATGCTTTACAACAATATGTCTTACCTTAATTACTGACATGTCAATACCACACAGTCCATCACAGCTCATACCACTGATCTATCAAATACTAACAACTGGATTTTTTTAGCTCAGCAGCAAGCCGCAATTCCCAATCAAATCAATCAAAAACAAAGAAGAAGATAAGGAGAGTCACAAGGGCCAAGGGTAAGCAATCCAGCTACCAGATGCTCAGGTCTCAATACAGCAGGGAGAACTTGAGTATTGTGAACTTGTCCAAAAGGATTTTAAATATCCCCCAGAAACAAGTACTGGAAATGGGATTATCCTTTGTTCCCACACTGCAAATAACATAGCATCGATCTTGTCAAGTTTTTCAGAAAAATAAAGCTCCAGGACTTTTACAGGGGAGATGCAGCATCTCATGAATTTATCTCGGCCGCAGAAGAAGGAAGTTCAGCTTCAGATGACTTAGATGTGCCTGATCTTTCTCAAATGCAGGAAAGTATAACACTTGATGGTTTGAATGAATTATTTCTAGAAGCAAGAAATAATGAACCTGCCTTAGATAATACAAATGAACTTAAAGAGACTGTAGTTCATCCTGATATCAACATATGGGATGAATGAAAGGGATTGCTTAAGCAGCAATCTAAATTTTGTCTGAGAACATCAAATATCAATATTATGGTATTTGAAAAGAATATGTCCTGAGAGGTTAATGCAGTACTAGAAACTCTGAAAAATGAAAAGATCTGGTATAATCTAAGTCGGCAACACAGAGCCGTGCTGAAACAAATACAAGAGTGGGATGATGAGATTATCAAGTCAGCTGATAAAGGTAGCAATATTGTTCTTATGGATACCCCTAAATATGTGAATATGGTAAACAACATACTTAATGACTACTCAAGATACAGAAAATTAAAAGGGAACCCTGCAAGTAAATTTAAAGCTGAATTACATGAATTACTGAGTGAAGCTAGAACATCATGGGTTATAAGAAGTAGCAAATTTGATTTTCTAATGACAAGTAGACCCTCGGACTTTGCATTGTACAGTATCCATTGCCAAAAATTCACAAAGATACAGTCTCGACTCCAGGTCATCCCATAGTCTTGGGAGTGGGATCCCTAACTAACAATTTGTTGGTATTTGCAGATTTTTTCTTAAAAAAGGAAGTGTGCAAGCTATGATCCCACCTCCGGGATTCCAATGTCCTCCTGTCCAAACTACACAATTTCATTTGGCAAGCAAATTACACCTGGATTTCAGTTGATATTGAACAGTTATACTCCTCTATGCTGATAGAATTGCAGCTTGCAAATATTTTTTAGAGAGAAGTTCAGTGCCAAATCCAACAAAACTGTTGGTGGAGAGTATTGATTTTATTTTAAAACATAACTCATTTGAATTTGGTGGTGAATATTTCTATCAGATTTTAGGAACAGCAATGGGGACCAGTATGGCCCCCTCTTATGCCAACCTTACATTAGGTATGTGGGAATTGGAGGTGGTTTACTTAGAGGACTTCCCGCACGCAGATGACATCATCATTTGGTTTTGCTTTATTGATGATGTCATCTGTGTATGGGGGGCAGGTGAGGCAAGAATACCAGGATTTATTGAATGGTTAAATTCAAGTAGATTGGGACTGAGAGTTACACATAAAGTTGGAAAAAATATTATGCCTTTTCTGAATGTGATGTTAGAAGTTAAAGATGGACAGTGTGTTACTACTAGGAACTTTAGCAATGAAACAGCATGTAACTCATATTTGCACTTCAAGAGCTCACACCTAAAAAAAATAAAAAAATGCATCCAATTTAGCCAATTGCTGCATTTAAGAAGGAACTGCAGCACAATGGAGGATTTTCAGATAGTGTCTGATGTATGATTAAACATTTTCAGGAATGCAGATATAGTGTGAAGCTCTTGCATGATGCAAGGGAGAAAGCAAAAAAAAATAGAGAAAATATATTTTAAATGTAAAAGAAAAAGTAGTTGAACAACAGCAGGAACCAATCACATTAAGCACAGAGCACAATGTAATTTCAAGAAAAATTGATTCTATTATTCACAAGTATTGGCCCATTATGGTAAATGATGATAAATCAAAAGAGGTATTTGGGGAGAAACCACACATTTTGTTCAGAAGAGCCAGAAATTTAAAGATTTTGTTGTACATGGTAAGTTTATTTCTAGCCCAGAATCTGTTAGTCGCATGTGGGTACCCTCTCCACTGAAAGGGTTTAAAAAATGTGAAACCTGTAATATTTGCCAGTATGTGAATGAGACTGAGGCATTCATTCATCCCATAACAACCAGGAGATATGTGATCAACTAATGCATCACATGCCATACAACTTATGTAGTTTATGTACGGTATTAATATGTCCATGTGATCTACTGTATGTAGGGATGATGAAACATCCCCTAAAAAATGCATACAGGAACATATCAGAAATAAAGTCAGTGTGAATTTTAACAGTCCGGTTGGGGTGCATTTTTTCAATAACTATAATGGGGACCCCAAGGGTTTAAGGTTTTGTGGATTAGAATGTGATAGAAATGCAAAAAGGAAAAAATGTAACAGTAAAAGAAAAACTGTTACAACTAGAAACAACATGGATTTGGCAGCTGGAATGCCTTAAACCAAAGGGTCTGAATGATGTATTAGACTTAAAGCCATACTTGTGATGGTCTAAGTAGTAAATAATTTGTACTGAATGTATGCATTGTGTGTATTTAAGTGTGAATATGTTTATATAAATATGATGAAAATGTTTTTTTCAAAGAATTTCTTTTAAACTTTAGTGCTCAAATATAAGTAACAAAAATGTAATAGACATATTAGGTAAAGGAGAAAGTAGGATCTAAAGTTCATAAGTTCATAAGTTTAAATAATATTGTCACAGTAATTGTGCATAAATTTGATTGCAAAAATCATGTGACAAATGATAAATAGTTTGTTAACTGGCCGCTTTTATGGTTGTATTGCACTGTAGTAAAAATCAAGAACACAGCAGTGAAGCCTCCCATTGGCCAGAGTCTCACAGCTATTCTAGAACTGAAGCTCCTGTAATCTCCCCGGGTCTAGTGGCTCTGTGTAATTTTTGAACTGTATTTTCCTCCTGCCCACCCACCCCAACCCAGCCTCTATTAAATGTGCTACAACTCCTCCCTCTTTCCTACCCTCACTACTTGATCGGCTTCCTACCCCAACTGGGTTTCTGGTTTAAAGGCACACTACTCCTTACCTTCTTTTCACTTCCTGCTCCTTCTTATCCTCCAGTCTTGTGACTCACAGATCAGTACTGCCTCCTCGAGCTACTAAATAACAAGCTTCTGCTGGCTTACCTCTACCTTTCCTGTTTAGACCCCACTCACTGCCAACTCCCCCAACTCAAATTACAAACACTGGACCAGGATCCCAATGGTATTAAGGCCTGACCTCCTGTACTTATTCTCCAATATGTTCACCCTGTTTCTTACACTCTTTGTAATACTCCTGAATGGTGGCCCTGACAACCATCTGGGAGCACCCTACTCTCTCATTCCACAATGAGACTGCATAAAAGCAGATGCACTGCTGAAATTAAGAGCAGATACCTTACCAATGGATGAGCACCCTGGGGCTGCTGTGCCCCTAGATTTGCTGGTGGTGGCAGAACACGCAACCGGCTCAAGGCTACAATGCATTGTGCCTCCCACCTCCTGCTGCCCACATGTAAACTGCCCTACCAAGGTAAACAAAAACCATGCTAAGGTAAATCCACTACCACTGTCCATTTAACAACTCAGAAAGCTATCCTGCTTCTGCTCCTGCTATCCGGCAATGTGCATCCAAATCCTAGACCACAAAATTCTCCTGGGACTGGTGACTGCAAGTCTAGGGGCCTTAAAATAGCAGCAATGAATGTTTGCAGCCTTCTTGTCAAACTTGTACAACTCCAGGCATGGGCTTCCCTTCTCTTGCTGGACATCATTTATCTCATGGGGACCTGGCTAACAGTCAAAACAAAGAACCCAGAAGTTGCACTCCCAGGATATCAAACCTTCTGAATTGATAGACTTATCAAGAGGGGTGGCTGCTGCCTCATCTATATTAAATATACTCTCTATGGTATTATGCTCCCCATAATAGCTAGAGCAGAAGACCTTGAACTACTAGCAGTTAAAATCCAATGTGGCCAGAATAGTAAATCCCTAGTTGTCACCTCCATTTACCTTCCACCAAAATGGCCAGTGGGGCCTACAAAGTGTTGGATGCCCAGACCCCCTCAGCAAGGTCCATGAACTCATCATCACTGGAGATTTTAATATCAACTGGCTCAGTAATGAGACAATCTACCTAAGGGACACCGTAGCCAGTCTGTACCTCATGCAGCTAGTCACGGAATCCACAAGGAGAAATTACAAGTCGGGCAATAACACCCCATTGACTGGATACTCTAACTCCCACCAGGATAACTGAGGTAACAGTACAGCTGGATACCTTGAGTGATCACTCCCCAATTACTCTTAGGTAGGCCAATAAACACAAGAAACCTCCTCTTATCATGGTTGAAAGTAGGGTCCTCAGGCTAGGACTGCTGGGACCTTTCAAAACTGCTCTGGCATATTTTGATTGGTCACCCATAGATGTGATGCCTGATCTCGACCCAGCCCTGAATTTCTTCATTGACAGTTTCAACACTATTTGTAACAAATTTGTCCTGCTCAGAAAAGGAAAGCACTGGGATATGACAACGGTTGGATCACTGGTGAGCGTCTTGTGCTTATGAAGGAGAGGGATAACCTCTGGACAAAGGCCAGGTCCTCCAGGAAAAAAAAAAATGACTACCAGACCTACAGGGCTCTAGAAACAGGTGCATGCATTTCATTAGGCAAGACAAGACAAATTAACATAAGGAGCAGCTGTATAAGTTTAAGGTTCTGGGAGAATATAAAAAATCTCCTTGGAAAGAAGCAGAAGATGCACCCTCAGTTGCTCAACATAAATGGATTAATCATTGCGGACCCTCAGACCACAGCTGAGTCATTAATGCCTCATTCGCAGACCTTAGCTCTGTTCTTCCACCCGACTATCTGAAGGCAGAGTATGGTCAACTGAGTAGCAAACCAACAATGATAAGCCACCCTAATTTCTACTTCAAGCAGGTAACCACCAAGTAGACAAGGTCCTATGTTAAGAATGCCCTTGGCAAAAACCAGGATGGGAAACAATGGGGTTGATATGAAGCTGCTAGCACTTGTCCTTGATGAGCTTATTGTACCTAGCTCCAAACTTTTTAACAAATCCCTCTCACTTGTCAAATTCCCCATGGTCTGGAACTTATAACACCAGTGTTTAAGAGTGGGGAGAGGTCAAACATTGTTAACTATAAGCCCATTTCAATACTCTCCCCACTATCCAAAGCACTGAAAAGGATTGTCATAGATCAAATAACTGACTACCTCCATAAGTACCAACTTCAGTACCCCCAGCAACATGGTTTTTGTAAGAACCATAGCACTGCTACCGCTCTGGTCGAATACTCTGACTCCATGCACCTGCCCTTGACGAAGGCAAATTAATTGGGCCAGTCTTTATGGATTTAACGAAGGCCTTCAACACAGTTAACCACCAACTCCTCCTCCTAGCACAACTTAAAAACTTGGGGGTGGCCTCAAATGCAGTATCTTGGTACCAAGACTACCTGTCCCTTAGATTCCAGAAAGTCAAAATTGGCCAAGTCATGTCAGATGCTAAGGAAGTGTCTCTGCATGTTCCCCAAGGGTCAATTCTGAGAGCCCTGCTGTTTAGCCTTTTTTTAATGATCTTCCCAATGTGTGTGATTCAATGCAATGCAATTCAATGCAAAGAAGTGCAAGATAATGCATATGGGGCACAAAAACCCTGGCACAATATATCAGTTGGGGGGTGAGGATATAGCATGCATCAAGCAGGAAAGGGATCTTGGGGTTATCATCTCAGATGACCTCAAGGTAGGGAAACAGTGTGACAAGGCAGCAGGTAAAGCAAATAGGATGCTGGGATGTATAGGCAGGGGCATCACCAGCAGGAAAAGGGAGGTCATAATTCCGCTATACAAGACACTAGTGAGGCCCCACCTGAGTACAGTGTACAGTTCTGGAGACCATACCTACGTAAGGACATAGACAGGGTAGAGAAGGTTCAGAGGAGGGCAACAAAGATGGTGCATGGATTTGCATCACAAGTCCTATGAAGACAGGTTGAAGGAACTGAACATGTACTCCCTGGAGGAGAGAAGGGAGAGGGATATGATAGAGACATACAAGTATCTTACAGGGAGGAACAGGGTGCAGGAAAACACTATTTTTAAGCGAAAAGATGTTCCAGGACTAGAGGGCATGGGATGAAGTTGGAGGAGGACGATTCAGAGGAAACATAAGAAAGAATTTCTTTACAGAATGGGTGGTGGACAAGTGGAACACCCTGCCAGAGGAAGTGGTGGGGGCTGGAAACAATCCCGCGGGATTTAAGAATGCATGGGATAGACATAAAGGAATTCTGGAGGTCAGGGGTAAGGGGCAACAGACTTCTAGGAAAACAAACTGAACTTACAAGCTCAAATGGGCAGACTGGGTGGGCCATAGTCCCTTATCTGCCGACACTGTCTATGTATCTATGTATCTATGTGATAGTAAAATCATTCTGTGCACAGATGATGCTGTTCTCATCAGCAGTAACCACCACATTGAACATCTGGAACAGGAACTACAGACCTCCTTCCATAAGCCTGAGGACTGGCTGAGTGCACATAAGCTTCTGCTTAATTATAGAAAAACTAAGACCATGCTGCTATCCAGCCCACAACTTAAGAGGAGATTCCCTGTCCTATCCATCAACAGCAAAGCTAAGGCCTCGTGGAACAGGTACACTCATTTAAGTATCTGGGGGTCACCATTGATGACACACTCTCTTAAGCACAGCATATTGATATGGTGTTCAAGGCTGTAAATTCCAAGTTAGGAGTCTTATATAGACACTGGAAAAACCTCACACGTGATGCCCTTCATCTCTCTATCTCAAGCTTGATTTTATCCATCATAGACTATGGGCTAGTGGCCTATGGATCAACTACGGATACCACATTAAAGCGAGTGGTAACTGCCCTTAACAAGGCATGTAGGCTAGCCACTGATGCTGACCATTTCACTCACATCTGCTCTCTGTACACTCAGGCTAACTGGCTGTCCCTGGAGCACAGAATAAAATTCCAAACCTGTCTTCTCAGCAACAAGGCAGTTCTGGGCACAGCCCCCTCCCCCCTCCCCCCCCCCAACTGCATCACCAAACTTTTCTCCCAAGCTGGCTCAAAATATGGAACCAGAGGTAGAGTGTCAGGTGCGCTCGCTGACCCATTCCACAGAACTGCACTTGGTCAATGAGTCTTCATGTAAAAAGCCCCTCTGTGTTTCAATGAATGCTTGGAAATCACAAGCAGAACTGCAAGCCTTTAAGACTAAACTTTGACAATATCTCTTCTCCAGGAACAACTGTGATTGACCCTGGGGCACTTAATATCCCTTGCTACATGGACACACCACTAAGCAGACCTGCTCTTCACTGTACACCCCCTTTTGTTGTTATCCTCCTGCACCACCCCATCTCTCTCCCCGGCTTACTGCAATGTCATCCACTCCCTCTTTTTTCCTACCTACCTACCTTACAACCCTCCTCTCACTCCTTCCTACCTTTCTCCTTACAACCTCCATTCACCTTGGCCCTGCCCCCTGCCCCCACCCAACTCTACTCTGCCCCTTCCACAGTTCACCCACCTCCTCCTTACAACCTCCTTTCACCTTGGTTCTACTCTCTATCTCCACCCAACTATACTCTGCCCTTCCACAGTTTCACCCACCTCTCCCTGTGATGCACCCCTCCCCACTATCTGTTTTGACAAGGTCCTCTCCTAGACTACTAACTTTCTCCCTCCACCTCCTCCTTCCACCTGCTAGAGGTTCCCCCTGAACTCATTACATAATATTAATGCCTCTGTCAGATGTTATCTTACAATATTGACTAAGCTGATTGTTAATGCTGTAATCTGTGTCTGATGTTTTATGTACTTATTATTTTTTTATTATTATTTGTGTAAACTGTGACTGTGTCTGACGTGGAACCTTTGTAAAGTGCTCCTGCTCAAAGGCTGTTTCGAATTATTAATAAATAAAATAAATAAAACAAATAAATAAATCAAGTACTGCAGATGGGATTTCTGGCACCTCATGAATTGACCTTAAGGTTTCTAGTGAACTCTTGAAAAGCAGGGTTTTCTAGCTTGAAGTAAGGACAGTGGTGAAATGAAGGTGTATGAATTACAGCATTGAAGAACAGCATGGACTGAACCTATTGGTGAAGAAGATGAATGGCATTTGATATTCAATACTGTTATAAAAAAACACTTTGATTTATTTTTATTCTATGTAACATCAATGTATCAAACTATTAACACTAAAACTGTTATTGCCATTTATCCTCATATTTATTTAAGTACTGTATCTGAATTAATAGTCATGTTTTTTTATTGTTACTTCATTAAACACATATATTTATTTGACTGAACCATTGTTAATGTCATAGGAAACAGGTATCATGTAATTTAAGCAATTAATTAAAACTGAATAAGTAATTACAAAGTTAAATCAACTTTCACGCACGCTTTGGTGTATATAAAATAAGGAATATGTGTTCAAAACCAAAGCTGAAGCACTAGGGTTTTCTAGTGGTGGTTGGTTTGCTTATGGGTATTACAGTAGGTTTGTTTTATGTATTTTTTTTACCATCGGAATACATTTATATATAATGATGTATTGTATTTACATTTTTGCAATGAAGACGTTTTTTGTATGGGCACCAATATAAAATACTTTTTGAAATATGAAAAATAAAATAACTGAATCTAATTTCATTTTGGTTTGCCTATTCCTTCAGACCTGGTACCTTTTCCCCACTCAAAGGAAGCTTACCATAGAGATATGCATACTACACCATGAAATGTATCCATCATTTTGCTAACTCAGTCATTTATGAATACCTGTCACCTAATCTAAGTACTGCCATGGCTAATCTACCATCTAGCCTTGAAAACCTTCCTATAGAATACTTCTGTCATATGTATATGATACTACGTTCCTGCCCTTTAACCTATTCCATCCTCACCTTCATCTTTTGCAGATCATTCAGTTATACTCTCCAGCTAAGTATCCATAGAACTTCATCAACCTAGACTCTTTGTATTCTCTCTAAATGATTACTCTATAGTGAAACATAGTGAATTTATCAAACTGAAATCTATTCACTATATCTCAGACATCAAGGATTTCACCAATTGTCTAGCTTTTCTGCTTCATGCATCCTTAGTAGTCACCATCTCATCATCCTTAACATGCTCTAAGAATTTTACCAACATCACAAACTCATCGTTCTATAGGAAGGGACTCATCATTCTACAGTTTCCTCCTGTCTTTAAGATCCATCAGCTTTCATCAAGGAATTCCTTTATATCATCTTCCATCTCAAAGTAACAAAGTCCGGCAATCCAGCTACAAAAACACAAGCTCTTCCTCATGTTCCATTACATCGTTATCATACATATACTACTAACCCAGCTCAAGGCTCGGGACCACCTCTGGGCCATAGCCAGGGACACAGGCTCACCGCATGATACCCTAAAATATAAGCAGGCATGAAACAGATGCACCACACAAATTAGGCAAATGAAAATGTTTTTTTCAAAGAATTTCTTTTAAACTTTAGTGCTCAAATATAAGTAACAAAAATGTAATAGACATATTAGGTAAAGGAGAAAGTAGGATCTAAAGTTCATAAGTTCATAAGTTTAAATAATATTGTCACAGTAATTGTGCATAAATTTGATTGCAAAAATCATGTGACAAATGATAAATAGTTTGTTAACTGGCCGCTTTTATGGTTGTATTGCACTGTAGTAAAAATCAAGAACACAGCAGTGAAGCCTCCCATTGGCCAGAGTCTCACAGCTATTCTAGAACTGAAGCTCCTGTAACTCCCGGGTCTAGTGGCTCTGTGTAATTTTTGAACTGTATTTTCCTCCTGCCCACCCACCCCAACCCCAGCCTCTATTAAATGTGCTACAACTCCTCCCTTTTCCTACCCTCACTACTTGATCGGCTTCCTACCCCAACTGGGTTTCTGGTTTAAAGGCACACTACTCCTTACCTTCTTTTCACTTCCTGCTCCTTCTTATCCTCCAGTCTTGTGACTCACAGATCAGTACTGCCTCCTCGAGCTACTAAATAACAAGCTTCTGCTGGCTTACCTCTACCTTTCCTGTTTAGACCCCACTCACTGCCAACTCCCCCAACTCAAATTACAAACACTGGACCAGGATCCCAATGGTATTAAGGCCTGACCTCCTGTACTTATTCTCCAATATGTTCACCCTGTTTCTTACACTCTTTGTAATACTCCTGAATGGTGGCCCTGACAACCATCTGGGAGCACCCTACTCCCTCATTCCACAATGAGACTGCATAAAAGCAGATGCACTGCTGAAATTAAGAGCAGATACCTTACCAATGGATGAGCACCCTGGGGCTGCTGTGCCCCTAGATTTGCTGGTGGTGGCAGAACACGCAACCGTCCAAGGCTACAATGCATTGTGCCTCCCACCTCCCTGCTGCCCACATGTAAACTGCCCTACCAAGGTAAACAAAAACCATGCTAAGGTAAATCCACTACCACTGTCCATTTAACAACTCAGAAAGCTATCCTGCTTCTGCTCCTGCTATCCGGCAATGTGCATCCAAATCCTAGACCACAAAATTCTCCTGGGACTGGTGACTGCAAGTCTAGGGGCTTAAAATAGCAGCAATGAATGTTTGCAGCCTTCTTGTCAAACTTGTACAACTCCAGGCATGGGCTTCCCTTCTCTTGCTGGACATCATTTATCTCATGGGGACCTGGCTAACAGTCAAAACAAAGAACCCAGAAGTTGCACTCCCAGGATATCAAACCTTCTGAATTGATAGACTTATCAAGAGGGGTGGCTGCTGCCTCATCTATATTAAATATACTCTCTATGGTATTATGCTCCCCATAATAGCTAGAGCAGAAGACCTTGAACTACTAGCAGTTAAAATCCAATGTGGCCAGAATAGTAAATCCCTAGTTGTCACCTCCATTTACCTTCCACCAAAAATGGCCAGTGGGGGCCTCGCAAAAGTGTTGGATGCCCAGACCCCCCTCAGCAAGGTCCATGAACTCATCATCACTGGAGATTTTAATATCAACTGGCTCAGTAATGAGACAATCTACCTAAGGGACACCGTAGCCAGTCTGTACCTCATGCAGCTAGTCACGGAATCCACAAGGAGAAATTACAAGTCGGGCAATAACACCCTCATTGACTGGATACTCTCTAACTCCCCACCAGGATAACTGAGGTAACAGTACAGCTGGATACCTTGAGTGATCACTCCCCAATTACTCTTAGGTAGGCCAATAAACACAAGAAACCTCCTCTTATCATGGTTGAAAGTAGGGTCCTCAGGCGAGGACTGCTGGGGCCTTTCAAAACTGCTCTGGCATATTTTGATTGGTCACCCATAGATGTGATGCCTGATCTCGACCCAGCCCTGAATTTCTTCATTGACAGTTTCAACACTATTTGTAACAAATTTGTCCTGCTCAGAAAAAGGAAAGCACTGGGATATGACAACGGTTGGATCACTGGTGAGCGTCTTGTGCTTATGAAGGAGAGGGATAACCTCTGGACAAAGGCCAGGTCCTCCAGGAAAAAAAAAAATGACTACCAGACCTACAGGGCTCTAGAAACAGGTGCATGCATTTCATTAGGCAAGACAAGACAAATTAACATAAGGAGCAGCTGTATAAGTTTAAGGTTCTGGGAGAATATAAAAAATCTCCTTGGAAGAAGCAGAAGATGCACCCTCAGTTGCTCAACATAAATGGATTAATCATTGCGGACCCTCAGACCACAGCTGAGTCATTAATGCCTCATTCGCAGACCTTAGCTCTGTTCTTCCACCCGACTATCTGAAGGCAGAGTATGGTCAACTGAGTAGCAAACCAACAATGATAAGCCACCCTAATTTCTACTTCAAGCAGGTAACCACCAAGTAGACAAGGTCCTATGTTAAGAATGCCCTTGGCAAAAACCAGGATGGGAAACAATGGGGTTGATATGAAGCTGCTAGCACTTGTCCTTGATGAGCTTATTGTACCTAGCTCCAAACTTTTTAACAAATCCCTCTCACTTGTCAAATTCCCCATGGTCTGGAACTTATAACACCAGTGTTTAAGAGTGGGGAGGGTCAAACATTTCAATACTCTCCCACTATCCAAAGCACTGAAAAGGATTGTCATAGATCAAATAACTGACTACCTCCATAAGTACCAACTTCAGTACCCCCAGCAACATGGTTTTTGTAAGAACCATAGCACTGCTACCGCTCTGGTCGAATACTCTGACTCCATGCACCTGCCCTTGACGAAGGCAAATTAATTGGGCCAGTCTTTATGGATTTAACGAAGGCCTTCAACACAGTTAACCACCAACTCCTCCTCCTAGCACAACTTAAAAACTTGGGGGTGGCCTCAAATGCAGTATCTTGGTACCAAGACTACCTGTCCCTTAGATTCCAGAAAGTCAAAATTGGCCAAGTCATGTCAGATGCTAAGGAAGTGTCTCTGCATGTTCCCCAGGGTCAATTCTGAGAGCCCTGCTGTTTAGCCTTTTAATGATCTTCCCAATGTGTGTGATTCAATGCAATGCAATTCAATGCAAAGAAGGCAAGATAATGCATATGGGGCACAAAACCCTGGCACAATATATCAGTTGGGGGTGAGGATATAGCATGCATCAAGCAGGAAAGGGATCTTGGGGTTATCATCTCAGATGACCTCAAGGTAGGAAACAGTGTGACAAGGCAGCAGGTAAAGCAAATAGGATGCTGGGATGTATAGGCAGGGCATCACCAGCAGGAAAAGGAGGTCATAATTCCGCTATACAAGACACTAGTGAGGCCCCACCTGAGGTACAGTGTACAGTTCTGGAGACCATACCTACGTAGGACATAGACAGGGTAGAGAAGGTTCAGAGGAGGGCAACAAAGATGGTGCATGGATTGCATCACAAGTCCTATGAAGACAGGTTGAAGGAACTGAACATGTACTCCCTGGAGGAGAGAAGGAGAGAGGGATATGATAGAGACATACAAGTATCTTACAGGGAGGAACAGGGTGCAGGAAACACTATTTTAAGCGAAAAGATGTTCCAGGACTAGAGGGCATGGGATGAAGTTGGAGGGAGGGACGATTCAGAGGAAACATAAGAAAGAATTTCTTTACAGAATGGGTGGTGGACAAGTGGAACACCCTGCCAGAGGAAGTGGTGGGGGCTGAAACAATCACGGGATTTAAGAATGCATGGGATAGACATAAAGGAATTCTGGAGGTCAGGGGTAAGGGGCAACAGACTTCTAGGAAAACAAACTGAACTTACAAGCTCAAATGGGCAGACTGGGTGGGCCATAGTCCCTTATCTGCCGACACTGTCTATGTATCTATGTATCTATGTGATAGTAAAATCATTCTGTGCACAGATGATGCTGTTCTCATCAGCAGTAACCACCACATTGAACATCTGGAACAGGAACTACAGACCTCCTTCCATAAGCCTGAGGACTGGCTGAGTGCACATAAGCTTCTGCTTAATTATAGAAAAACTAAGACCATGCTGCTATCCAGCCCACAACTTAAGAGGAGATTCCCTGTCCTATCCATCAACAGCAAAGCTAAGGCCTCGTGGAACAGGTACACTCATTTAAGTATCTGGGGGTCACCATTGATGACACACTCTCTTAAGCACAGCATATTGATATGGTGTTCAAGGCTGTAAATTCCAAGTTAGAGTCTTATATAGACACTGGAAAAACCTCACACGTGATGCCCTTCATCTCTATCTCAAGCTTGATTTTATCCATCATAGACTATGGGCTAGTGGCCTATGGATCAACTCACGGATACCACATTAAAGCGAGTGGTAACTGCCCTTAACAAGGCATGTAGGCTAGCCACTGATGCTGACCATTTCACTCACATCTGCTCTCTGTACACTCAGGCTAACTGGCTGTCCTGGAGCACAGAATAAAATTCAAACCTGTCTTCTCAGCAACAAGGCAGTTCTGGGCACAGCCCCCCCCAACTGCATCACAAACTTTTCTCCCAAGCTGGCTCAAAATATGGAACCAGAGGTAGAGTGTCAGGTGCGCTCGCTGACCCATTCCACAGAACTGCACTTGGTCAATGAGTCTTCATGTAAAAAGCCCCTCTGTGTTTCAATGAATGCTTGGAAATCACAAGCAGAACTGCAAGCCTTTAAGACTAAACTTTGACAATATCTCTTCTCCAGGAACAACTGTGATTGACCCTGGGGCACTTAATATCCCTTGCTACATGGACACACCACTAAGCAGACCTGCTCTTCACTGTACACCCCCTTTTGTTGTTATCCTCCTGCACCACCCCATCTCTCTCCCCGGCTTACTGCAATGTCATCCACTCCCTTTTTTCCTACCTACCTACCTTACAACCCTCCTCTCACTCCTTCCTACCTTTCTCCTTACAACCTCCATTCACCTTGGCCCTGCCCCCTGCCCCCACCCAACTCTACTCTGCCCCTTCCACAGTTCACCCACCTCCTCCTTACAACCTCCTTTCACCTTGGTTCTACTCTCTATCTCCACCCAACTATACTCTGCCCTTCCACAGTTTCACCCACCTCTCCCTGTGATGCACCCCTCCCCACTATCTGTTTTGACAAGGTCCTCTCCTAGACTACTAACTTTCTCCCTCCACCTCCTCCTTCCACCTGCTAGAGGTTCCCCCTGAACTCATTACATAATATTAATGCCTCTGTCAGATGTTATCTTACAATATTGACTAAGCTGATTGTTAATGCTGTAATCTGTGTCTGATGTTTTATGTACTTATTATTTTTTTATTATTATTTGTGTAAACTGTGACTGTGTCTGACGTGGAACCTTTGTAAAAGTGCTCCTGCTCAAAGGCTGTTTCCGAATTATTAATAAATAAAATAAAATAAAACAAATAAATAAATCAAGTACTGCAGATGGGATTTCTGGCACCTCATGAATTGACCTTAAGGTTTCCTAGTGTGAACTCTTGAAAAAGCAGGGTTTTCTAGCTTGAAGTAAGGACAGTGGTGAAATGAAGGTGGCGATGAATTACAGCATTGAAGAACAGCATGGACTGAACCTATTGGTGAAGAAGATGAATGGCATTTGATATTCAATACTGTTATAAAAAAACACTTTGATTTATTTTTATTCTATGTAACATCAATGTATCAAACTATTAACACTAAAACTGTTATTGCCATTTATCCTCATATTTATTTAAGTACTGTATCTGAATTAATAGTCATGTTTTTTTATTGTTACTTCATTAAACACATATATTTATTTGACTGAACCATTGTTAATGTCATAGGAAACAGGTATCATGTAATTTAAGCAATTAATTAAAACTGAATAAGTAATTACAAAGTTAAATCAACTTCACGTACGCTTTGGTGTATATAAAATAAGGAATATGTTCAAAACCAAAGCTGAAGCACTAGGGTTTTCTAGTGGTGGTTGGTTTGTTATGGGTATTACAGTAGGTTTGTTTTATGTATTTTTTTTACCATCGGAATACATTTATATATAATGATGTATTGTATTTACATTTTTGCAATGAAGACGTTTTTTGTATGGGCACCAATATAAAATACTTTTTGAAATATGAAAAATAAAATAACTGAATCTAATTTCATTTTGGTTTGCCTATTCCTTCAGACCTGGTACCTTTTCCCCACTCAAAGGAAGCTTACCATAGAGATATGCATACTACACCATGAAATGTATCCATCATTTTGCTAACTCAGTCATTTATGAATACCTGTCACCTAATCTAAGTACTGCCATGGCTAATCTACCATCTAGCCTTGAAAACCTTCCTATAGAATACTTCTGTCATATGTATATGATACTACGTTCCTGCCCTTTAACCTATTCCATCCTCACCTTCATCTTTTGCAGATCATTCAGTTATACTCTCCAGCTAAGTATCCATAGAACTTCATCAACCTAGACTCTTTGTATTCTCTCTAAATGATTACTCTATAGTGAAACATAGTGAATTTATCAAACTGAAATCTATTCACTATATCTCAGACATCAAGGATTTCACCAATTGTCTAGCTTTTCTGCTTCATGCATCCTTAGTAGTCACCATCTCATCATCCTTAACATGCTCTAAGAATTTTACCAACATCACAAACTCATCGTTCTATAGGAAGGGACTCATCATTCTACAGTTTCCTCCTGTCTTTAAGATCCATCAGCTTTCATCAAGGAATTCCTTTATATCATCTTCCATCTCAAAGTAACAAAGTCCGGCAATCCAGCTACAAAAACACAAGCTCTTCCTCATGTTCCATTACATCGTTATCATACATATACTACTAACCCAGCTCAAGGCTCGGGACCACCTCTGGGCCATAGCCAGGGACACAGGCTCACCGCATGATACCCTAAAATATAAGCAGGCATGAAACAGATGCACCACACAAATTAGGCAAATGAAGAGCCTATTTCAACGCCCTTGAATCCACCTGGGGTGATGGAAGAGCTTTTTGGGACAACATCCAAAATATAATGGGTAAGCAACCAAAATTGTCACCCACCATTATGAAAGTTGCTGGATTCACCACTCTTGACCCAAAGACTATTGCTGATGCCCTAAATAAGACTTTCATAGACCTCAGTGGGGTCCTCCCCTCAGATTTCTTCTCGGACTTACCTGTGCCTAAACTAGGATCACACAACACCCCTCGAGACAAACCACAATTTTATTTCAAGAAAATCAAAGTGCATGAAGCCTATAAATACACAAAAAAGCCTGCTCCAAATCTAGAACAAGTAGTGACACCCTAGATCTAAAAATCCTGTCTCTCACCCTGGATGAAGTGATCCACCCACTTACCAAAATTCTTAATCTGTCCCTTTGCCAAAGTCAATTTCCCAACAAATGGAAGTCTGCCATAGTCACGCCAGTGCACAAAGCGGGGGACAAAACCTCAACAGGTAACTATCGACCAATCTCAACACTCCCACCCCTCTCCAAAGCACTTGAACGTATAGTGGCAGATCAGCTCTCTGACTACCTGGACAAGTACAATCTACTCTGTAATCAACAGCATGGCTTTAGGAAAGGACATAGTACTACAACAGCCTTACTTGACTTCTCAGGAGAAGTCCACTCAGCCCTGGACAAAGGGTGCCAAACTGGTGCGGTCTTTGTTGACCTCACTAAAACTTTTGACACAGTCCATCATGGCCTACTTACATCCCTACTGACCAGCCAAGGCCTGGCTGAAGGTCCAAGTACTTGGTTAAAAAGTTACCTGTCAAATCGATCACAGGCTGTAAAAATGTCTAATAAACTGTCCGACATCAAACCAGTCCTCTCGGGTGTACCACAGGGATCTATTCTTGGCCCGCTCCTCTTCAGCCTGTTCCTAAACTCCCTCCCAGATTTCTGCCCGGAAAAAATAATCTTATACGCTGATGATGCTGTAATTCTAGCCTCTCACAAAGACCCAAACTCCCTACTAAAAAGCCTGCAAATTGCCTTCTCTAGTGTTGAAAAGTGGTTCTTGGATAGTAAACTTGTGCTTAACCACAAAAAAACAAAAGCCATTCTTTTTATCAATCACCAAAACAAAAATAGAAATACTCCACTCGCCATACTAACCTCCGGTGGAAATACACTGGACCAAGTTAATACTTTCAAATACCTTGGCATCACCTTTGATCAAAGGCTCACCTTTGCAACCCACATTGACAACACAGCAAAAACAGTGAACCAACATCTTGGAATACTATTTTGAAACTGTCAATTTCTAAACCAAGCGGCACTGAGGATAGCTATACAGAGTTCCATAATCTCTATCATTGACTATGGCCTTATTATATATGACTCAGCAACCACCACAGCATTAAGGTGTGTCTCATCACTCTAAATAAGGCTTGCCGGCTCCTCACTGGGGCTCAAAGACTGATGCACATGTGCGAGCTGTACCAAGAAACAGGTTGATTGCAACTATCAAATCGCCTTACCTATCTCACCTGCATAATGGCAAAAAAATCTATCTTGGGACTGACCCCATTCTGTATCCAGAACCTACTCCGTCCGAATCCTGGCTTACGACCCTCCACCAGATCTGCACACCAACCTTTCCTGGTTCCCAGATGTCAGACCACACAGGGACAAAGATTGTTCACATTCAGAGCCCCGACATGGTTCAATGCTCTAAGTCCACCTACTCTATCCTCAACCTTGCTCGGAGCCTTCAAAACCATGCTCTATGCCCACCTCACCAACACTAGCAAATGTGATTGCTTTTCGATAAAGACTACTCCGCCTTATTGACCATCCTCACATCCAAGGCCTTCTCTCCTTGTCAAATGACCCCTCACATACCACCACTATCCCTGTCTGCCACCCAACTCACTCTTCTTCCCCCCTTTTTTCTGTCCCCTCTCACTCACTCTACTGCTCACCTCTTTTCCCTCTTGTCTTGCCTCCCTTTGGATCCTAATGATCTCCCTCTCCCTGTAAGTTTCTTTATTTTCCAAATTGTCTACTCCCATGTAACTGTTAAAAGCATGTTTATTATGTAACTCTACAACTTTCTGCCTTAAACTGTAAATAGCAAACCTAGTATGTAACACTTACATTTTGTATTACCTGTAATGTCTATTGTTATTGTTTAATGTTCTCTGTGTCGTGGAACCTTTGTAAAAGAGCCCTGGCTCAAAGGTATTAATTCCTAGACCAATAAACAAACAAATATACAAACAAACAATATCCCTCTGATACCCTAATACTGAATGCCACAAATAAATCCTGGACACCATTCCAATCAATCCAACTTCCATCATTCGGACATTCGTCTGACTTGGATTCGCTTCCTTCAGCTTCAAGGATTGACCTTCCTACACTCATCATCAAAGACTCAGAGGACAACCTTCATCACCCTGAACCAGAACCAGAAACTCTGTCCAACCATTTAGGATCATCTCCTCTTAGATTGACCCAAGGATGAATAGGTCAGTAGCCATGGGTCGTCAGAGGTTTTCTCCACCTGGGATTTTTCCTCTCCTGCATGCTATTGGTCATACTCTCCATGAGCTGGAGGAAGTAATCTTCAAACCTCAAACAAAATCTTTTTGGGCCTTCTATTATTTACACTCTACCTAGCTTATCTACAAAGGGTGGGAATAGAGAAAGGCCCAACTCCAAGTTCATAAGTATGCACAAGCACTATACTATGCACCTAACATTGAATGGGAGGACTAAAGCCTGAGGTTCAATGTTGGAGAATAGCTCTTTCCACATCCAAAATAAAAGCCAGCCATTCCTCTCAGCTTTGCTTAGCACTTTGTGAAATGACCCACCATCCTCCCCTGCCTCCTCCTCCTCCTCCTCCTTCTCCTGCACTTTGCTCATCCTTAGTGCTGGGCCTTCTGTTTCTACACTCTACCCAGCTTACATACCAATGGTGGGAATAGAGAAAGGCTAATCTCCAGGGTTATAAGTTTACACAAGCACCACACTATGCACCTAACATTGAACTTATTTTATGCACAAGCCTTTGTGTGGTACCTTATTAGATTCCTTAAGAAGTTCAGATATATAAAATCCAGTGCTCCACTGTGTCCATCTGCCTGGTAGTTTTGCAAAAAAATGAGATAAGGTTGGTTTGCTGTGATCTTTTTTGCTTAAACCCATGCTAACTGCCTTATATGACTTTTTTACCTTCCAGGAATGGAAAAAATGGTTCCTTCATAATGAATTACAATATCTCAAAGATCATTGAAGATGGCCTCAGTGGCCTATTGTTACCTAGGTCCTAGGTACCTACAACCCTTCTTCCACAAGAAAATTAAAGTTCTATTTTACCAACCTCATTTCTACTTACTGTACCTGTTTTATTGGTTTCTGCTACAGGTTATTTCTGTAGCATTCAAAATTCCTTTACAATCCTTTGGTGAAACAAAGATGATCATGAAGCATTTACTGCATTTAAGCTCTTCAAACATTAGCCTCCAATTTTGTCCTGATTTCCATTTGTTCACATCCTAGCCCCCACCCTACATGCTGCATCTTCAAGGAAGAACCCTTGCAGGCTCTTCAAAACAAGTGGACACAAAAGCATCTACCTCTATTTTATTTTATTATTAGATTTTGACATGTCTTAAATTCTAGTGACCCTATCCTCACTCACTAAGAACCTCCTGATGTAGGTTAGTTAATATAGTTTTTAGTTATTTTCTTTTTTAACCCAATTTAATATATATTTTTTAGCTTGTTGTACTTCTTTTAGCCCCAGTAGGATAATTTTCAATTTCTTATTTGTTCTAGTTTTCAGAATTGCAGAACCTGGCCAGGGAAATTAGGAGAGGGAAAAAGGGGTTCTTTAGATACATTGGGGAAAGACGAAGGGTGAAGGGGCAGATTAGCAGGATTAAATCAGGGGAGAGATGGGCACAAGACCCAGAGGAGCAGGCTGAGGTACTAAATGAGTACTTCACCTCAGTTTTCACCAGGGAAAATGGGGATGCTGCATCATACATGGGAGGAGACAGAGATAATGAGGAGGGGGCCCTTACCAATCGGCAGGTCGGGGGAGAGGGGGGCATCACTGGCAGGTGGGGGGAAGGCTAAGCAGGGAGAAGAGGTACTGGAAGTGGAAATCACAGCAGAGAGAGTGAGGGAAGCCCTCAGCTCCCTTAAGACGGAGAAAGCACTGGGGCCGGATAAATTACATCCTAGAGTGCTGAAGAAACTTGCAGATGTCCTGGCGAAACCCCTGGCAGAGCTTTTCACCATCTCTCTGAGGACAGGGTGGGTTCCCCAAGACTGGAAGGTGGCGCATGTAGTGCCTATCCACAAGGGGGGATCAAGGGAGGTGGCAGGGAACTACAGGCCTGTCAGCCTGACATCAGTGGTGGGCAAGGTGATGGAGGGCATTGTCAAGGAGTGGCTAGGTGGGGCCCTGGATAAGTCAGGGTGCCTGGACGATAGACAGCATGGATTCATCCCGGGGAAATCGTGTCAGACAAACCTGGTGGAGTTCTATGACTGGGTGACAAGTGCCTTGGACCTGGGTAGACCAGTGGATGTCCTCTTTCTGGACTTCAGCAAGGCATTTGACTCTGTTCCTCACGGGGGCCTGTTGGATAAACTAGGAGAAATGGGGGTGGGAAACCAGATGATCCGATGGATAGGCAATTGGCTCCAGGACCGGACCCAGAGGGTCGTAGTTGGTGGGATAATCTCTTCCCCAAGGAGGGTCATTAGTAGGGTCCCGAGAGATCAGTCCTTGGGCCCCTTCTGTTCAAGCGCCTCATTATCTGACATAAGGACAGGAATCAGGTGAGATGAGTCTCTTTGCAGATGACTCGAAACTGGGGCAGTGGTGGATGGGAGGAGGGAGGTGGCCCTGCAGGGGACCTGGAGGCTCTGAAAAGATGGTCTAGAAAGTGGAAGCTGAGGTTTAATGCAGGGAAATGCAAGGTACTCCATCTGGGGCCAGAAACCCAGGCCAAGTGTACACCCTGGGAAATACTACAAGTCTCAATGGCTGAGAGGGACCTGGGGTGGTGGTGGATGTCCAAGATGAACAACTCTGAGACTTGTAGGAGGGCAGCCAAGACCAACAGGATGCTGGGATGCATCATAGAGGATCACCTCCAGAAGGAGGAAGTGATACTCCCCTGTATAACTGCTTGGTGAGGCCGCACCTGGAGTACTGCATGCAGTTTTGGAGGCCACCTTAAGAGGGACATTAACCTCCTGGAGAGGGTCAGAGGAGGGCAACCAAATTGATTTGGGGCTTGGGGGACAGGACCTATGAGGAGAGGTGAAGAGCTAAATATACACTTTGGAAGAGAGAAGGGACCGGGGGACATGATAGAGGTCTTCAGGTACATGAAGAGGGTAAATAGGGGAGGAACAGTGAGGATGCTTGAAGGAAGGAGGAAGGGGGCCACTAGAGGCATGGGTGGAAGCTGGAGGGAAGATTCAGGGAGAAAGGAGGAGGTGCTACTTCACTGAGAGGGTGGTAGAGCCATGGAATGCACTACCTAGGGGGCTGGTGCAGGCAGAGACAGTGGAGGGGTTCAAGAGGGGGTGGGACAGGTACAGGGGAAGGGTTCAGGAAGCAAAATCCAATGCAGCAAGAATATCCGGAACTGGGAAGGGAGAAGCCAGAGAAGGTGAGGGGGCCAGCAAGGTCAGCACCCAGGGTGGGGGCTGACCAAACGAGCAGACACAAAAGACCATTAGGCCTATTTTGCTGGCATTTTAGTATGTTAGTATGTAATTTGACACCTTCTGTTATTCCTGATACTCAGTTCTTTTCCTGTTTTGAAGGCCTTGCCCCATGGCATGCATTTGGTCATATTTTCCTCGAGTATCTTTTTAATATAGCACACTTATCCTCCATTGGGTTAATCTGGGCCATGGGATTGACTCAACATTATTTCCTTTATCTTGATAGACTTTGTAGTACATGGTTCAGTGGTGTTGTCCATGCAGATCTGTTTACTTCAGGATTGTGTTGAACTACCTTGGTGATGTCAGAATGCTGTTGTACAACATTAGTTATGTCACTACTGTGGTACAACAGCCTAGAATCCTGAGTCTCTTAATATTCTGCATGCATACCTTGCATGCAGCCATGTAATGGCTGTGGGGCAGCAGTCTTCCTGGAGTCTTTCTGGAGGCTGAGATGCTGCCCTATTTGCAGACAACTCTCTTCCCTGAGGGAGGAAGTTGCCCATCTTCAGGCCACACTGGACAGTAGTAAGGGAACCTTCCCCCAGGCCACACTGGATGGTAGAGAGGGAACCTCCCCCATCCAGGGAGCACCAGAGCCACCACCACTACTTCAGAGGTTGTGAAGAAAGCACAGCAGTTGGACCACAGTGGGCTCAGGGAGGGTGAGGATGGTGGAACAGAGGCACACCCAGTCAGTTGTTCCACTCCACAATCCATACACCATTCTGGGGGGACAAAGTTCCCCTATAGATGCACCTGCAGAGGAGAATAAGGAGGCTGAGGTCAACTGTCACAAGGGAGGCCCACAGGAAGGAGGCCGAGGACACCACAAGGAAAGGAAGCAGCTCCTGGTGGGGGACTTAATTATTAGGGGGATAGAACTAGGGCGAGCAGGGAAAACTGAAGTAAGGTGCCTGCCTGGTGCCATGGCTTGGAGGGTGAGGAAGCGCATCTTCAGGATCACGAGAACAGCTCTACAGGAGTCTGAGCTGGATGTCATTGTCCACCTAGGGACAAATGACTTGGCTAAATATGAGATTAGAACAGTGCAGAAGGACTTAGTAGAATTGGGGAGGGGCCTAAGACAAGTAGCACACACAGTACCCTTCTCAGAGGTGCTGCCTGTCAATGGCATGAGTGAGGCGAGGGTACTTTGCACCATGCAGTTTAATGAAAGGTTGAAAAAATGGTGTGGAGAACAGGGGTTTGTCTTCATTGGGGATTGGGATTCCACCTGGAGGGACACCAGCCTATACTGGCAGAATGGTCTGCATCTGTCCAGAAAGGGAACAAGTCTTTTGAGCAATTGGTTTAAATGCATCATTGGCAAGCTTTTAAACTAGTCAAGGGGGGAGGCACTGATAAGCAGCCGGAAAATCCCAGCCTCTCCCTTAAAAACAGGGTACTAAATGAGAAAAAGACCGAGGTAGAAAGATCAGTGGGGGATGCTGCAACAGAAGGTAAAGCCATCAAGAAATGGAGAGCAATGAGTACCAATGCCCGTAGTATGAGTAACAAGCTTCCTAAATTAGTGGCCTTGATGGAGGAGGAACATCTGGATATCACGGCAGTCACAGAAACATGGTACACACAAAACCACGACTGGGATGTAAACATACCACGATACACTATCTACAGGAGGGACAGGGAGGGTAAAAGAGGAGGAGGAGTAGCTCTTTACATAAGGGAAGGAATCAAAGCAACAGAACAAAAGGGAAAACAGGGAGGAGAAGAAGCACTGTGGGTATATTTGGAGACCGGCAATGAAACCACAATCCACACAGGGGTTGTATACAGACTCCCTTCTCAGGGGGAGGAAATGGACAAGGAAATGATAGAAACTATACTTAGAATGGCAGAAAAAGGGGAGATATTGCTGATGGGTGATCTGAATATGCCAGATGTTAACTGGAGTGCAGTTGCAGCAGCCACTTTGAAGAGTGGCGTTATTCTAGATACCCTACAGGGGCATGCCTTAGACAACTAGTATTGGAGCCCACTTGAGAGGGAGCAATCCTAGACCTGGTTCTCTCAAATGGAGATGAAGAGAGGATCACAGATGTAGAAGTGGGTAGCCATCTGGGAACTAGCGACCATCGAACAGTATGGTTCACAATAAACACAGCAATAGAGTCAAGTCATACAAAGGCAAAAGTACTGGACTTTAGGAGGGCTGACTTTGCCAAAATGGGTGAGTGCCTAAGGAATGCACTAGCAAATGGGCAGGAAAGAGGGGTGGAAGAACAATGGGGAATAATAAAAACTGCCATCACAGAGGTAACAAGCCTTTGTGTGAAGCAAATAAACAAAATAAAACAATGTAAAAACCACTATGGTTCTCAAAGGAAGTGGCAGTGAAGGTTCAAGAGAAAAGAAAGCATTCGGAAGTACAAGGAATCACAGAAGGAGCAGGACAGAGAACTGTATCAGTTAAAGCAAAGGAAGCTGGGAAGGCAGTCAGAACAGCAAAGGCCCAAACCGAGGAAAAGATAGCCAACTCCGGTTAAGAAGGGGATAAAACCTTTATAGGTACATCAGGAGCAAAAGAAAGACCAAGGGAGGATAGTGAGGGCTTAATAAAGGGGAGGGAGTGTGGGCAGAGGGTGACTATGAAAAGGCAGAGATACTAAACAAATATTTTTGCTCAGTATATACAAAGAAAGAGGGGAGGTACCTAAAAACAAAAACAGTAGAAACACTCTGGATACAGAAGTTGATACCAGCCCATTTACAGAAAAAGGGTTCTGAAAAGAACTCTTAAAAACTGAAGGTGGACAAAGCAATGGGGCCTGATGGGATTCATCCCAAAATTCTAAAAGAGCTAAAAGTAGAACTAGTGACACCACTGACTACCCTCTTTAACAAATCATGGGAGGATGGGGTGGTACCCGAGGACTGGAGGAGGGCAGATGTGATTTCCCTTCACAAAAGTGGGAGCAAGGCAGAAGCAGGAAACTACAGCCCTGTTAGTTTAACCTCAGTAATAGGGAAAATGATGGAATCACTTCTGAAGGAAAGAATTGTCGAGTATCTAGAGGCCAGAGGGGCACAGGACCCAAGTCAGCATGGATTCACAGTGGGAAGGTCATGCCAGACGAATCTGATAGATTTCTTTGACTGGGTGACCAAAGTAGTAGATCAGGGAGGGGCTGTGGACATGGCCTACCTAGACTTTAGCAAGACATTTGACACAGTCCCACACAAAAGATTAATATGCAAGTTAGCCAGCCTGGGAGTGGGTCCCAAGATGACAGCCTGGGTAAAGAATTGGCTGGAGAACAGGACACAGAGAGTAACAGTAAATGGAGTCCACTCTGAAGAAAGGGGGGTTTACTAGTGGGGTACCGCAGGGTTCAGTATTAGGACCGGTCCTCGTCAATGTCTTTATAAGCGACATTACAGAGGGACTGGAAGGAAAAGTATGTCTCTTTGCAGATGACACAAAGATCTGCAACAGAGTTGATGCAGAAGGTGGGGTGGAAAGGATGAGAAGGGACTTGGCAAGGTTAGAGGAATGGTCAAATGTATGGCAGCTTAGATTCAATGCTAAGAAGTGCAAGGTAATGCATCTGGGAAACAAAAACCCAAGGGAAGAGTACACAATGGGGGTGAGATACTAACAACAACAAAAATGGAAAGGGACCTAGGAGTAGTCATATCAGATGACCTAAAGGTGGGCAAGCAATGTGAGAGGGCAGCAAGGAGGGCTGGGGGGATACTGGGATGCATAGGGAGAGGCATCACCAGTAGAAAACAGGAAGTTATTATCCATCTGTACAGACTGCTGGTCAGACCCCATCTGGAGTACTGCGTGCAGTTCTGGACCCAATCTCCATAAGCCATTGACAGGATGGAAGCTGTCCAGAGGAGGGCAACTAAAATGGTGCAGGGTCTGCACCGAAAGACATATGAAAAGAGACTTAAGGAGCTTAATATGTATAGCCTCGAGGAAAGGAGGGAGAGGGGGGACATGATAGAAACTTTCAAGTACCTCAAGGGAATCAACAAAGTTCAAGATGGTAGCATCTTTCAAAAAAAGAGGTGTGCAAGAAGTTATTAGGGAGCAGAACAGATTTAAATGTAAAAAAAGGCAAAGGCAGTAAGGACAGAAATGGGGCTAAAAGGGGTAAGACTATCAAAAAGTGGAGGGTGATGAATACCAATGCCCATAGTCTGTGTAACAAGCTCCCTGATCTAGTGGCCTTGATGGAAGAGGGTTGCCTGGATATTGTGGCAGTCACAGAAACATGGTACACAGAGAACCATGACTGGGATGTCAACATACCAGGATACACAATCTACAGGAGGGCTAGGGAGGGTAAAAGAGGAGGAGGAGTAGCTCTCTATGTAAAGGAAGGGATCAAAGCAATAGAACTAAAGAGTAAACAGGGAGCAGATGAAGCACTTTGAGTCACTCTGGAGACAGGAAATGGCACCACAAGTCGCATGGGGGTTGCATACAGACCCCCATCTCAGGGGGGGGAGGGAATGGACAAGAAAATGATAGAAGGCTTTCTTAGAATGGCAGAAAAAGGGGAGATATTGTTGATGGGGGACCTGAATATGTCAGATGTTCACTGGAGCACCTTTGCTGCACGCACATCCAAGAGCAGGGTCATTCTTGATGCCCTACAGGGGGCATGCCTCAGACAGCTAGTGTTGGAACCCACTCAGGAGGGAGCAATCTTAGACCTAGTACTCTCAATTGGGGATGGAGAAAGAATCTCAGATTTAGAAGTGGGTAGCCATCTGGGAACAAGCGACCACCAAACAGTGTGGTTCACGATAAACACAGCCATACAATCAAGCCATACAAAAGCAAGAGTACTGGACTTTAGGAGGGCTGACTTTGAAAAAATGAGAGAGTGCCTCAGAAAAGCACTAGCAAACAGGCAAGAAGGGGGGGGAACAATGGGGAGTGATCAAAACAGCCATCACAGAGGCAACAAGCCTTTGTGTAAAGCAAATCAATAAAACACAACAAAGGAAAAAAACGCTATGGTTCTCAAACGAGGTGGCAGGCAAGGTTAAGGAGAAAAGGACAGCATTCAGGAAATATAAGGAAACACAGAAGGAGCAGGACAGAGAACTTTATCAGTTAAAGCAGAAAGAGGCTGGGAAGGCAGTCAGAATAGCAAAGGCCCAAACCGAGGAAAGGATAGCCAATTCTGTTAAGAAGGGGATAAGACCTTTTATAGGTACATTAGGGAGCGAAGAAAGACCAAAGGAGGGACACTGAAGCTTAATAAAGGGGAAGGAATGTGGGTAGAGGGTGACAGTGAAAAAGCAGGGATACTGAATGAATATTTCTGCTCAGTATTCACAAAGGAAGAGGAGGGGGAGTTACCTAAACCAAACAAGAGAAACACTCTGAAGACGGGGGTCGATACCAGTCCATTTACAGAAGAAAGGGTTCTGAAAGAACTAATAAAATTGAAGATGGACAAAGCAATGGGGCCTGATGGGATTCACCCAAGAATTCTAAAAGAACTAAGGGTAGAACTAGTGACACTGCTGACTACTCTCTTTAACAAATCATGGGAGGATGGGGTGGCACCCGAGGACTGGAGAAGGACAGATGTGATTCCTCTTCACAAAAGTGGGAGCAGAACAGAGGCAGAAAACTACAGACCAGTTAGTTTGACCTCAGTGTTAGGGAAAATGATGGAACCACTTCTGAAGGAAAGAATTGTTGAGTACCTAGAGGCCAGTGGGGCACAGGACCCAAGGCAGCATGGATTCATGATGGGAAGGTCATGTCAGACGAATCTAATAGATTTCTTTGACTGGGTGACCAAAGTAGTAGACCAGGGAGGGGCTGTGGACATGGCCTACCTAGATTTTAGCAAGGCATTTGATACAGTCCCACACAAAAGATTAATTCACAAGATAGCCAGCCTTGGAGTGGGTCCCAAGGTGGTAGCCTGGATAAAAAATTGGCTAGACAACAGGACGCAAAGGGTAGTGGTAAATGGAGTACACAGTGAAGAAAGGAGGGTTACTAGTGGGGTACCGCAGGGTTCAGTACTGGGAACGGTCCTTTTTAATGTCTTTATGAGTGACATTGCAGAGGAACTGGAAGGGAAAGTATGTCTCTTTGCAGAATACACTAACATCTGCAACAGGGTTGATACACAAGATGGAGTGGAAAGGATGAGAAGGGACTTGGCAAGGTTGGAGGAATGGTCAAATGTATGGCAGCTCAGATTTAATGCAAAGAAGTGCAAGGTAATGCACATGGGAAACAAAAACCCAGGGGAAGCGTACACAATGGGGGGTGAGATACTGACAACAGTAAAACTAGAAAGGAACCTGGGGGTAATTATATCAGATGACCTAAAGGTGGGCAAGCAATGTGAGAAGGCAGTAAGGAAGGCTGGGGGGATACTGGGATGCATAGGAAGAGGCATCAATAGTAGAAAACAGGAAGCTGTTATCCCTCTGTAAAGACAGTTGGTGAGACCCCATCTGGAGTACTGTGTGCAGTTCTGGAGACCCCATCTCCGCAAAGACATAGACAGAGTGGAGGCTGTCCAGAGGAGGGCAACCAAAATGGTGCAGGGTCTTCACCAGAAGACATACAAAGAAAGACTAAAGAAGCTTAATATGTATACCCTTGAGGAAAGAAGGGAGAGAGGGGACATGATAGAAACTTTCAAGTACCTCAAGGGAATTAACAAAGTTCAAGAGGGTATCATCTTCCAGAAAAAGAGATGTGCAAGAACAAGGGAGCACAATTTGAAGATAGAGGGGGGATGGCTCAGAGGTAATGTGAGGAAGTATTTTTTCACTGAGAGGGTTGTGGATGCATGGAACAGCCTCCCTGAGGAGGTCGTGGAGTCAAGAACAGTGGGGAACTTCAAGAATGCATGGGACAGGCATAAGGCAGTCCTAGTGGGGGGTACGAGGAAGTAAGCTGTTGGTTAACTAGGATCTGCAGCTTATCTGTTAGGTAGGAAAATGGACAGACTAGGTGGGCCAAGCGGTCCTTATCTGCCATCTAATTCTATGTTTCTATGTTTCCTAAGAACAAGGGGCACAATTTGAAGATGGGAGGCGGCTCAGAGGTAATTTAAAGAAGTATTTTTTCAGAGAGGGTTGTGGATGCATGGAACAGCCTTCGGAGGAGGTTGTGGAGTCAAAAACAGTGGTGGAATTCAAGATTGCATGGGACAGTCATAAGGCAATTCTAGGGGGTGGGGGCAGGAAGAAGTAGGCTGCTGGTTAACTAGGATCTGCAGCTTATCCATTAGGTAGGGAAATGGACAGACTGGGTGGTCCAAGCGGTCCTTATCTGCCGTCAAATTCTGTTTCTAGGTTTCTATACCTGCCATGCATGTTTCTCAAAAACAAGATTTCAGTAAGGCTGAAAACACCCTATGTGAAATTATAATTAAAACATGAACTACTAGAAATATTGCCGACTCATGAAGCTTTTATTTAAAATCATAGTAAATATTTTAATCTTATCCAGTTTTTTACTGTTTGCTGTTTATGTGATCACAATTAAAGAAAGAATAAGAAAGAAGTAAATGAATTTAAACAAACATACATAGATACACAGATACATAGACAGTGTCGGCAGATAAGGGCCTATGGCCCACCTAGTCTGCCCATTTGAGTTTGTAACTTCAGTTTATGTTTTCCTAGAACTCTGTTGCCCCTTACATATACTGTACAAAGTAATCCATGGTCAATACAACAAGGCTGATGTTTCCATCTCAGGCTGAGATGGCAACATGGAGAATGCTACAGCTTTCATCTCAAGGTCTATCATGTCATCCCACTCTTCAATGGAAATACAGATGTGCTGTGTATGGCTGTCCATACATTGTTCCATACAGATGCTTTAATAGGCTTGACCTGCAAAAGAAACAGAGAATAGGGTTTGCTAGAAGGGGGACAGTAAAATGTTTGCAATGCAGTAAAGGACGCAAAATGAATGAAAATTAAGTTGTAAACGTCACAGTTTCTAATTTATTTGTTTATCTATATCAAGAGTTTCACCAGGAAAAGCATACTGAACCATCAGCTCATGTCCAGATGTGTCCTGGGGGAAGGGAATATGCAGAGTGCAGTAATAATAAGTTACATCAGTAAGGTTACACTTATAAAATAATAATAAGTGTAATAGTTGGAAAGAGTAAAAGTTATAATAATAATAATTAGAAAGAGTAAAATGATACAGTAGACAGTTAAGAGGAAGCACAAAGTAAGTGGTGCAAAGCATATCATCTCAACAGCATATCAATAGCAACAGTTCAGCAAAGTGCAACTGTCAACACAATGAGGGAGGAAAGGGAGATTGCACATACAATGGGGGACTAGTTAGAGGGAGAAGTGGACCACTAAATCAGGGCAGTAGAGGGAGAGAGTAGTATGGAGAGAGGAGCAGTGGGATTAGCACTTGATCAGCGGCAACTGCAGAACTAAGTAGTGGAGTCACAGAGGAGGGATTTTAGTGATATGGAAGAGGAAGCATTATAGACAGAAATAGGGAGGGTGCGTCAGTGTTTTGGGTGGTGGAAGGAGAAAGCAGCTTGACCAGCAGAGGATTTTACAGAGGAGAGTTAGAGAATGTTTGATAGAGCTGTAAAGAGAGTATGAGGTGGAAGGAGGGAAGGAGAGGAGGGAAGAAAGGTGGGGGGAGGGAGCCCAGCCAGAATTTGGAAACAAAGGTAACACAATGTGCTAGGTACCCCGCATCAAGGGAGGGCAAGGAGAGGAAGCCATAAGCAGAACAGTGGTGGGTGATGGGAATGCAATGCAGGACACAAAGTGGAAGAAAGAGTGAAAAAGGGGATCCAGCTTGGCAAGGGTGGACTTGGAAGCAATGCTATATACAGTACAAGTCACATTGCACTCTCACCAATGAGTTGGCTTAGCACTGTTTTTTTACAGTTGGCAGTGTACTGGTAATGGAGATTGCATTGTTTTTCAACACTTAAACAGCTCAAGAACAATGTTTGTAAAATACTTCTGCAACTCAGTTGGAATGCATCTGCAGTCCAGTTACAGTGCAATGCAAAACAGAGTTGTGACTCATAAGAAACAGTTTGTGCAAGGCATTGTACTGGATCCTGCAACACTTATTCAACTCAATCAGAAATACTAAAGCAACCCATTGGAGGAACACTTTAATGTGAATTGTACTGTACAGTGTAGCTATAGTTGAAGATAGGTAGAATCATCTTTGTGGCGATCTCTCTACAAACAGGAAGTGGGATACTTGCTTTGTTACTATAAAGTGCCCCAGGTTTAGGGTGTATCTCCTTGTGGATGGTGTCCATATGAATAAAGAAGTCTGGATGACTATCCAACCTTACACAAAGGTATTTAAAGGAAGAGACATCTGCAATCACAGCACCATTAAAGGTCTGAAAGGAGGGGGGAGGGGAGAGCAAGGCAAGTCTCTGCCTAGTGCCAATGGTTATGGAGACCTTTTTTGGCACTGAGGGACAGCTCATTGGATGGAAACCAGTGCTGGATGATGTTGAAATCCAGTTGAAGATGCATTGTGAGGTCAGAGGCAGAGGAACTAGAAGCATAGAGAACCCTGTCATCTGTGTAAATATGAATGGATACAGAGGAGCTGACAAGGGGAATGACATTTAGGAAAATGGAGAATGTCATGGGGCCAAGAATGGACCCTTAGTGGATGCCAGAACAGAGCAGATCCTCCCAGACCAGATTGGACACTCTGTTCAAATCCTTCTGCTGTTTTGCCCTTGATGCTCCTTCCTGCATTCACCACTGAGACCTCTATCATGCCTTATCCTTTCCCCGCTCGCAAATAGGTGCCTGGCACACTGCGCCAAATTCACTTCCAAAATTTGGCTTGGGTAACTTCCACCATACCTCTCCTCTTTCCTCCTCCCACTCCCCTCACTCCTCTAACCCTTGTACCTTACATGTCCCTCACAGATCCACTCTGATTGGACAGTCTGGTTTCTCCCATTGTTTCCCGAAACTCTGGAACTCCCTCCCCCATAAAATTCATCACTCCTCCTCCCCTACTCCCTCACCTCTGTCCTACATAACTTTCTCTCCTCTAACTGCTCCTGTTTTAATCTGCCTTAACTTATTTCCTGTGATCCTGCATTGCTAAATGAATCTACTCTGCATCTTCTCACTCCCCAAGAGCTTGTTTTCCCCAGCACCTCTCTCATCCCTTCCTGCATTTCTCCCTCTCCTTTACCTCTGTCCCATTTCCACTCTACCCTCCCTCACCATCTTCCCTTTAGCACAGTCCTACCCCCTCACAGGATTCTCTGTATCCTGAAGAGGGTTAGAATAGGCTGTCTTTTCCCCGTCCTCCTATCCCCACCTCTCTCAATCACCAATTCTGTCCTTGCATCTTATGGCACCCATGCAGGACTCCTCACATCCTAGAGGAGCCAAGTCTAGGCAAGCCTCATCTTTCCCTTCCCTTGCTGGGTTCTCAGCATCCAGGAGGGGGCTAGATTTGGGTAAAGTTGTTTCCTCTTCACCTTGTTAGTTACACCCCTCCTTCCTGCCATCCCTCTCCTCTAACTGTCTTCACTTATAGATAACCCAACTCTCCCCCCCCAATTCTCCTGTCATCCCAGCCCCACTGCAGGGTTCTCTGCATACTGAATGGGCTGGGATTCAGCCTGTCTTCTCTCTCACCTTCACCCTCTTTTCTGGCCTTCTGAAGCCTACTCATCCTCACTGCCTACAGCCTGCTTCCCTCCTGTCTTACTCTACCTCTACCTTGTGCATTCAGGGTCCTCAGCATACCGGTGGGTTCAGGTCCCAGCAGACCCCTCTTCTCCCTCTTCTCCCCTCCTCCTTCTTCTCCCATTTCTCCTTCCACCTACCCCATTCTCTGCCTACCTTAATTTTGCCCCCTTCCTCTTCTTCTCTCCTCATTACTTTGCCCTAGATATGGCTTACTCCTAATCTCTATTGCACTTGTAGACAACCTGCACTTCTGTTATACTTTAGCTAACTAGTTCTGTCTGTATTAATCCACTAGTATTCTATTCAGCCATGGTCTAGCTACAATGTTTATGTCACTTAATGTTTGCCTTAGTGTTATTTTATGCTTTTGTATCTAGTTCAAAACTGTTAGCATTGTATTTATCTAGTTAAAACTGTTAGCATTTCTGCTATTTCACTACTTCTGTACAGTCTACTCACTTTAGTTGAATGTAATCAATTGTAAATCTTATATTGTGCACCAAACCTCTGTATACCATCCTCATGTTCTCTTTCCCCCGAGGGTGCACCGGGAAACAAGCAACCTGTTGCTCAGTGTGCCTTCCTGTTGAAATATTTCAATAAATAAATAAATAAATAGGAAGAGGAAGGGAGATGGCATCACCAGTATGGACTTAGCTTTTGTCTTACCCTCCAGGTATGAGCAAGACAACTCAGCAGAGGAGCAGGAAGGACAAGCCACTTTTAGCTTGTCCAGGAGGATGGGGTGGGTAACAGTGTTGAAGGCTTTGAACAAGTTGACAAAGATGGTGCAAGTGACAAGCCACTGGTCCATTCCAGAAAAGACGGAGTCAGTTAGCCTAAGGAGGGAGGTGGTGGTGGAAGTTGTTTTCCTGAGATCAGACTGGAAGGGAGGAAAGAAGGAGAACTGTGAAAGAAAGGGAAGCGTTGGGAAAAGACCAGCTTTTTTCCTTCAGTTTAGCCAAGGATGGAAGGACAGAGAGATGGTATGATAGTTGCCACGGAGGGAGGAGTTTCCCCTTTTGGAAAGGGGGATGACACTGACCTGCTTCCACATATCAGGGACTGAGGCAAGTGACAAGAACTGACTGAGGTGGTTGGTGATGGGAAGGAATATGTCTGGGGTCAAGGCAATCGGGTCTCCAATCTTTATGCAAGTTAAGGGCCAAGTAGGTCCTTGAAGGTTGTGATGGCGTGGTAAGGGGGAAGGAGAAGGGATGGTGAATGACAGGAGGAGGAGGAAGAGGATCGCATTGGGGTAGAAGCAGAGGCATGTTATGGAGGTAGATGGAGAGAGATAGGGTAGTCAGGATGCTTTCCCTGCCCATATCCAACTGGAACCACACTGTGCAATGGTCACTTTCACCCAGTGGCTCCCTGACCATTATTTCCTGTACATGCTCCCCATTTGTGAGCATCAGATCAAGACTTGCCTCAGCTCTCATTGGTTCAGTGATGCCCTGAGTCAGGAACCCACTCTGCAGTCCTTCCAGGATCATCTGACTACTAGTACATGCTGTGGACGGTATGCTCCAGTCCCACCTCTGTCAATTTTTCTTTTTTTTATGCTTTATTTTTATTATTTTCAAGTGTTATCACACAAATAACATTTCCATATTCAGGACAATCCAGATACATAATACAATACCATAGAGAGAGAGAGGAAACCCCTCTGTTTAATCATAGGATACATGCATCCCAAATATTATATCACATATGGGGCTATAATGAAAAAATGTATGCTAGTAAACAGTTTAAGAATAATAGCTGCATAAAGGGCCCATGAGTAGTTGACTGGTATCGCAGAGCTAAAAGTATTTTGGTTTAAGAGTCCAATGCTACACACCCCATATTGGGGCTAGTGATGTTATGCTATATACCTAAAAGTACATCAGATTTCATATGAAAACAGTTAAAGGCAGAAAAATCCTCTCCATATATTCAGCCATATTCACCCTCATAAACAGTGCTTAAGTTAGGGGCACTATAACACCATAAGCAAGTTACATAGTTTGTTTAACCATTCAAAATGAAACCCTATAAAAAAATGGTAAATTAGAACTCTGAGCTCATCCAAAGTATAATTTAGCAAGTGAGGAGGAACTGTACCAGAGAAACAAGAATACAAACATCCAAATACGGTAATATACCCTCCAATCCCACCACCAAAAAGTGAATAGAGGAAATATCACACTTGTAAACTCATACTGTCCACTATAAATCAAACTAAAAGCACTCATGGGCATAAATCCCTATGGACAGGGCAAAAAATATGGAACAGTACTTTAAATAATTTCAGCCTTTCCCTTGTTCCTCTTGATCACTATCCTCTGCCCCTGGGTCCCTTTGATTTTTCCTGCTGGGGATATGATGGGAGGCCCACTTACCCACTTGAGTTGGATTAGAAAATACCCACACCTTCCCTTCATGAACGATACTCAAGCTTGCAGGGTAAATCACAGCATGTATGAAGGATGCCTCGCAGAGTCGTTTCCTCACTCTGTCAAATTTTTTATGTCACATCTATGTAATGTAACTTATGCCCAGGAAAAGAAACACTGCGTGCTTATCCTGGGTAATAGCCCTGCTTGCCTAGCCAACCTCAAGATCTTGTCCTGGGTCCATACACCATCCATCACCAACAGGAGAGTTCTTGGGATGTTTGACTCCTCCCAGTAGCCCCGGGGAGTAATCCGGTAAGCTTTCTGTAAACCATATCATATAGATTGTCCCTCCAGCACAACTTACATCTCTAACCAGTCCTTCATGAATATGAGGGGATGGTCTCCCTCGATCTCCTCTGGTAACCCAAGGATCCGAATGTGAGATGAGCAGGCTTGATTTTCCAATGTCTCAAGCTGGGCTCGTACGTGGTTATTTTCTTTAACTAGGAATGAGGTGGTGGCTGAAGAAGTTTCTGATTGCTGCTTGATATCTACCATTTCTGTTTGCAGCAATTTCACCAACTGCTCAATCACAGTCACTCTGGTTCCAAAGGAGTCCATTTTGGCACTTAAGTCCAAGACAGAAGATAGTAGTCTTTGGAGTTTCTGGTTTATATAAGACATTGTCTCTTCAGATTCCTGTGAAGTGGCCTGCACTTCCAGGGCCTGGCCTTGTGGGTTGAGAAGTCCCAGAATGTTTGCTGATCACACCACCACCTCTGTCTTTACGAGGATTACCCATTTTAGGTTTTCAGGGCTCCTCTTTCCAGTGGTATCAACATTTTCTTTGGATAAGAGCTTCAAGAGGGTGATTTTAGTTTATTTTAATTCTAGCTTGGAGAGCTGTTGAAATTTGCTGCCACTCAGCTCAGGCTACACAGTGCCCTCAACCACCTTGGGCAGATTGAAGTCCCCCACAATTACTACCTCTCCTTTGTCCTGCAGCTTACAATATTTGTGAGGTCAGTTCCCTGTCCCTCTCCTCATCCTGACTGGGTGGCCTGTAAACCACCCCCAACCTCAACTTTCTCCCTGTTTTGGACCTTAACTGAACCCATAATGCCTACACCACCCTTTCCTCTGACTCCTCCCTTGTACAAGTTATTCTCTCCCTGATATAAACTGCCACCTCTTCCTGACTACCCTGTCCATCCTGTACAGTTTATATCCTGGGATCACAAGGTCCCAGTCATGGTGTGATGCTGCCCAAGTCTCGATTACTGCAGCTATGTCTACCGTCCTGTCTACTAATAGTGTCTGCAGGTCATCCATCTTATTTCCAAGATTCTGCACATTCAGAGACCACCTCCTACCTAGAATCTGACTTTGCTTCTCTTCCATCTATTTTTCTATTCACATTTATTCCCTCTGCATGCACCCCTCCACATACCCTTGTTATGTGTTCCTCACCCCCTCCACCCTTTGCTGTGTTCTTGCCCCTTCCAACTCCTCCCTACAAGCCTCTTCCATCACTGTGGGTAGGGAGGTATTCACTGATCTCCTCCTTTTGGAGTTAGTCTGTGGGCCTGCACATCCCCTGGTCCCCTTCAGTAGTTTAAATTAAGTGTAGTGGTTTTGTATTCCCCCAGTTTGTCCCCGAGTATCCTCAAACCCTCCATACTGAGGTGTACCCTGTCTGATGAAAAGAGTGCTTTGTTTGACCAGGTGTCCTCCCAGTCCCCAACACAGATAAACATCTTGTCCTTGCACCATTTCCTCAGCCAGTTATTAAAGTCCTCTATTCTTCTTTTCCTGGCTATGTTGGCCCTTGGTACTGATATCACCTCTGAGAAGGCTAGCAAACTCCCTTCCTCCCTGCAGATCTTCCCTAACTCCTTTAATCTACTTTATACTAGCTCAGATTCCTCCCCAGACTCTTCCCCAGCTAGGTCATTGGTTCCCAAATGTATAACTAAATTAGGTTTTCCTCCAACCTCCCTTATGATTTCCCTTATTCTTGGGCCCACCTTCCCTGCCGTCATCCCCATCAAACAAACCACCTTCCTGCTTACATTTGGGTCCCCGTTCCTGCCCAAGTGAATTGCCCCTAATTATGGAGGCCCCTATGATTGCTACCCTTCCAACCCCTGCACTTAAGCTCCCTGTCCTTCCTTTCTTATCTTTGGTACTAGCTCCCATTCCATACATAGCTGTAATGACTGATGTTTTGTGCTGTTTTAATTGACTAAAGGTATCTGGTGATTTAAACGTTTTTACTTTTTCAGCTCAACATATAGTTATTTAGTGGCTGACTGTTAACAAGTTTAAATTTGCTAAGATGGCTGCGTTGCTGTACTGCTCCTTAGACCCACTCTGATTCTTACACAGTTCATGAGCTTAACATTTTAATTTTACTCAGAGTGAGTGGTATTGTTTGCCACCATGGCCACTGCCTACGTATGGAACTACGAGTAGGCTGGCTGACCTGGTAGCATGGAATGGGACAGGTGTGCTGAATCATTGGGTCGATGTCCCCCTCCCCACCACCACAAGCTGCCAGCTGCTAGAGAATTGGAATGATACAGCTGGAAAAGCTCCTACAATTAAGACAACGTTGAATCAAAACACCAAGGCCAACTGATGAATCTGGAAAAATTACCCAAGATGGATACGGTTATGTGCAGATAAGCTCACCTAATTCAATAGAAGGTATGGTAGCATTGCTTGGGGCAGGGACGGGCTTTCTATACTTATTGGAATATCAACTGTATTATACTCAGTTGAGTGATTATTTTCTTTTATCCTACAGATGCACTTGTATACCACTATCAATGAGAAGACTGGCAGGACAAGTTTGGATACTGTTGGAGCCTAAAACGTCAGAAGACAAGGAGTGCCTGCAAATAAATCCTTTAATGGAAATGTGCCCCAGAATATAGTGGGAAACTGCAGAATGGAATGTGGTGCTTCAGGTGCATCCTGTAGCTGCATTGCAGTCCTTTTTGTGTTTCCTTAAAAGCTGATAACTTTTTTTTTACTGAAGGCAGCATTAGACTCCTACACAGAGTAACATTTTCTCTCTCTTCAGTTAAAATGATAATAATCATTAAGGAGCTTAAAACAGTTTACCCTGATAATGCTTTTGTTACAAAAGAAAGAATTAGATTTGAACAGAAGGCACTCATGAGCTTGATCTCTGTGATGTGAGGTTTGTGGTAAGCCAAAGGGCCCATAGTATTGCTTTTAGCCAGAACCAGTAATATATTGACAAGGATACTGATATTATGCAGGGAAAACCTGTACTTAACCCAATATTTTAACTGTTATTGAAACCACTTGTGTGGTCCTGACTACTCGAGCCACCAGGTTTGCTTGCTGTAGCCTCCGGCTACTGCCGCCATGTTTTCCCCTCTTTCTCCATTATAAGAAGGGATAAGGTTTTATATTGCTGTTTTTTATTTGCTCTGTTGATTCCCATTTGTCGATGCATGTTGAGAAGCTGTCTTAACGATAGAAGAAGGGCATCTGGATGGTATTTTCTGGCGTTCACTTGCTTACAACTAGACAGACTCATGAACATGAATGGAGCTTTTTTGCCTTATATAGAGTACATCAATTTATGGACTCCTGATTCAATGGAATGTTGAATGCTGGACAGAAAATGAACGGACAACTTAGTATAATGGAGCCATTTCAAAAGAAATTTATTTTGAACATTCTATGCCAAAAGTTGTTTGGCTCAAAACATTTATGCCCATATGTTTGTTTAATATTCTTCAAATATCTGACTATCTATCCATCTTGATCACTTTTAGAATTATGAATTATTTTAGCATTTATTTACATATTTAAGCTTACAGGACAAAGGGGTGTGGATTCTGATTGCCACACTCTCAATGAAAATTCACCCTTAATCATTTAGAGTACTGATGTTAAGTGCAATTTATTAGCTAGCAGCTTGTTATAGTCTTAATATGTTGGTCAATAGCCCTGGAATAGTAGCAATAACGCTTTTTAAGGTAAGGTATATTTTCTTATATTATACAGCCTTTAAGTGTTCATTATCTACATTATTCTTTTTATGTTGGCTATATCGGATAACTGAGTCTAGTTTGCTAATTAGAGTAATAGGTGTCTTGACTATCACTCCTAAAGCTCTTATATTACAGGGAGAAAATGAAAAAGTCAATTTGAATTGATTACTTTTAATGTTATTAATATTATGTGATGTTCTATCCTCAGGATCACATACAGTAACTAATGAAAGGACAGGACTGCTATGTTGTCCAAGTCTTTTTAGGTAGTTTTAAATATTGTGATTGGTATATATTTTAATATACTGATATAATGAATATTCAGAAGCATTTTGAATATTGAATCTCTTTTAAAAATGTTTATCTGTTTTATTTTGTACATGTTGTGCTAAATTGTAATGGCCTAAATGGCTGAACAATAAAAGCATTGATTGATTGATTGACTGGTAGCCAGAACAGATATACGAAAACCAGAGGAGGTGTGGCATGCATATCTCAGATGTGTTGAGTTGATTAAGGTTTTGTTTTGTGAAAAAAAAGGAGATAATGTCACAGAAAGCTGAGCTGGAAAATGGGTACAGAACATTTACATTTCGTTTACTCAGGATAGTCCCATTGAGGTGCAGTATCTTGCTTTCAGTGGGGGTTCTACTTGGACCCTTTTTTAGAGCTGAATGAATTGAAGTACTGAGAAGATAACTGACTTACTCAGGGACACAAAGTGAGGAGGAGGCAGTGGTAGGATTTGACCTGCATCTCTTGGTTTCCAACCTTTACCCTAACCATTAGACCACATTGCCTCAAAATGGTTAGGTTTTTAAATACAAATCCCTTCCCTTGTATTGGTTGGAGGGACTTGCCTAGTTAAAATATCAGAGTGGTTAGTTTTATTTAATACCACAAGTGGTGCCTTGATTGACAGCAGAGTTTCAGGGGAAAGAAGAGTTTAGTTATTGAAAGTAGGTGGCTGCTATCATTTTGTATGCAACTGGGGATCTGACCTGTCCTATAATCATCCACATTGATTCAGACAAAAAAAAAATCTGCCCTGCAATATTTGTTGAGAAATCAGGAGAGCTAGTAGCTTACCAACCAGTTTAAACAATTTTCCTATCCGATTTATGTAGTGACTAATGCAAGGGGTGGTGTGTGTTACATTAGACACAAAGAGGTGTAGTTTATGGGCTGATAAGAGCACTCCCCAGGTATGTAATGATGCATGAGGCACTTGCACCTAGTGCCTTTAGCACCTGGGAAGTGCTCTTATCAGCCCAAAACCAAAACATGGAGTGTCTTATTCTGCTTATATAATGAATCCCTAAGATAACAAAAATTACAAAATTCAGTTATTCAAATAAAACAAGCAATAAAATGTGTAAAACATATGTTAACAGAAAAGCAGTCCTGGTCACTGGAGGGTGTTAATTTATATGTGCCCCCTTCCCCTTCCACAAACACAGAATTTCCTCAATATTGTATATCTTTTATGACCCCACACAAGCACTTTCCAAAGGGTATTTCTTTTCAATATTTTAGGGTTTTTTTTTCTTTTTTTTTTTTTGCATTATTTTTTTGTCCCTACCAACCCAGCTGCCCACTCCTTTGGGCAGCCAACCCTCACTTCCACCGCTTCTCCTCATTCAACCACCCACTGCTTCCTCAACTGCCGTCCCAACTGACCCAATGTATCCCTTCATGGGGGGTCCTCCCTACCCATGGGGGCAACCGAAGGGGAGATCAAAGTGCATGTAGGCACTTCCTTACATCTATGCTGGGTTGTGAGGGCACAGCTCTGGGGCTTTCCAGCTTCACAGTGAGGGGATGGAGGCTGCCATCATTCAGCTGGCATGGGTGGCCATTTTTCACTTTCTGTCCTAACACCCCCCCACCCATAAGTGGGCCTTGAGCGATGTGGCAACCAGAGGTGGGGATGTGCAAGGGCTGCACACCACCTTGCACATCTGCCAATCCACCTCCAGGTGCCAAGACCCTGCCACCCTCAGCAGTAAAGCATCCAATGGACTCTCTGGAATCCCTCCCTGCCAACCTATGCTCCTGATGCCTGGGCTCGGGGCATGAACACAGGTTACCAGTGTGCCAAGTGAACCCCTTTGCTCGGTGCCATGGAACTGGAGTTTTTTTTCAATGTGTGCTGGTTTTGGTGGGAGTAAGCATGTCCTTTACTGGCCACCATAGTTAGCACTTTTCTATGAGAGCTTTCATTAGACCACAGTCATATCAGGAAATGATTGCCAGGTCAATGTAAGATACAAAGAAACCTGCTATGTTTCAGATGTTGTAGAATTTGTTTAACAAACACTTTGAAACAGTTGTATCCTTTATAAGAGCTGATGGAGGAGCGGCTTTCAGCTATTATTTGAAAGCAGCGTCCTGGTGGCACGCACTCAGCGCTCATTGGATGAGGGCAGCTTTGTGAACAGGAGCAGAACAGGTGACACTTTATATTTCAAATGAGGGAGAAGGCTTGAGGAGAAGTTTTGTGCATGATCCCGATAGTACAATGCTGTGCAGTGCCTATAGTAAGAGACAGCATGTTGTGGGTGGGGGCTCTTGCTCAGCTACACAGTTCCACGATGTTGGCACAGTGATATCTCTCTTGTAGTGATTCCTGACTGGGTGAAGACGTGCCAGCTGGCACAATATGCCCTGATAAGGACACGGCCACTGGTACCTCTCAGGACACAGAAAACTTGGGACCAATTTTGTGAAAGAACTTAATACACAACAGAGACACGAGATGCTTCATAATCCCTGAGAGGGAAGTTCTTGGAATTGATTTAAGCATCATAAACTGAAGATGTCTATTAAATTTGAATAACCACACAACCCCTTGTCCCCTTCTGTATTTTATATAATTTCTAGCCTTGATTTTTTTCATCACCCTTAGGTAGCATGGCTGCCATAGTAAGCATGTTTAGTGCAGCATCATTTTAAAGCTCACACCCAAACAGCCCCAACATCACTTCATTTACATATCATTGTAGAGCCAGCACTGTATTTGTTTACTTTATTATCTTCCCTCACAGACTTCTACCTATACAGTGCTGCTCTGCTTTCCTGACTGTTCTGCTCCTGGCTTCTGCTGACTTGAAACAGAAACTCCCACCAACCACACTCAGAGCAAATGCTGACAGTGAACAAGTTTGACTTCCATGGGCATGCTCTGTCTGATCTAATTTCACATCAAGTCACTATTCACAGCTCTTCTCTGCTGATGGGAGAGTGACAATTTTCACGTACTTATCCTAGGAATAGGAATTCTCTAATTAAGCTTCTCCCCCTTATGTCTCTTCTGTGCCGTGTTTCACTATTCAACTATTCATCTCAGCATTATTTTGATTTCTCTTTAACACCTGAAACTCCCTTCCCTAAAGTACCACTCTTCGTCTCTCCTCCTCTGCTCCCTGCCTTCTGACACTGCATCCTGGCCTTCTTATATACCTCCCTCTGACTATAACCTGCTGCCATAGGTCTGTTGCCTTTTAGTATGTAGTTTATTATTCATAAATTTATGTGCACTCCTCCCTTTGTTTATTCCTGCATTGACTATATTACTGTATGTATTCCTAATTGTTGTAGCACTGTATGTGTGTATATATATATATATATATATATATATATATGCTTGTATTCATATATGTGACTGTCCAGGCCCATCTTGTAAATGAGTTCTTCTCAATGATGTTCACCTGGTTAAATAAAGATTGATTGATTGATTTTCATACTATTGAAGAGTTTTGGCAACAGCACTTCACAGAAATAGAACATGAAAGTATCTTGAACCCACTCAGTTTAATTGTGCACGTGAATGCCATAATAACCATTCGGTTATTAGGGCAAATAATAACTGGTCATCTCCATGGAAAAACTGATGGCCAGTTATTATAATATGATATTTGGTAATGTTGCAAGACAAATCTTTCTGAATTATTCTCCATTTCATCTGGCTGTATCTCTGACTGCATTAAATATGTGCACAAATGGTATGGTGTAGATCTGTCCCAGTCTTACTGCCACCTCTTTTATTCATTCCTCTAACTTCCATATTGTAACTTAAATGTCCTTAATTTTTCTACATTTCTATCAGTGATGATATCGTTTATATATACAGTGTATATATATATATATATATCTATATATGTATATATGCAGAAAGAGAGTGAGAGGGATGTCTGCATGGACCAATCTTGGATCTTACTGTTTTTCCAGGGTTGGTTTGACTTTTTTTTGGTGGGGGGCTAAAATTAGATACTTACAAAATCCTTGCTTTTCATTCAGCACAGATACCTTTGAAAATGTGTCAAAGACATTTTTTTTCCTTTTGTTACCTCTACCTAAATTCTGCTTCCAATGATCTCCACACAGGCTCCCCACTCCTAATATGTGTCTCATAGTTGCAATCACAGATTGGCTACTGGTTCACTGAGTGTCCTCAAGCTGACTTATAACAGTGATAAAATGCTGCAAATATAATCATTTATTGTAAATATCTTTACTTTTTCTTCACAGACACCTCAGTTGTATATGATACTCCATTATGTCTTGTTCAAGAATTTAGGCTGATTGCATGGTCTTGAAGTTGTGTTAGGGGAATTCTAGGAATGGATACAAATGTGTTCCTATCCCCTGCAGTTGCAATGCTAGTGACCAAATTGAAAGCAGCTCTATGATTATTTGATAGCAATCAACCCCCCATAGTGCATTACCTCTAAATGTAACTCTACTTCTACTATGAAAAAAATAAAGATTATTCCCACACTACAGTACATTTCAAGAGCTAAAATACACCACATAACTCAATAAGCATGCACTGCATTTTTTCTATTTACTGCTATATAGACAACTGATTACAATTGATTAGACATGAAGACATCTCCTTCAGTAGACCTCCCATTGCCATAAATCAAGATAATTACTCAAAAAAGATACAAACAGCTTATTTATAACTTGCTATATTGTAGCTTCTTCACAAGTTAATGAGAACAAAAATTACAACACTACTGCAGACAAAGTAACATATATCTATTCATGTACCTATCTATTGATATAGTTGCCTACAAAACAAAAACAAAGACCCTCCCCCAAAAGCTATTATGATCCATGATTACTCAAAGCTGGACACAACAGCCTTGCTGCAGTATGCTGGGGGACATGGAACAGTACTCAAGCATTGACCTTGCCTTTGACTTTTTCATAAACAACTTAATAAGTGTGATCAAAAAATTGGCACTCGTGGTACAGAGAAGGTTAAAGGGCCTATGTTCAAAGTGGCTAACTTGTGAGCTGTGTAATACAATGAAACTCAGGGACAAATCCTGAGGCCACTTTAAAACTAGTGGAAATCTGTGTGACTGGCAGAAGTACAGGATGCTTATAAATGCCTGCAAAGTGAATCTGAAAAGAGCAAAAGTCTCTGGCATGCTGGCGACCTGGGATAGTGCCCCAATCACACATGCCAGGAGTGGGGGCCAGTAAAGAGGGAGTTCAGAGCATCCTTTGGGTCTTCTCTCCAATGGTGGGTTGGGTGCTATGCATCGCTTTGGTCATGGCTCCTGTTGGTGACACTGCGGAGGTGTTCTTATCGTGGGTAACCACACACTGAACACCCCCACCTCCAGAACACTGCTGCAGTTGCATAGGAGAGGAGGAGGAGGTTGGGGCCTCAAAAAAAGGAAAATAGTTGCCACATCCCCAGATGATGGAATCAGGTAGGCTTCCCTACATTACCCAAGGCCAAGCAGTATGGACCATTCCTGCACCTCCTTACTGATGTCTGCAGATCAGCCTCCACCAGGGATTAGTTGAACACATTGGGTGTGCCTGATGGGTCAGGCCTGAGCAGGATCTGATGGGCAATATGCAGCAGAGCTGAAGCAACCTGTGCAGATGGACAGGGGTCCAGCATGAGAGCTGAAGGAGTGGAGCCATGTCAGCTGCAAGAAGTTTGTAAAAAGAGAGCTAAAAAAGGGCAAAGGTAACTTAGATGAAAAGCCTCCAAGAAAGGAGCTTCTCAAACCCAAAGAACTTTTCATCACAAATAAATAATCTCTTAAAAGGCTGCCCTGATGTTCCCTCTCAAGAAGTTATTTGGATGGGAAGCATGTATGTGACCCTGCATCTTCTGTGGATGCTTTTCACCAATTTTTTGCAGATCATGATAAATTTAAAGCCTCCCTAAAGGGCTGTCACCTGTTCCCCCTCCTGTAAGTCCTGTACCCCCTGATTGTCAACCAGATTTTAACTTCAGGTTCTTCTCTGGGAAAGATGAGTTTGTGCAACTAAAACTAATACAGTCAGATAGCTCAGCTGGCTATGATAAACCTAAACCTAATCTGCTTAAACTGGCTGCCTCTGTCATTGCAACTCCACTCAAAACTCTGTCTAGCATGTCCCTTATCAAAGGAGCCATTCCTGAAACACTGAAAGTCACCCTGGTGGTGCCAGTGCCAAGGGGGTGGGGGCCAAGGAGTAACTGAATAACTACCACACAATTTCACTTCTTAGTCCCTTGGCAAAAATACACTAAAGGTTGGTCTACAACCAGCTCCAGGAATACTTTGACATGCATGCTGCCCCTATTGAAGCCTAGTATGGTTTCAGAAAGAAACATGGCTCTGACACAGCCCTGATGCAGCTTACCACAGATATCTTGGTGTCACTAACCCTTGATTAGCAACTGGTGCAGTATTCATTGAGACAACAAAATATTTCTATGTGCTGAACCATGAGCTACAGATCAACTTGCAGGATATGGGCCTCGATTGCTGTGCCTGCCTTTGGTTCAAGCATTACCTTTCTGATTGAAAGCAAATGGTCAGTGACAGGGCAGTATATCCCCATGTAGAGCCATAACAGATGGTTCCCCAGGGGTCCATTCTAGGCCCCCCATTCTTCTCTTTGTAAACAACATACCTAGTAACTGTGGTGGGTCTAAATTGGAATTGTTTGCAGAGGACGTTGTTCTTTTCAGAAGTCACTCTGACATTACTCAGATTAGTTCTTCCCTTGGTGACAGTTTTTTTTTCAGCAACTAGAATAGAAGCATGGTTCCTCACAAATAAGCAAATAGTAAACATGAAGAAAATGAAATCCATGCTATCTGGTAACAGACACTTCAGTGCTGAGATGCAAAACCTTCTTAATTGGAGTACCATTTCTAGTTCACAGATCAAGGTTGTGAGTTCCATATTTTATTTGTTTCAGTTTAGGATTAATATATTTGAGTCAGGGACTCATTTTCAAAGGTTCCACATCACTACTGAACAAACATTACAAAAATACAAGGTTTACGGAGAAAAACAAAGAAAAACATTGATGCATATACACAGGCAGTAATAGTAAAATTTGAACTTATACACATCAAATTAATACATATTAACAGATAGACTGATTAGATAAGAGGGGTTTGGGGGGGTCAGCCAGAGGTGGCATTGTCTGAGGTTGGAGAGAGGTGGAGCTTTCAATCAAGTGACGCCATCGTCAGGTAATTGAGGGTAGAGAAGCAGGTTAAGAAAAAAGTGGTATATAGCAGAAAGATGTAGAGGGGATAGGTAAATGGAAAACTGGGGGTGAGGTACTATCACATTAGTGCAGGCAGGTGCAATTCATTTTAGAGCCAAGGAGAGATTTGAGCCCAGCTTTGAAGGTACTAATCTTGGTAGAATCAATGAGGTCAGCAGGTAGTTCATTGTACCATTTTGGTCCTTGATACAGGGTAGAGTTCTAGGCAAGTTTCATCCTTTTGAAGGGAATCACCATCTTGTCAGCGACCGCACTATGGGTAGATTTCATTGGGATGGCCAGCTTAAAGTGTCCACCCAGTGTGGGGGATGTCAGTCCAAGTAGTACTTTTTTTGGAAGTACTGTAGGCAGGTTTGGTATTACCCTCTAAGATGGAGTGAGAGCCATCCAGTTTCAGTGTACAGAGAGCAGGTGAGGGTGTTGAGAGTAGCCCCCAAAGTAAGATGACAGGCCTTATTGAGAAGTGTGTTGATCCTGTTAAAAGCAGTTTTTGTGCCCTCCCCATATATAGGCAACCCATAGTCGATGGTAGAAAGTATTGAGCTACTGGTGACTAGTTTGAGTGCATCCAGTGTCATTGAATGTCTGTGATGATAAAGTACACCAAGTTTTATATTTGCAGTCTTGATAACAGAGTCAATGTAGTTTGAGAAGGTGAGCATGTCATCAAATGTAATACAGAAATATTTGAAGTTAGATACTTGGACTAGGATCTCACCCTTTTGGTTATGAATACACAGGGGCAGATATTTCTTTTTGCTTTGAAAGGTGGTGAAGTGCATACTCTTTGTTTTTTTTTATGTTTATTAATATCTTGTTTTCCATAAATCAGGATTCAAGTTTATGGAAGCTGCTTTGGAGTTCAGTTGTGATGGATTGTTGGTCTTTGCCAGTGACTAAGATCACTGCATAATCAGCATAGAGAACTGTGCTTGCTGAGCAAATCATTGGGTCAGAGTTGATGAAAAGGCTGAAGAGCAGAGGACCGAGGATTGACCCCTGTGGAATCCCGAGGTGCACCTTCTTAGCTGCGGATAGGGTATCACCAATTTTGACTTCTTGCAATCTGTTAGAGAGGTAGCTACCACACCACAGTACCGTATCTGAGGATAGACCTGTAGACAGAAGGCAACTATATAGTATCTAGGTATTCTATGGGACCAAGAGCTTACCATGTAGTAGTAGTAGTAGTAAAAATCTTTATTTTTTATAGGAATTTGGACATTTACACCATTAGGACCATGAGTCCTGTTTTCAATCCATGCTTTTTCTGAAACCATGTGTCCTCAGGTAGACCACACAGATACATCCTTCCACCTGAAGCTTGACCTGTTACACAGACTTCAGATCTTCCTCACCAAAGATGTACAACTTACATGTCTCAAACACTAACATTCTTCCTGTACTCCTTTATGGTGCCCGGGTCTTGCACTCCCTAAATGAAATGGATCTAAGCAGGCTTAGTGTCCTTTAAAACATGATTGGTCATTTTGTTAGTGACGCTCATGCCATAGAGCACCACAGAAATCTTCTTTCCTCCCTCAACAGGCATTCCCTCAATGGTAGACTGAGTTATCCTACACTCTGAGTGGCCTACAAGCAAATTAAAGAGCTAGTGTACTGCCTAGAACTAACACTAGTTTTTAAAAGCAGTCAACCATTACCTTCTATATTTGAGGTACTTATTATTTTCCCTTTGGTTAATTAGAAGATTGTTTACCTTATGTTTGTCTGTGTGATGTGTGGAAGAGCAATCTACTTGGCAGCTGACATGTCTAGCTCCATTCCCCCCAATACTGTACATCACTAGCATTGTGACCTCACTGACTGTGACATCACTGCTGCTTAGCAACAGTCATCCAAGAGCTGCAAGGTTAGTCACCTGTTGTGTCACTGTCAGTGAGATCACAATCTGTTGATGTAGTGAGATCATAATGCTGATGATGTACTGGGGGATAGAGACAGATATGTCATCTATCAGGCTAAGAGCTGTTCCACTCATCAAGCACAATATTATCACATAGAAGACTTTCTAATGAGCAAAACGGAAAAGAAAAATACTTCAGAAATAAAAAGTTACAACTGACTACTTTTTAAAATTTGTATTATATTTCTTTTAACGGTTTTGGTTCCACTAGCTCTTAAAAAGATACTTCTACTCTGAGCCTACAGGGCATCCTGAGGACAAAGCCTCTATGGAGAAACCTTTGCTTTTCTGCTTCCACATTGCTAGTCATTCCTAGGACCAAGACTGTCTCAGGCAGACAGGCATTTTCCTGCACTGCCCCATACCTTTGGAACAGTCTCCCTGCTTCTATACAAAATAGTGGTGGCTCTATCACTTTTAAGGACTGTCTCAAGGCTGATCTCATTGGGTTCAGTCAATGTAACTGCAATTGATGAACATGTCCTGTAATCTGTGTGATTCTACCCTACATTACTTGGTATACTCCCTGTTAACCTGAATAACAATATTGATTTTTAGGGCTATGGGCAGAGCCTACAGCTCTTCTGTCATCTGTAGCTCTAAAACGGCTTTTCTTAGAACTTCCATTTTAGACATTTGTATGTATTCCTCCACAGCTGCAAAGTAGTGCACCCCTCCTCTGATATTTGCTATTTGTTGCTCTGTGTTAAAAGCTTCTGAAGGGGGAAGGGGGATGCTACTGTATTGTACCTCAGAACTTCTCAGGATATTAACAAAAAACTTTTTAAACTGCTGTTTCTGTTATCTGTCCAGCTCAGTCTAACACCTATGGGACTCATTTCTTCTTGGTTTTTGTGAAAACGAAAGTCATCTGTAGACTCAGTGTCAGATTACATACCGTGGAATGCAGACTGCTAGTTGGCATTCATTCCTTTCCACAGCAAAGGTTGCAGGCAAGGAGTGGAAACAGAAGACTTATTTTTCTCATTTTAGAATATGATGTACAGAATGTATGTTTAGTTGCAGGGTCAGGGCCTTGAAGAAAATGATAACATTTATGTAACTAATTCAAGATTACATCAAGTGATCAGAAAAAAGTCTGAGAGAATTTGTGTAAAAACAAACAAATGAAAGATGCAAAAAATAGCACGCACACTGGCCTCTGAGACTGGACGATCAGAAGGCTGTGGGTTCTATACCCACACTAGGCATGTGGGTTAAAGAGCTTGTGTACTGCCTAAAACTAATTAGATTTTAAATGTAGTCAACTATTACCTTTTATATTTGAGGTACTTTATCTTTTCCCTTTGTTTAATTATAAAATTGTTTACCCGATTTTAGTATGTGTGATGTTTGGAACAGCACTCTATGTGGTAGCTGACATAGCTAGCTATACTGGCCCCACTACATCACCAGCATCTTGACCTTACCGACTATGACATCACTGCTACTTAGGAACAGCAATTCAGTGACTGCCAGGTCATTCACATATGAGTTCACTGTGCGTTAAATCACAATGCTGATGATGTAGTGGGGGACAGTAGAGCTAGATATGTCAGCTGCTATGCTAAGAGCTGTTCCACACATCCACCACAACATTATGACATAGAAAACTCTTTGATGGGCAAAAGGTAAAAGAAAGGTACTTCAGACATAACATTTTATAACTGACTACTTCTTAAAATGTATATTATTTTCCTGTCTGCCTGGTTTGGTTCCACTAGCTCTTTAAATCCCAATACTGACACTGTAGTGCAGCATGGGGGGGGCGCTCCTATCTTTTCTGTCTGCCTGTTCGGGTGGATGTTAAAGATCCTATGGCACTTCTCAAAAAGAATAGGGGAATTTCCATGGCATCCTGGCCAAATTTTCCCCATTCACTAAAAATAACACCAACAGCTTAATTTGGTTCGAGTAAGGATTTATGCCATGTTAAAATTTCAGTTGATTGCCATCTGTACTCCCCTCCCAAAAAAAAAGGGACTTCTAGTCTTAGTGGGCCTAGCCGGTCAACAAAATTCAATGAATAAATAAATTCCCTCATTATGCCTTATGGATTCCAAATAAATTGAAATCATTCAAAGGCCATCTTGACATATAATTTTAATACCTATCAGCAGTCGTCTGATGCTCAACTATTTTCTGTCCCTTTCTGTTCCACCAAAATGGGAGAACAAGCTTTCTCTCACTTTGTTCCTAAATACTGGAATTCCCTGCCTCCTCACCTTAGGTGATCCTCATCTCACACCTCCTTTAAAACCGCGCTTTTTTCTCACCTCTAAGCACTTGATATTTGTGACTGCAATATACCTGCCTGATTCACTTGTCCTGATCTTCCTTACTGTACCTCTTTCTCTCAGTACTCAGGTTTCTTCATTTGCTGCCATCAATCAACTCCTCATCCCTGAGGTAAGGGTTGTGTAGATTTATAATTATCTAGGCATGTTCTGTTAATTTGTATATTCCTAAGCTTTCCATGTGTGGAAACTGCTTATTACTGTAACATCTTTGATTTTATGTTACCTGACTGTTAATGCCTGTATTTGTACTCTCCCGGGTCGTTCCTGAAAGTAGGCATGGTCTTTGCCTAGTGTACTTACTCAGTCATCAAAAGCAAATAAATAAAAATAAATAAATACATAAATCAGAGCCCTTTTCCTGATAAAAGGCTGCCAACATATTACATTTAATAAACAACAAAGTCACAAATAAGGAACTAGTGGTTTATGGAAAAATCTACAGGGATTTATTCAGGGATTTAATGCTGCCTCTACAGGGGAAATACAGGAAAAATTAAGGCTTGTTACAGGAAAATGGTTATTTGGATATAGGAGCACTGTGATGATTGTGACTACAGTAAACAGCACTATATGGCACCAACAAGAAAATGACTTTGGTCATCTGGTAGCTCTTCACAGACCTATCAGCTTTGGCTAGAACTTGTTTATACTGTTTTCAAGCTGTTTTACCATGATATCATTGTTCTCATGCTGCTCTATGTCAGCTTGTTTCTACGGTTACTGTATTGTTTCAGTGATAATATCTGCATGCTGTATTGTTTATATCTCTATGCCTCTTTCATTTTTTTTAATTAATTCCGAGTCACCCCTTAAAAAGGGATATTTTCCCTTGATACCCTGGCCAACAAATCACAGAAACCTGTTTGTGGATGCCCAGATTGGCAAACAACTTCATTACATAAATTATGCACTGTTACATTTTTTTTCTCTGCTCATCATCATAATCAGTTATATCATTTTCATATCGAACTTCAAATCTTTTTCCTGCACATTATTTACAGTCCCTTTTCCAACATCCATATTCATCATTACATTTATATCTTTCATTTATTCATTTATCATTTTCTTCCTTCTCATCTTTCTCCCCCAGATGTACATCTGGGTGCCGGTCTCCTCCTTTTCCTTTCTTCTCAGATACTAGTGTACACCAGTGCCCTTCTTCATTTGGTTGTATTTTGTGGCCTTCCGTGTCCACCTGTCCCCCTCCCCTTTTCCCCCTGCTCCCCCCCATTTTGATCTTGCCTTCCATTAGCCTGCCTCCAGATTGTGAAGTACAGTAGGCTTCCTCACATTTTTATAGGGCTCTCTCCTTTCTCCATCCTTTGATACAATCCACTATCTCACAATTAAATATGTCACTACCCCTACCCGGTAAGGTATCCCATTTCCTCTGTAATATTCATCATCCCACTCTTCAATCCCCCTCCTAATTACTCTCCCCCCATCACTAGAAATAAAGCCCCCATCCACTGATTCATTTTCCTCCTGGCTTTATCAATAGCTGTGTGGCTATGGGCATGCCTCCATACCCTTCTAGGGACCACGTCTGACCAAGCCAGGGTGATCCCAGTCTACCATTTTTTGATTTTCGTGATGTCATCCTTAATCTGATAGTAAATGTCAAGCCAGGGCCTGGACTCAATGTCATTTCCACCTAAATGGATGATTATCATATCCAGCTCTGGTACTGTCTCCCTCATTTCCCGAAGTGTTGGTAGCAGTTGGGCCCACTTCATCCCTCTGACTCCTTTCCATCTTAATTTACACTGCCTGGGATCCTGATATAGCTGCCAACCCCCCAGTCATCATGATGCTCTCCTTTCTGCCCAGAATATAATGAGTGCCCACAAATCCAGATCTCTACCCTCCTTCTTGCCCCTGTTGATGACAAACACTTGTAATTATGAAAAACTGATTGCTATCCCTGGCACCTATCTTTTTTTTTACTTGAACCTGTAAGAGAGACAGAAATATTGTTAAAGCATCAATCATTTAAAGGTCTTATGTATCTTTTGTAACAGTTTGACATCCAGTGTCCCAGTACCCTCAAATCCTCTTTTAAACCCCCTTTTGCTGTGGCTTTGGAGGCTGCTCCAATGCAAAAAGTGTGTGAAGAAAATCTTGCATGATCTTCCCCCATGAATTAGACTCCTTTCTTTAGTAGGGCAACCACCTGTATGCTTGTCACTGTTTTCCCATATCCGTGCATGAATAACAAGCCTGACCTCTGCCCACACACTGTGGCATGCAACCACAGTGCTTGAACCGGCCATATATTTTTGCTCTGACTCTGTCTCAGCACCAACCTAGCCCTCTGCCCCATCTGATCTGTCTTTGACCTTCTAAGGTGCAATTCTGTCTTTCCCATGCCTCAGGTTAAGTCTTTCTCAGATTGTCTCCCTTGCCAGTACCCCACTACCTCGCTCACTCTGAAAGCCCCATGCTACATCACTGTGTAAACTATGGAAAATAACACAGCCTCATCCTTTGATCTGCAAACCCATGGCGTTGCCTGTACTAGGCCTTCTAACATAACTTCTGATATAGGCCGCCTCCTATCCTCCGTCTTCCATTTTATCCATCGCCATCCCTGCATCATCCTCCTGATGAACATCCTTTTTGTGGGGTCCCCGCATCCTTTTATGCTACAGATTAAGCTAATGGCGGACAGGTATACTCCCATTGTTGCATGTGCTATTCCTCTTTGCCACCTTTGCATCACAAATTTCCCCACTTGGTCCTCGGTAACTGTCCCACTTACCTCCATCTTTTGTCCCTTTCTGAAGGCCTGAACAATTCGCCAAGACCCTTTGTATGTCTTTAGGGTCCTAGGCAGCCAGGAGTTACAGAACAGCAATTTGGCTCTTTCCAGCTAATTTCCCAAATAAATGCTGATACCAGTGTCTGCTGTACCTCTGCCCTCAGAGCAATGGCTTGGAATCTGTCCAGCTGCAGACAGGAGAGGCTGTCCGCTATATCATTCTGTGTCCCCTCAATGTGCCTAGTCCTAAACAACATGTTAAGCCTGAGGCCCTGCAGCACTGTCATAAAACTCTCATTAGAGTCTCGGACATGGCTCCCAATTTGTTCAGCACATCCACTACAGCTTGTTATCACATAAGAAAGTAAATTTCTGGTTCCTTAACTTCTCCCCCCATAGCAGTGTGCAGACCCATATTGGTAAGATCTCCAACAGTGTGATTTCCTTTGTGAAACCTGCCTTTTTCCATTTCTATGGCCATGCCACCTAGCACCACTTTCCCCAAGAATATGCACCAATCCCTATCCCCCCTCCGCATCTGTGTATAGCTCTAAATCCATGTTAAACACCCAGTCTTCTTACCAGAAAGTTTTCCCATTGTAATCTTCCAAGAAGACCTCGCAGATCTCCAAGTTGGCCCTAGTTCCCTTTCCGATGTCTACCCACTGATGTGATCTCATAGCCCCTTTTGTCCCCCTGGCCAGGCATTGTGTAAATGCCTGTCTGGGCCCAATCACCCTGCAGACAAAGTCTAAAAGTATCATCAGCTGCTGCACTTGCCATAGCTGCACCCTTCTTCTCCTCCTAGTCCCTGCAGCTGTTGTCTGAGTTTCTCTACCTTCATGCTTGGTAAGTAAAAAAGCTCTGCCTCTACATCTATTTATATGCTCAGGAATTCTATCTGCTGGCTAGGACCTTCTGTCTTTTGTCAGGAGCTAGTGGGATGCTCAACTCTTGGCAGAGTTCTTGGAAACATAATAGCATGCTTTCCATTTCCGCCTTTCCCTTACCTAGCAATAGAAAATCATCTTGATACTCTATTACCAACCTATACCCACATCTGTGTTGAAAGATCCATTGCAGCCAACTGCTATACAGTTCAAATGTGGCACAAGCAATAAAACAACCCACGGACATGGTGTTGTCAAAGTAATAATCTTCCCCCACCCAAAAACCCAATAAGTCCCAGTCCTCAGGGTGCACCGTCAGGATCCTACAGGCTGGCTTGATATCAGTTTTTGCTAACCATGCCCCTTTGGTGGCCCTAATAAGTTGTACCACCTCCTCTAATGTGACATATGTCACTGTGCCTGTCCTCCTCACCAATGAAGTCATTTAGTGAGTCCCCATCAGGATAGGACAGGTGGTGTATCACCCTGAATTCCTCTGGTTATTTCTTTGGAGCCA